>JBBDGP010004305.1:0-391983 GCA_037952835.1 Lithobates septentrionalis | reverse complement strand
ATTCGTTAAAAAATATCTAAAAACAATTTCACAGCGATTACATATAGTACAGTCCTTATGGATACAGCAAGTTTGATGTGGTTCCCAACATGTTTCGCCCTCAATCTGGGCTTCCTCAGG
The DNA here is from genome assembly GCA_037952835.1 of Lithobates septentrionalis. NCBI lineage: Eukaryota > Metazoa > Chordata > Amphibia > Anura > Ranidae > Lithobates > Lithobates septentrionalis. Next base: position 391,863 of record JBBDGP010004305.1, on the reverse strand, counting down.
GGGAGGCTGTCCACTTAGAGCATAAACCTTCTCCGGATCTAGTACAAGTATATAAAAGCTGCAATCAATGGAGATTCAAGTATTCTACAAACGCCACAACAAGCCAAGGACTACAGGTGACCATAGGAGGCGTTTTAAGCACCAAAAAATACAATATGCAGAAACGTGATACGCCCGGGGACACAACATTTCTAAGACAGGCCACTCGTATAAAGAGCTGACACACACACACGTTACAGGACTACAACTCTTTATACGAGTGGCCTGTCTTAGAAGTGTTGTGTCCCCCGGCGTATCACGTTTCTGCAAAAAAAAAAAAAAAGCCGGGTCAGCAATGTTTTTTTAAAAAAAATCTGATAAATATAAATCTCATTAACCATTTCATGACCAGAGGTGCAGTCATTGATGTCTAAATGACAGGCCAAATTTAGCAGCGCCCCCTACCGTGACAATAACTCCGGTTTGCATACCTCAATCATTTTTATGTATTTTTAAGGACATTTTATTTTGTACAATAATAAAATCTTGTTTTATTTGATTATTATTATTATTATTATTATTATTATTATTGGCTGAAAACGGACAAAAAAAAAGTCAAACATCTTTACATTTTTCTATTTTTATCATTATTATTTTTTTACATGTTTCTATTATGAATATTAATACTTTTTACACATTTTCTGTTTTAAATATTATATTTATGTTTCTATTTTGATTATTATATTTACAGGTTTCTAATTTATTATGCTTATTTACATATTTCTATTTTTTTATTTTATTATACTGCTGTAATTGTATCTGACAATTACAATTTTAAACAGATGATACTGCAGCCAGAAGGTGGCAGTGTTCATCTGCAGATTGATCACCATGTTATGGATGACTTATAGATCACATGATGATTGGGGGGTGCTCTGATTCCCAGCCCCCAGTCTCTGACAACCAGCATGTAGCATGTCTGCCCCCCCCCCCCCCCCCCCTAGCTAGACGGGGCTGTGTGGTGTGGCAGAGCTCAGGACTGGATGGACATAAATGCGAATCCTTCGGCGGGTTGCATTGGCTGAACGCGGATGATGGACAGTTTAGGATCTCTAATAACCAGATTTTCCCAAATTTTTATTTTCAGGATTTAAAAGAAGTCTGAGCTCCACCTCCCAGAAGGACGTCAGCCGGAGACACTCGTTTGGCAGGTATTTATTTCTTTTGGCGACATTCGATCACCTTGGCGGTTTTTATTTTTTGCTCTATAAACAAAAGAAAAAACCCCCAATATTATTTTTTACTTTCTGCAATAAAATATCCAATAAAAAAATGTAAAAAAAATGTAAAAAATGTAAAAATCTATTTTTTTCATCAATTTATTCTATTTGTTTTTGGTTAAAAAATCTCAATAAGCGTTTATTGATTGGTTTGCACAAAAGTTATCACGTCTACAAACTACGGGATCGATTTATGGCATTTTTATTTATTTATTTTTTCACTAATAATGGCAGCGACCGGCGACTTACAGTGGGAGTGCGATATTGCGGCGGACAAGTCGGACACAAAGTGATACTTTTGACACTTTTTTTTGTGGACGAGTGACATCATTACAGTGATGAGTGCTAAAAATATGCACTGTCACTGTACTAATGACACTGGCAGGGAAGGGGTTAACATCAGGGGCGATCAAAGGGTTAAATGTGTTCCTAGGGGGTGATTACTAACTGTGGGGGGAGGGGCTTTAACTAGGGGAAGACCAAGATCCACGCTCCTGCTTTGCAGAAACACAAGATCTGTCTTCCCTACTAACAGAACGGTGATCTGCCTTAGTCGTGAGCGATTGGTGGGTCCCGGAAGACATCAGATCCGCCGGACCCACTGATTGGCTCTCGCTGTGTCCAATCACATCGGGATCGGGTCTCCGGCGGCCCGGAAGTCTAAAGTCACGTACCTGTATATACTTGGGGCGTTTGGAAACGGGTTTAGCAACAGGAGGGCATGCGTATAGACCACCTTAAAGAGTAACTCCACTTTTGTTGAGAATAAACCCCTCCCCCCTCTGGGTGATCTCTGTACATTGCAGGGAATAAGCCCCTCCCCCCTCTGGGTGATCTCTGTACATTGCTGGGAATAAGCCCCTCCCCCCTCTGGGTGATCTCTGTACATTGTGGGGAATGTAACAAACTTTGTAGAAGATTCCTCCCTTTTGTTGTTGTGAAGAAATATCTGTTTGTTTCTCTGTGTCTGTGTGCAAAGTGAATGGGAGTGGTTTTATAATTATCCACCAGCTGCTGCACCTGCAGGGCTCTAATGAGGAAAGTGGCAGGGTCTGCATCCCTTTAGATGTGATTTCCCTTTGGGAGTATCTCACCAAAAAATGACAGGGGATGGCCAAAATCTGACTTGTCTCTTAGTGCAGACTTCTGGGAAAATCTGTCAGCCAATCACACACGCAGGAAATGACATTTCGGGGGGGGGGGGGGGGGGGGTCTGTATACCATCTGTGTACACAGCGCCTTCGGGTGGCCATATTACAGATAATGACGACGGCTGCAGATTGAGCTGCCCACAGCTGTGGATTGGGGATACGTCACAGGTGGGCGAGGTCGGGGTGACCCCACAGGGGTGAAAGATATTGAGGTCTCTCAAGCCGGCGCATTGCTGGACGTCCCTCTGCCCCTCCTCTGCCCCCCCTCTGCCCCCCCTCTGCCCCTCCTCTGCCCCTCCTCTGCTCCTCCTCTGTCCCCTCCTCTGTCCCCCCTCTGTCCCCACTCAGCCCCTCCTCTGCCCCCACTCTGCCCCTCCTCTGCCCCTCCTCTTTCCCCCCCTTTGCCCCTCCTCTGTCCCCCCTCTGCCCCTCCTCTGTCTCTCTGTCTCTCCTCTGTCCCTTCATTTGTCCCTCCTCTGCCCCTCCTCTGCCCCCACTCTGCCCCTCTTCTGCCCCCCTCTGCCCCTCCTCTGCCCCTCTTCTGCCCCCCTCTGCCCCCACTCTGCCCTCACTCTGCCCCTCCTCTGCCCCCCCTCTGCCCCTCCTCTGCCCCCCCTCTGCCCCTCCTCTGCCCCCTCTGTCCCCTCCTCTGCCCCCTCCTCTGCCCCCCCTCTGTCCCTCCTCTGTCCCTCCTCTGTCCCCCCTCTGCCCCTCCTCTGTCCCCCCTCTGCCCCTCCTCTGCCCCTCCTCTGTCCTCCCTCTGCCCCTCTTTTTTGCCCCCACTCTGCCCCTCCTCTGCCCCTCCTCTGCCCCCTCCTCTGCCCTCCGGCTGGGTCGTGTTCCACATGCGGTCCGTAATGCCGGCTTCCTGATCATTCCATATGAATGGAGCACTTTGAACCTGCCGGCTCTCTCCTTTAATGAAAACTTTGTGACTCCTCATTGTTCTTACAGGACGATCGTCTGCCGCTTCATGTCCGGCACGTTCATTAGAGGTGACCGAAACGTGGAGATGTTTGACCGGTCCTCCTCGCCTGGTCTTCACTTACAATTTAGAATTGCACTGATGCCCCGTTATTATTACGATCCCCTCCCCCCCCCCCCCATGTCGGAGCTCAATTACCACTTCCTATCACTATATATATATATATATATATATATATATATATATATATATTAAAACTCCCTGATGGCAAGTGAAGGCAGGACAATGGCTGCAGCCGCTCTCCTGATCCGGGTACCTTTTATTTCAGCCGGTGATCGGCTGTCATGTAAAAGTCATCTGAGCTGCTTTACAGCCTCCCTTCCCTCCCCTCCCCCCACCCCGCAGCTGCCCCCGCTGATTTCGGGCCCCTCCCCCACCCCGCAGCTGCCCTCGCTGGTTCCTGGGCCCCTCCCCCACCCCGCAGCTGCCCCCGCTGATTTCGGGCCCCTCCCCCACCCCGCAGCTGCCCTCGCTGGTTCCCGGGCCCCTCCCCACCCCGCAGCTGCCCTCGCTGGTTCCCGGGCCCCTCCCCCACCCCCGCAGCTGCCCCCGCTGGTTCCTGGGCCCCTCCCCCACCCCACAGCTGCCCCCGCTGATTTCGGGCCCCTCCCCCACCCCGCAGCTGCCCTCGCTGGTTCCCGGGCCCCTCCCCACCCCGCAGCTGCCCCCGCTGGTTCCTGGGCCCCTCCCCCACACCACAGCTGCCCCCGCTGGTTCCCGGGCCCCTCCCCCACCCCGCAGCTGCCCCCGCTGGTTCCTGGGCCCCTCCCCCACCCCACAGCTGCCCCCGCTGGTTCCCGGGCCCCTCCCCCACCCCGCAGCTGCCCTCGCTGGTTCCCGGGCCCCTCCCCCACCCCGCAGCTGCCCCCGCTGGTTCCTGGGCCCCTCCCCCACACCACAGCTGCCCCCGCTGGTTCCCGGGCCCCTCCCCCACACCACAGCTGCCCCCGCTGGTTCCCGGGCCCCTCCCCCACACCACAGCTGCCCCCGCTGGTTCCCGGGCCCCTCCCCCACCCCGCAGCTGCCCCCGCTGGTTCCCGGGCCCCTCCCCCACCCCGCAGCTGCCCCCGCTGGTTCCTGGGCCCCTCCCCCACCCCACAGCTGCCCCCGCTGGTTCCCGGGCTCTCCTGTTCTTCGATGGAGTCCAGGACCAGACAGTTTTATGTAGAGGAGATGGAGGAACGTTTGTTCTCTGATCTCCTCGGTGACCAATCAAGCCGGAAGCATTGAGGATTTCTAACAAAAAAAAACCTGCTTTGGTTCCGCACAAATGTCTGTTGATCCCTATGGGAGCCGCTCCCTCCACCAGGACAACTACCAAGGAGGGGTCTGGGATAGAGAATGAAGGCGTAGTGGGCGTAGCTCTGCTAATATATATGTGTGTTTCCCTTTAACCACTTGCGGATGGCCCGCCATCGTTATACGTCGGTACTTTGACGTAGAGTTCCGGGTTATATCCGCAGATGGCAGCCTTTACCCCGGTATATTCTTAAACGGCGGGCCGTCCACTTTCAGGTAAAAGTGGTCTCTGCAGTGGATTCGCCGCGAGATCAATTTAAACGATCGTCTCCACCGCATACCGGAGCTGCTGATAGCAGCAGAGACGATCCTTTCCCCTGTGAGGCCTGGAGCCGGGTGAGGAAAGATGGCCTCCCGCTCGGCTCCATACCATTGGATGGCAGAAGATCACTCCGCCCCAATGGTCCTAAAGGGGAAAAAAATAATAATAATAATTTTCCCCTTTTAGGAGCTTTGAGCGGAAGTAACATTTGACATTCCGCCATTCAATGTCATCCAATTTTCTGTAATACGTGATATGGCCACTTGGAGGCGCTCTGTACAAGGATGGTATACAGACCCCACCCCCAGAAATGTCATTTCCTGCTTGTGTGATTGGCTGACTTTGGCTGATTTTCCCAGAAGTCTGCACTAGGAGACAAGTCAGATTTTGGGCATCCCCTGCAATAGAAATGTCTCACATTTATACTAAAATGCAATAAAAATAAATAAAAATAAATGTCTTATTAAATAAAAATATTAGGACTTTTTTTCCCGTCCTGCCAGCGCACCGCTCCGCTCCGAGGGCCTTTCACACTGGAGACACAGCAGCGGCAGTTTCAGATCGGTTTGCAGACGCTATTTTTAGCACAATAACACCTGCAAACCGCCCCGTGTGAAAGGGGCCTGACTCACATTCATATACCGGGGGCTATTTATACAGGATCTGATTAACCTCCCAGCATGTCTGTAGTGTGGGAGGAAACCGGAGAACCCGGAGGAAACCCAACACAGGGAGAACATGCAAACTCCAGGCAGGTAGTGTCGTGGTCAGGATTTGAACCAGCGACCCTTCTTACTGCGAGGCGAGAGCACTACCCACTACACCACTGTGCCGCCCACTACACCACTGTGCTACCCACTAAACCACTGTGCCACCCACTACACCACTGTGCTCCCCACTATACCACTGTGCCGCCCACTACACCACTGTGCTCCCCACTACACCACTGTGCTCCCCACTACACCACTGTGCTCCCCACTATACCACTGTGCCACCCACTATACCACTGTGCCGCCCACTACACCACTGTGCTCCCCACTACACCACTGTGCTCCCCACTACACCACTGTGCTCCCCACTATACCACTGTGCCACCCACTATACCACTGTGCTCCCCACTATACCACTGTGCTCCCCACTATACCACTGTGCTCCCCACTATACCACTGTGCTCCCCACTATACCACTGTGCTCCCCACTATACCACTGTGCCACCCACTACACCAATGTGCTCCCCACTACACCACTGTGCTCCCCACTACACCACTGTGCTCCCCACTACACCACTGTGCTCCCCACTAAACCACTGTGTTCCCCACTACACCACTGTGCTCCCCACTAAACCACTGTGTTCCCCACTACACCACTGTGCTCCCCACTACACCACTGTGCTCCCCACTATACCACTGTGCTCCCCACTATACCACTGTGCCACCCACTACACCACTGTGCTCCCCACTACACCACTGTGCTCCCCACTACACCACTGTGTTCCCCACTATACCACTGTGCTACCCACTACACCACTGTGTTCCCCACTATACCACTGTGTTCCCCACTATACCACTGTGCCACCCACTATACCACTGTGCCACCCACTACACCACTGTGCCACCCACTACACCACTGTGCCCCCCACTAAACCACTGTGCTCCCCACTATACCACTGTGCTCCCCACTATACCACTGTGCCACCCACTACACCACTGTGCCACCCACTACACCACTGTGCTCCCCACTACACCACTGTGCTCCCCACTACACCACTGTGCTCCCCACTACACCACTGTGCTCCCCACTACACCATTGTGTTCCCCACTATACCACTGTGCTACCCACTACACCACTGTGTTCCCCACTATACCACTGTGCTCCCCACTATACCACTGTGCCACCCACTATACCACTGTGCCACCCACTATACCACTGTGCCACCCACTATACCACTGTGCCACCCACTATACCACTGTGCCACCCACTACACCACTGTGCCACCCACTAAACCACTGTGCCACCCACTAAACCACTGTGCTCCCCACTAAACCACTGTGCCACCCACTACACCACTGTGCCACCCACTACACCACTGTGCCACCCACTACACCACTGTGCTCCCCACTACACCACTGCGCCACCCACTAAACCACTGCGCTACCCACTAAACCACTGTGCCACCCACTACACCAATGTGCCACCCACTACACCAATGTGCTCCCCACTACACCACTGTGCCCCCCCCACTACACCACTGTGCCACCCGCTACACCACTGTGCCACCCGCTACACCACTGTGCTACCCGCTACACCACTGTGCTCCCCGCTACACCACTGTGCCCCCCACTACACCACTGTGCCCCCCACTACACCACTGTGCCCCCCACTACACCACTGTGCCACCCCCCACTACACCACTGTGCCACCCCCCACTACACCACTGTGCCACCCCCCACTACACCACTGTGCCACCGCCCACTACACCACTGTGCCACCGCCCACTACACCCCTGTGCCGCCCACTACACCCCTGTGCCGCCCACTACACCCCTGTGCCGCCCACTACACCCCAGTGCCGCCCACTACACCCCTGTGCCGCCCACTACACCCCTGTGCCGCCCACTACACCCCTGTGCTACCCACTACACCACTGTGCCACCCTATTACAAATGATGTTTACATTTCTTGTAATAGGAATAAAAGTGACCCAAACATTTTTTTTTTAAAGGACAGTATAAAAAGTAAAATAAATAAAAAAATGTAAAGTGCCCCGTCCCGCTGAGCTCGCATACAGAAGCGAATGTACACTTAAGTGGTGGCGGCATATGAAAAAGGTGTTCACACCACACATGTGAGGTATCGACGCGATCGTTAGAGCGAGAGCGATAATTCTATCCCTAGACCTCCTCTGTAACTCTAAACTGATGACCTGTAGAAATTTTTAAACAACGCTTATGGAGATTTTTAAGTGCCATGCGCGGGCGCAATTTTGAAGGGTGACATGTTGGGTATCAATTTACTCGGCATAACATTATCTTTCATATTATAGAAAAAAAAAATTGGGCTAACTTCACTTTTGTCTTATATTTTAATTCACAAAAAATGTTTTTTCCCCAAAAAATTGCACTTGTAAGACCGCTGCGCAAATACGGTGTGACATAAAGTATTGCAACGACCGCCATTTTATTCTCTGGGGTGTCTGAAAAAAATGTATAATGTTTGGGGTTCTAAGTAATTTTCTAGCAAAAAAAAACAAATTTTAATTTGTAAACAACAAGTTTGGAAAAAATAGGCGCGGTCCTGGGGGCGTCTCGCATTCACAGCTTGAGGATTTCATCCCTTCCGGTTGCACAGCTGCCACTCATTGTTACAGCCAGGGAAGCGGCTAACCAAGCACAGTCTGTGATTGGTTAGCTGCTTTAGAGGGTAAGAGAGACTCCGGATGTCTCCTTAAGAGTACCTGTCACCCCATTGTGATGGCAATCAAGTTAGACGTTAAAAATAAATTAAATAAAACCCCCCTCATCCCCCCACTCATAACACACAAATGTAAACGTGAACGGAGGTCCGGCACACATGTGAGATATCGCCACAAATATTGGAGTTCAAATCAAAAATTCTACGGCCATAATTTATGATTTCCAGTCGCTGTAAAGGCTCCAGGTTTTTTACATTCATATATTCATATATTTACATTAAGGTAAAAAACCTGTGTGAAGCCCCTCCCCCTAATACTTACCTGAGCCCCTCCCCCTAATACTTACCTGACCCCCTCCCCCCATACTTACCTGAGCCCCTCCCCCTAATACTTACCTGAGCCCCTCCCCTATACTTACCTGAGCCCCTCCCCCTAATACTTACCTGAGCCCCTCCCCCTAATACCTGACCCCTCCCCCTAATACTTACCTGAGCCCCTCCCCCTAATACTTACCTGAGCCCCTTCCCCATACTTACCTGAGCCCCTCCCCCTAATACTTACCTGAGCTCCTCCCTCTAATAGCTGAGCCCCTCCCCCCTATACTTACCTGAGCCCCTCCCCTTAATACCTGAGCCCCTCCCCCCAATACTTACCTGAGCCCCTTCCCCATATACTTACCTGAGGCTGAGCCACCGTGAAAAGACACACACAGAGCAGTGGCTCAGGAGGGAGCCCGCTCAGGTGTCCCCCATAACAAAGCGGCTTGCTGTGACGGGGGGGGGGGGGGGACTTGGCAGGAGGGGAGGGTCCAGGAGCGCCAGCGGTGGGACCCGAGAAGAGGAGGATCGGGGCTGCTCTGTGCAACTTGACATGTTCTGCCTTTTAATATCACTTTAACTCCAAACTGATGACCTGAAAAGGCTTTTAGAGCGCCACCTATGGACTGTTGCAGGTATTGTATTTTGTCACCATTTTCAGCGGCATGCGCAATTCTAAATCTTGACATGTTTGGTATCTATTTACTCAACGCAACATCATCTTTTATATTTGACCAAAAATTGGGTATTATATTGTGTTTTGTGTTCAACTAAAATTAATTTTTGTGTATTTATTTTCTGGAAATGTTTTTGTTTGATAAACAGCTGAAGGTCGTCCGCTTTCAGACAATATATAAAGTTTTGGGGCTCAAAGTCATTTTCTAGCAGAAAAAGAAAAAAAAAATGCAGATTTTTAACGTGTGTAGAAAAAAATTAGAAAATTGCCCCGGACAGGAAGGGGTTAATGAGGGCGCTGCGATGCGGGTCACCTCATTAGACCTTCGAAACACCAGTGCCCTTCGAGTACCTGCGCTCCCCCCGTACCATTGACGCGCCTCCCCCCCCAATACCACCCCCCCGTAGCCGAGCGCGACCGATACAACACAGCGGGAGACGCATTTAATGATCACGCTTCTGAGATTCTTTGATGCTTTTAGCGATGTGCGTCCTTTTCTGGCGCGTTAATGACGGGAGGGCACAGCTCGTTCCTGGAACCAACATTCCGCCAGTCAAATATAAGACTTCAGATGGAACGCCGCCACTTTTCCAATCGAGAGTCGCCGTTCCACGTCAATGAAGTCTCTGCGCTGCTTTACTCAAAGTGCCTTTTCATCTGCTTCTAATGGAGGATTTTATTTTCTCCGGCTTTTAGCCGCCGGCAAGTCACAACTACAAAGACAATGCGGGATATTAATGTGAATCGCTAGAATATATATATTTATGTTTTAATAGGTGGTTTGTGGTAACGCGGAGAGCTTGAAGAAGACTTTGAATTCTAATAAATGATGAGGCTGCACTTCACTGCCGACTCATCTGTCTGCACAAAACTGGTAAATACGTCAAAGAGAAAAGTGCCGACATCAACCGGCCAGCCGCCATTGCTCGCACATGGGACATCAACCTGCCAGCCGCCATTGCTCGCACATGGGACATCAACCTGCCAGCCGCCATTGCTCGCACATGGGACATCAACCGGCCAGCCGCCATTGCTCGCACATGGGACATCAACCGGCCAGCCGCCATTGCTCGCACATGGGACATCAACCTGCCAGCCGCCATTGCTCGCACATGGGACAACAACCGGCCAGCCGCCATTGCTCGCACGTGGGACAACAACCGGCCAGCCGTCATTGCTCGCACGTGGGACATCAGCCGGCCAGCCGTCATTGCTCGCACATGGGACATCAGCCGGCCAGCCGCCATTGTTCGCACGTGGGACATCAGCCGGCCAGCCGCCATTGCTCGCACGTGGGACATCAGCCGGCCAGCCGCCATTGCTCGCACGTGGGACAACAACCGGTCAGCCGCCATTGCTCGCACGTGGGACATCAACCGGCCAGCCGCCATTGCTCGCACGTGGGACATCAGCCGGCCAGCCGCCATTGCTCGCACGTGGGACATCAACCGGCCAGCCGCCATTGCTCGCACATGGGACATCAACCTGCCAGCCGCCATTGCTCGCACGTGGGACATCAACCGGCCAGCCCGCATTGCTCGCACGTGGGACATCAACCGGCCAGCCGCCATTGCTCGCACGTGGGACATCAACCGGCCAGCCGCCATTGCTCGCACGTGGGACATCAACCGGCCAGCCGCCATTGCTCGCACGTGGGACATCAACCGGCCAGCCGCCATTGCTCGCACATGGGACATCAACCGGCCAGCCGCCATTGCTCGCACATGGGACATCAACCGGCCAACCGCCATTGCTCGCACATGGGACATCAACCGGCCAGCCGCCATTGCTCGCACGTGGGACATCAACCGGCCAGCCGCCATTGCTCGCACATGGGACATCAATCGGCCAGCCGCCATTGCTCGCACCTGGGACATCAACCGGCCAGCCCGCATTGCTCGCACGTGGGACATCAACCGGCCAGCCGCCATTGCTCGCACCTGGGACATCAACCGGCCAGCCGCCATTGCTCGCACCTGGGACATCAACCGGCCAGCCGCCATTGCTCGCACGTGGGACATCAACCGGCCAGCCGCCATTGCTCGCACGTGGGACATCAACCGGCCAGCCGCCATTGCTCGCACGTGGGACATCAGCCGGCCAGCCGCCATTGCTCGCACATGGGACAACAACCAATAAGAATGAGCTCCGGCGTGTTCGCACAGCCCACGTGCAGAGCCCGCCAGGAAGTCGGCACGGCGCTGTGCTAATCACAGGCAGTGAAACATTTCCCACTCTCTGCAGCCACGCATCGGGAAATGTCTCACTGCTTGTGATTAGCGCAGCGCCGTGCCGACTTCCTGGCGGGCTCTGCACGTGGGCTGTGCGAACACGCCGGAGCTCATTCTTAACAACCAACAAACTGCCATTGCTCGCACATGGTACATCAGCCAGCCGCCATTGCTCATATTGGCAACATCAACTGGCATACTGCGGTTGTTCACACATGGGACAGCAACCAGAAGCCACTGTTGCTCACTTAAGGGGCAGCAGTAGGGTTGCCACCTCATCCCTTTAAACCCGAACACATATTAATTACACCTGTGTTCATATGTAATCGGGTTTAAAGGGATGAGGTGGCAACCCTAGAAAGCAGCCAGCAAGCCACCATTGCTCACTCGAGAGACAGCAACCAGCAAACCGCCATTACTTACCAATGGGACAGCAAGCCGCCATCACTTACCAATGGGACAGCAAGCCGCCATCACTTACCAATGGGACAGCAAGCCGCCATCACTTACCAATGGGACAGCAAGCCGCCATTACTTGCCAATGGGACAGCAAACCGCCATCACTTACCAATGGGACAGCAAGCCGCCATCACTTACCAATGGGACAGCAAGCCGCCATCACTTACCAATGGGACAGCAAGCCGCCATTACTTGCCAATGGGACAGCAAGCCGCCATTACCTACCAATGGGACAGCAAGTCATAATTGCTCAATTGTTGGACAGCAACCGACATGCCACCTTTGTTCACATGGGACAGCAACTAACAAGCCCCCATCAATTACTTATGGGACAGCAACTGGAAAGCCACCATCACTTATAGGACAGCAACGAGCAAACCACCATCACTTACCAATGGGACAGCAAACCACCATCACTTACCAATGGGACAGCAAGCCACCATCACTTACCAATGGGACAGCAAGCCACCATCACTTACCAATGGGACAGCAAGCCACCATCACTTACCAATGGGGCAGCAAGCCACCATCACTTACCAATGGGACAGCAAGCCACCATCACTTACCAATGGGACAGCAAGCCACCATCACTTACCAATGGGACAGCAAGCCACCATCACTTACCAATGGGACAGCAAGCCACCATCACTTACCAATGGGACAGCAAGCCACCATCACTTACCAATGGGAGAGCAAGCCACCATCACTTACCAATGGGAGAGCAAGCCACCATCACTTACCAATGGGAGAGCAAGCCACCATCACTTACCAATGGGACAGCAAGCCACCATCACTTACCAAGGGGACAGCAAGCCACCATCACTTACCAAGGGGACAGCAAGCCACCATCACTTACCAAGGGGACAGCAAGCCACCATCACTTACCAAGGGGACAGCAAGCCACCATCACTTACCAAGGGGACAGCAAGCCACCATCACTTACCAAGGGGACAGCAAGCCACCATCACTTACCAAGGGGACAGCAAGCCACCATCACTTACCAAGGGGACAGCAAGCCACCATCACTTACCAAGGGGACAGCAAGCCACCATCACTTACCAAGGGGACAGCAAGCCACCATCACTTACCAAGGGGACAGCAAGCCACCATCACTTACCAAGGGGACAGCAAGCCACCATCACTTACCAAGGGGACAGCAAGCCACCATCACTTACCAAGGGGACAGCAAGCCACCATCACTTACCAAGGGGACAGCAAGCCACCATCACTTACCAATGGGACAGCAAGCCACCATCACTTACCAAGGGGACAGCAAGCCACCATCACTTACCAATGGGACAGCAAGCCGCCATCACTTACCAATGGGACAGCAAGCCACCATCACGTATGGGGCAGCAAGCCACCATCACTTACCAATGGGGCAGCAAGCCACCATCACTTACCAATGGGACAGCAAGCCACCATCACGTATGGGGCAGCAAGCCACCATCACTTACCAATGGGGCAGCAAGCCACCATCACTTACCAATGGGACAGCAAGCCACCATCACTTACCAATGGGACAGCAAGCCACCATCACTTACCAAGGGGACAGCAAGCCAACATCACTTACCAAGGGGACAGCAAGCCACCATCACTTACCAAGGGGACAGCAAGCCACCATCACTTACCAATGGGACAGCAAGCCGCCATCACTTACCAATGGGACAGCAAGCCACCATCACTTACCAATGGGACAGCAAGCCACCATCACTTACCAATGGGACAGCAAGCCGCCATCACTTACCAATGGGACAGCAAGCCACCATCACTCACCAATGGGACAGCAAGCCTCCATCACTTACCAATGGGACAGCAAGCCTCCATCACTTACCAATGGGACAGCAAGCCACCATCACTTACCAATGGGACAGCAAGCCACCATCACTTACCAATGGGACAGCAAGCCGCCATCACTTACCAATGGGACAGCAAGCCACCATCACTCACCAATGGGACAGCAAGCCACCATCACTCACCAATGGGACAGCAAGCCTCCATCACTTACCAATGGGACAGCAAGCCTCCATCACTTACCAATGGGGCAGCAAGCCGCCATCACTTACCAATGGGACAGCAAGCCGCCATCACTTGTGGAACAGCAACTGGAAAGCCGCCATGGCTCACTTATGGGACAGCAGCCGGGAAGCCGTGGGACCGGACTGAATAATGAAATATGGGTGCTGAGGATTTCTGCATTGATCACGTGATTTAGGGCCCCTTCAGACTGTTGATCCCTGTGTCTGTTGTGTTCACCATTTGTCTACCAGGGCAATTTTTTTCATTTTTTCATACATGTTAAAATCCACTTCTTTTTTTTTCCCCCTAGGAATTACTGTAAACCCCCCAAAAATGTATATATTTTCTGAAAGCAGAGACCCTGGAGAATAAAATGATGGCAGTTGCAAATTTTTTTTAATATCACCCAGCTATTTATCAAATGCAAAGATTCAAGGAGAAATGCAGTAAAAAGAATTCTAGTGCAAACAATCACAATAGTATACTTCGTTTTTTGGTAATGTATAAAACTTGGGGTTGTGTCGAGTGGATCGCAAAAAACGATGGGACCCAAAGTTCTGCATCAGAAACTCTTTTTAAAGGGCTTTACAGATTATCAGATTAGAGTTGGATGTGAATAATTGCCCCGGAGCTTTTACTCCCACTCAGACGTCACATGTGTTGCACAATCGATGATTACATAAATGTGCTCACCCTGCAGTATGGGGTAAGGGGTGTGTAGGGGGTGTGTACGGGGTTTGTACGGGGTGTGTAGGGGGTGTGTACGGGGGTGTGTACAAGGTGTGTATGGGGTGTGTACAAGGTGTGTATGGGGTGTGTACAAGGTGTGTATGGGGTGTGTACAAGGTGTGTATGGGGTGTGTATGGGGTGTGTACGGGGTGTGTACGGGGTGTGTACAAGGTGTGTACGGGGTGTGTACAAGGTGTGTACAAGGTGTGTAGGGGGTGTGTACAAGGTGTGTAGGGGGTGTGTACAAGGTGTGTACAAGGTGTGTATGGGGTGTGTACAAGGTGTGTATGGGGTGTGTACAAGGTGTGTACAAGGTGTGTACGGGGTGTGTACGGGGTGTGTACAAGGTGTGTACAAGGTGTGTACGGGGTGTGTACGGGGTGTGTACGGGGTGTGTACAAGGTGTGTACAAGGTGTGTACAAGGTGTGTAGGGGGTGTGTAGGGGGTGTGTAGGGGGTGTGTAGGGGGTGTGTAGGGGGTGTGTAGGGGGTGTGTACAAGGTGTGTACAAGGTGTGTACAAGGTGTGTACAAGGTGTGTAGGGGGTGTGTAGGGGGTGTGTACGGGGTGTGTAGGGGGTGTGTAGGGGGGGTGTACAAGGTGTGTACGGGGTGTGTACAAGGTGTGTACGGGGTGTGTACGGGGTGTGTAGGGGGGGTGTACGGGGTGTGTAGGGGGGGTGTACAAGGTGTGTAGGGGGTGTGTACAAGGTGTGTATGGGGTGTGTACAAGGTGTGTACAAGGTGTGTATGGGGTGTGTACAAGGTGTGTATGGGGTGTGTACAAGGTGTGTACGGGGTGTGTACAAGGTGTGTACGGGGTGTGTACAGGGTGTGTACGGGGTGTGTAGGGGGTGTGTACGGGGTGTGTAGGGGGTGTGTACGGGGTGTGTAGGGGGTGTGTACGGGGTGTGTACGGGGGGTGTAGGGGGTGTGTACAAGGTGTGTACGGGGTGTGTACGGGGTGTGTACGGGGTGTGTACAGGGTGTGTACGGGGTGTGTACAAGGTGTGTACAAGGTGTGTAGGGGGTGTGTAGGGGGGGTGTACAAGGTGTGTACGGGGTGTGTACAAGGTGTGTACGGGGTGTGTACAAGGTGTGTACGGGGTGTGTACAAGGTGTGTACGGGGTGTGTACAAGGTGTGTACGGGGTGTGTACGGGGTGTGTACAAGGTGTGTACGGGGTGTGTACGGGGTGTGTACAAGGTGTGTACGGGGTGTGTAGGGGGTGTGTACGGGGTGTGTAGGGGGGGTGTACAAGGTGTGTAGGGGGTGTGTACAAGGTGTGTAGGGGGTGCTTTAATAAAAATAATTTAAAATTGTTGTGTAAAAATTACATAAAATACATTTTTTTTTTTTTACTTTATTGCTATCGCACGGGAGCCAGCAAGCCCCATACATCTCTTTGTTTCTTATCCCTGCTTTGCATGAATCATTGGCCGGGACTTGCTGACAGACTCCCGCTATGTACAATTTATAGCGGGTGTCATGGGGGAGGGGGGGGGGGGGGCACGCATCCTAAACCCAGAAGCAGGCAGTGACGTACGAGTATGTCGCTTTGCCTGCAAGGGCCACCCGTCTTCAGTACATTGCAGGAGGTCCACAAGTGGTTTAAAGATCCAAAAAGAAGAGTGGGAATCCCCATATTTACTGGATTCTCTTGAACCCAGTAAAGCCTAAAATGTAATTTTTTGGCGGACAGTTGACGAAATCTCACATTGAAAGCACCGGACCTTTTTCCTGCCTTTTTCCAGCCTAGCATGGTAAAACTTAGGGGGGGGGATACTGATTGTCTCCCCTGCAGATTGTGTAATTTTGCCCACTTACATAGAAATGAAGGGTCTATAATTTTTATCATAGGTGTATTTTATATGACAGAGACAGAATATCAACCAAAAATCCAGAAAAAACACACAATACAAATGTTATAAATGGAGTTGCAGTTCAGTGAGTAAAATAAGTATTTGATCCCCAACCAACAATAATTCTGCCCCCCACAGACTGGCTACAGTAGGTGCTCATGTGGTACACAGATTAGTCCTGTCAATGGAAGAAGGTTCTCCTAACGACAACTCGTTATGTGTATAAAAGACACCTGTCCACAGAATCTCTTCCATCCAATCCTCACCATCATGGGGAAGACCAAAGATCTGTCAGAGGACGTCGGGGAGAAGATTGGAGACCTGCACAAGGCTGGAATGGGCTACAAGACCATCAGCAAGAAGCTTGGTGAGGAGGAGACAAGTGTTGGAACGATTATTCACAAATAGAAGAAATACAAAATAACCATCAATCTCCTCAGTCTGGAGCTCCATGGAAGATTTCTCCTCATGGGGTGAGGATGGTCATGAGAAAAGTGAGGGATCCGCCCAGAACTACATGGGAGGAGCTTGTGAAGGATCTCAAGGCAGTTGGGACCACAGTCACCAAACAAACCATTGGTAACACAATACACCACCATGGATTGAAATCCTGCAGCCCCCGCAAGACCCCTCCTCAGGAAGACACATGGAGAGGAACGTCTGAAGTCCACCAATCAACATCTAATGATTCAGAGAAGGAGAAAGTTCTGTGCTCAGAGGAGACCAAAATTCAGATCTTTGGCATCAACTTAACTTGCCATGTTCGGAGTAAGAAAAATGACTATGACCCTAAAAACATCATCCCTACAGTCACACCATCCCTACAGTCACATCATCATCCCTACAGTCACATCATCATCCCTACAGTCACACATCATCCCTACAGTCACACATCATCCCTACAGTCACACCATCCCTACAGTCACACATCATCCCTACAGTCACACCATCCCTACAGTCACATCATCATCCCTACAGTCACACACCATCCCTACAGTCACACACCATCCCTACAGTCACACACCATCCCTACAGTCACATCATCATCCCTACAGTCACATCATCCCTACAGTCACACATCATCCCTACAGTCACATCATCATCCCTACAGTCACACATCATCCCTACAGTCACACATCATCCCTACAGTCACATCATCATCCCTACAGTCACACATCATCCCTACAGTCACATCATCATCCCTACAGTCACACCATCCCTACAGTCACATCATCATCCCTACAGTCACATCATCATCCCTACAGTCACACATCATCCCTACAGTCACACATCATCCCTACAGTCACATCATCATCCCTACAGTCACACATCATCCCTACAGTCACACATCATCCCTACAGTCACATCATCATCCCTACAGTCACACATCATCCCTACAGTCACATCATCATCCCTACAGTCACATCATCATCCCTACAGTCACACATCATCCCTACAGTCACATCATCATCCCTACAGTCACATCATCATCCCTACAGTCACATCATCATCCCTACAGTCACACATCATCCCTACAGTCACACCATCCCTACAGTCACATCATCATCCCTACAGTCACATCATCATCCCTACAGTCACATCATCATCCCTACAGTCACACATCATCCCTACAGTCACATCATCATCCCTACAGTCACATCATCCCTACAGTCACATCATCCCTACAGTCACATCATCATCCCTACAGTCACATCATCCCTACAGTCACATCATCCCTACAGTCATACATCATCCCTACAGTCACATCATCATCCCTACAGTCACATCATCATCCCTACAGTCACACATCATCCCTACAGTCACATCATCATCCCTACAGTCATACATCATCCCTACAGTCACATCATCATCCCTACAGTCACATCATCATCCCTACAGTCACACATCATCCCTACAGTCACACATCATCCCTACAGTCAGACATCATCCCTACAGTCACACACCATCCCTACAGTCACATCATCCCTACAGTCACACACCATCCCTACAGTCACACATCATCCCTACAGTCACACACCATCCCTACAGTCACAAATCATCCCTACAGTCACACATCATCCCTACAGTCACACATCATCCCTACAGTCACATCATCATCCCTACAGTCACATCATCCCTACAGTCACACATCATCCCTACAGTCACATCATCCCTACAGTCACACATCATCCCTACAGTCACATCATCCCTACAGTCACACACCATCCCTACAGTCACACATCATCCCTACAGTCACACACCAGCCCTACAGTCACACATCATCCCTACAGTCACACATCATCCCTACAGTCACATCATCCCTACAGTCACACATTATCCCTACAGTCACACATCATCCCTACAGTCACACACCATCCCTACAGTCACACATCATCCCTACAGTCACATCATCCCTACAGTCACACATCATCCCTACAGTCACATCATCATCCCTACAGTCACACATCATCCCTACAGTCACACACCATCCCTACAGTCACACACCATCCCTACAGTCACACATCATCCCTACAGTCACACCATCCCTACAGTCACACACCATCCCTACAGTCACACATCATCCCTACAGTCACACACCATCCCTACAGTCACATCATCCCTACAGTCACACATCATCCCTACAGTCACACCATCCCTACAGTCACACACCATCCCTACAGTCACACATCATCCCTACAGTCACACCATCCCTACAGTCACACACCATCCCTACAGTCACACATCATCCCTACAGTCACACCATCCCTACAGTCACACACCATCCCTACAGTCACACATCATCCCTACAGTCACACACCATCCCTACAGTCACACATCATCCCTACAGTCACACATCATCCCTACAGTCACACATCATCCCTACAGTCACACACCATCCCTACAGTCACACATCATCCCTACAGTCACACACCATCCCTACAGTCACACACCATCCCTACAGTCACATCATCATCCCTACAGTCCACATCATCATCCCTACAGTCACACATCATCCCTACAGTCACACACCATCCCTACAGTCACATCATCCCTACAGTCACACATCATCCCTACAGTCACACATCATCCCTACAGTCACATCATCCCTACAGTCACACACCATCCCTACAGTCACACACCATCCCTACAGTCACACACCATCCCTACAGTCACACACCATCCCTACAGTCACATCATCCCTACAGTCACACACCATCCCTACAGTCACACATCATCCCTACAGTCACACATCATCCCTACAGTCACACCCCATCCCTACAGTCACATCATCCCTACAGTCACACATCATCCCTACAGTCACACATCATCCCTACAGTCACATCATCCCTACAGTCACACACCATCCCTACAGTCACACATCATCCCTACAGTCACATCATCCCTACAGTCACACACCATCCCTACAGTCACATCATCCCTACAGTCACACACCATCCCTACAGTCACACATCATCCCTACAGTCACATCATCCCTACAGTCACACACCATCCCTACAGTCACACATCATCCCTACAGTCACACATCATCCCTACAGTCACATCATCCCTACAGTCACATCATCCCTACAGTCACATCATCCCTACAGTCACACCATCCCTACAGTCACACATCATCCCTACAGTCACACATCATCCCTACAGTCACCATCCCTACAGTCACACACCATCCCTACAGTCACACATCATCCCTACAGTCACATCATCCCTACAGTCACATCATCCCTACAGTCACACCATCCCTACAGTCACATCATCCCTACAGTCACACATCATCCCTACAGTCACACCATCCCTACAGTCACATCATCCCTACAGTCACACACCATCCCTACAGTCACATCATCCCTACAGTCACATCATCCCTACAGTCACACCATCCCTACAGTCACATCATCCCTACAGTCACACATCATCCCTACAGTCACATCATCCCTACAGTCACATCATCCCTACAGTCACACCATCCCTACAGTCACACACCATCCCTACAGTCACATCATCCCTACAGTCACACCATCCCTACAGTCACATCATCCCTACAGTCACATCATCCCTACAGTCACACCATCCCTACAGTCACATCATCCCTACAGTCACACATCATCCCTACAGTCACATCATCCCTACAGTCACACCATCCCTACAGTCACACATCATCCCTACAGTCACACACCATCCCTACAGTCACCATCCCTACAGTCACACACCATCCCTACAGTCACATCATCCCTACAGTCACACCATCCCTACAGTCACATCATCCCTACAGTCACACATCATCCCTACAGTCACACCATCCCTACAGTCACATCATCCCTACAGTCACACATCATCCCTACAGTCACACACCATCCCTACAGTCACATCATCCCTACAGTCACATCATCCCTACAGTCACACATCATCCCTACAGTCACATCATCCCTACAGTCACATCATCCCTACAGTCACACATCATCCCTACAGTCACATCATCCCTACAGTCACATCATCCCTACAGTCACACATCATCCCTACAGTCACATCATCCCTACAGTCACACACCATCCCTACAGTCACACATCATCCCTACAGTCACACATCATCCCTACAGTCACACCATCCCTACAGTCACACATCATCCCTACAGTCACACCTCATCCCTACAGTCACACCATCCCTACAGTCACACATCATCCCTACAGTCACACACCATCCCTACAGTCACACATCATCCCTACAGTCACACATCATCCCTACAGTCACACATCATCCCTACAGTCATCCCTACAGTCACACCCCATCCCTACAGTCACACATCATCCCTACAGTCACATCATCCCTACAGTCACACACCATTCCTACAGTCACACATCATCCCTACAGTCACACACCATCCCTACAGTCACACACCATCCCTACAGTCACACATCATCCCTACAGTCACACATCATCCCTACAGTCACACACCATCCCTACAGTCACACACCATCC
Source organism: Lithobates septentrionalis (assembly GCA_037952835.1). Classification (NCBI taxonomy): domain Eukaryota; kingdom Metazoa; phylum Chordata; class Amphibia; order Anura; family Ranidae; genus Lithobates; species Lithobates septentrionalis. The sequence goes on along the minus strand of JBBDGP010004305.1, from coordinate 370,208 downwards.
CTACAGTCACACACCATCCCTACAGTCACATCATCCCTACAGTCACACACCATCCCTACAGTCACACATCATCCCTACAGTCACACACCATCCCTACAGTCACACATCATCCCTACAGTCACACACCATCCCTACAGTCACACATCATCCCTACAGTCACACATCATCCCTACAGTCACACATCATCCCTACAGTCACACATCATCCCTACAGTCACACATCATCCCTACAGTCACATCATCCCTACAGTCACACCATCCCTACAGTCACATCATCCCTACAGTCACACATCATCCCTACAGTCACATCATCCCTACAGTCACACCATCCCTACAGTCACACATCATCCCTACAGTCACATCATCCCTACAGTCACACACCATCCCTACAGTCACACACCATCCCTACAGTCACATCATCCCTACAGTCACACCATCCCTACAGTCACATCATCCCTACAGTCACACATCATCCCTACAGTCACACCATCCCTACAGTCACATCATCCCTACAGTCACACATCATCCCTACAGTCACACACCATCCCTACAGTCACATCATCCCTACAGTCACATCATCCCTACAGTCACACATCATCCCTACAGTCACATCATCCCTACAGTCACATCATCCCTACAGTCACACATCATCCCTACAGTCACATCATCCCTACAGTCACATCATCCCTACAGTCACACATCATCCCTACAGTCACATCATCCCTACAGTCACACACCATCCCTACAGTCACACATCATCCCTACAGTCACACATCATCCCTACAGTCACACCATCCCTACAGTCACACACCATCCCTACAGTCACACACCATCCCTACAGTCACACACCATCCCTACAGTCACACATCATCCCTACAGTCACACATCATCCCTACAGTCACACATCATCCCTACAGTCACACACCATCCCTACAGTCACACCCCATCCCTACAGTCACACATCATCCCTACAGTCACACACGGAGGTGGAAACATGATGCTTTGAGGCTGTTTCTCTGCTAAAGTTACAGACCAACTTTGCCGCATTGAGAGGCCAATGGGCGGGGCCATGTATTGTAAAATCTTGGAGGAGAACCTTCTTCCCTCATCCAGAACACTGAAGATGGGTCATGGATGGGTCTTCCAGTATGACAATGACCCAAAAACATGCCACCACGCCAACAAAGGTGTGGTTTAAGAAGAAGCACATGAAGGTCATGGAGTGGCCTATCCAGTCTCCAGACCTTAATCCTATAGAAAATGTATGGAGGAGCTGAACCTTCGAGTTGCCAAGAAACCTTCAGGATTTAGAGAAGATCTGTAAAGAAGAGAAAATCCCTCCTGAGATGTGTGGAAACTGATCACCACCTACAAGAAACGTCTGACCTCTGTGATCACCAACAAGGGTTTCTCCACCAACTACTAAGGGGAGCAAATACTTATTTTACTCACTGAACTCCATTTATCATTTAACTCCATTTATAACATTTGTATTGTGTGATTTTTCTGGATTTTTGATTGATATTCTGTCTCTATCATATAAAATACACCTATGATAAAAATTATAGACCCTTCATTTCTATGTAAGGGGGCAAAACTTACACCATCTGCAGGGGATCATTATTTCCCCCCCTGTATATGAGATTGTAATATTTTGTTATACATGTTAACTTGGGGACTTGGAAAAAAAAAATAACCAAAATGTTTTTGTCCTTTGGCTGTATGAGCAGAGCCAGGAAGCCGGCGCTCCGCCGTAGTTGGAGCAGCACCAGCTCTACCAGCACTAGTGATGGAGGGGTGAAGCTGCACAAAGGCTCCCAGGTTCTCCTGACCAGCTCTAATGAAATGGCCGTCATCCGGTACATCGGACCCACCGATTTCGCCCCTGGCGTCTGGCTGGGCCTGGAACTCCGCTCCGCCAAAGGCAAAAACGACGGGTCAATCGGAGAACAACGATACTTCCACTGCAAACCCAACCATGGCGTCCTCGTCCGACCCGGGAGAGTCACTTATAGAGGGATTAACGGGTCCAAGCTTGTGGATGACATCTGCTGACCCAAGTCCTGGCTGATCAATGAGCACTGATTGGAGGTGACTGACTCTCTTTACTTTGTTACTTGTCAAGGAGTTTCTTCTTCTTTCTCCAGTTTTACTTTCACGCTTCTCAGATGTATTTCCATCGCCAAGACTCTATCATTTAATTGTTTTGTTGTTTTATGCCAAACTTTCTATCCAGGCTTTCCGATGCCGGCCCTATGGGCCATACTGATGTCAACAAAGGGTTCAAGCTTTGTCTTCCAGTCCATCACCAAGAATCCCGCCGGTTGACTCAGTTTGAGATTCCCCTGAGCCTGTTTTGTTGGAAGGGTCGATTTCACGCAGCGTGAATTATTATATATTTTTTTTCTGTAAGCTCAAATCTATTTTTTTTTTTTTTGTGTGTTCTTTTGAGTCCCGTGTTTTTTTAGTTCGATAAAACAAATGTATGTGTTGGGTTGGAGCCATTGGTATCTGAAAGTTGGACTTTGGTTGCTATGGCAATGCAATTATGAGGATACTTCTTATATTTTAGAACACACGCACTTTAATCCCCCCCCCCCCCCCCCCCCCCCCAAAGCAAAAAACGAAAAGCACCTTTAGAATTGAACGTTCTTTTTTTTCTTCCTTGTGTTGAAAAACAAGAACTTTTCTCCAGTAATGTTGTTGTTGTCGATCGTTTCTACTGACCGTGTTTTATAAAACCAGAAGATGGGAGGAATGGAGGTCATTTGCAATGAGATTACATTTTTTACATTTTTCTAGCACTGGATTTGAAATGATCGGAAGTCTGTTTTGCCCCGGACCGCGCCTCGGTCTTCTCCTCTTCACCTAATGTCTCTATTGTATCCGTTCCTAAGCCAGGTCTTCCAACACTTCCATTTTTATATGTTTGTGGAAATAATAAAAGCACAGCTGATTATTAAATAATATGCAGATTAAACATTGAATAGAATAGATAATGCTGATGTATGCATTCTAGTTCTTTCCGGGGGTTGATTTGATGTGAAAACGCAGACCACAGCACAAAGACCCCATATGGCCAAACGTTTGTGGAGCTCGAGTGTCCGGCACAGAGCCCTGATCTCCACCCTACTGATTGATCGCTTGGTCTTCTCATCTAGAAAATAGAACCTGACCTCACGAATGTTCTTTTGGGCTGAGTGGTTGAGGGCAGTAAAAAGTTAAAATTCATCCCAAAGGTGTTCATTAGAGTTGAGGTCAGGGCTCTGTGCAGGACACGCGAGTCCCTCCACCCATCACACCTGTATTGGCTTGTTGGACATCCCATTTCAAATCAATGGCCATTAATATGGGGTTGCCCCCTTTATGGCTATCCCATCCTCCACTCTTCTGGGAAGAGTTTCCACAAGAGTCTGGAGGGTGTCTGTGGGAATTTGTCCCCATTTGTGAGGTCAGGTACTGATGTTGGATGAGAAGACCTGGCTCAACATTGGTGTTCCAGTTCATCCTAAAGGTGTTCAGTAGGGACGAGGTCAGGTATCTGCAGCACACTGGAGTTCCTTCACACCAAATGGGTCACACCATGTCTTTTATATAGCTGGCTTTGTACACAGGGACGGGGTGTAAAGGGTTGGCTTTCTTTGTGGCCATAACATCATGCACTCTTCTAGAAGGCCATTTCACAAGATTTTCTAGGGTGTCTGTGGGATTCTTGCTTATTTCTGAGGTCTGATACTGATGGTGGATGAGAGGACCTCTCTATGAGGACAGGGCTCTGTGCAGGACACTTGAGTTCCTCCACACCAAATTGGGGAAGACCCTTTTTCTTATTCACCATAACCCCCCCCCCCCCCCCCCCATGTGTTCAAAGCCAGCTCCATAAAGACTTGGTGTGGAGGAACTCCAGTATCCTGCACAGAGCTCTGACCTCAACCCTACTGAACACCATTGGGTGGAATTGGAATGCTGATTGTGAGCTAGCCCTTTTTTTGGTGCCCAACATGGGGCCCAATGTGTGAGCCAAGTCTTCTCACCCAACATCGGTACCTGACCTCACAAATGTTCTTTTGGCTAAAATAGAGCAAGGACAAGAGACTGTACGTTGCTAAGGAAGAGGTGAAGGGGTTAACTTCTAAATAATGACAAAAAGATGATCCACCGCTCCCAACCCCTCTATGATGGGTCACCTGGTGCCGAAACTAGGTGGGGGCTCGTCCCAAGCTTTCTGTGGACCCAAGAGAAAAAATAAAAATGGTGCTGGAATCGGATGCTCAACAAGCTCATATAGGTGTGATGGTCTGGTGTCCTCGCACATTGTGTACATCTAGAGCAGGGGTCTCCAAACTTTTTAAACAAAGGGCCAGTTTACTGTCCTTTAGACTTTAGGAGGGCTGGACTGTGGCCAGTGGGAGTGGACATTTTCCTGGCATCAGTGGGGAGTAAAACATCCTCACATTTGTTATGAGGGGGATTGTTAGTGATCGTTGGAAAACATGGGGAACGACTTGTCATAGGATGTCCAAAGTTGCTTGACAAGTCGTGTGAATGGATCCTAAATGCGTTTTGTCTCATGTGAAATGCTTCCTTTATCCCGATTTACTGGCTGTTACAGTTCGTGTGGTTGTTTGATTTCTCTGCTGACTTCCCGGCTCTCTATAGTCCTGTAGAGCTTGAAGGCTTCTCTAATATTTGATTTGTAACTTTGGATGTCTTTCTGTATCATAACTGACATTCTCCTCCTCCTCCTCCTCCTCCTCTTCCTCCTCCTCTTCCTCCTCTTCCTCCTCCTCCTCCTCCTCCTCCTCCTCCTCCTCCTCCTCCTCCCTCTCCTCCTCCTCCTCCCTCTCCTCCTCCTTCTCTTCCTCCTCCTCCTCCTTCTCTTCCTCCTCCTCCTCCCTCTCCTCCTCCTTCTCTTCCTCCTCCTCCTCCCTCTCCTCCTCTATACACTGAACTTTGTGGTTCATGATTTTTCGGGGATCATCTGCATTTTGTTAAAAGGGTCAACTCCCATCTCCGCCCACCTGCCCCTCCCACTTGACCCTGTTTATAGAAGGGCTAGTGATGGGCGGAGCTGGAAGTTTGAGTGGGGATACCTTTGTTGGGGTTCCCGAGTATTGTATTATAGAGGGCCTTGCACTAAGCGCTGCGCAAACTGTTGGCGCTATATAAAACCTGTATAATTATAATTGTGATAGAAGAAAAAAACAAACATGATCAAGGGAAAGACAACCCAATTTATTGTGTTATATTTCCTTGTCAGATTCGCTGGTGGTTCTGCGTTTCTCTGCATCAGATAATGTTAAAATCATTTGGAAAACCAGACCTCAGAACTTCCCACTCTAAAAAACCTTTATTGCAGTGTCGCCCTTCTCAGGTCCCCAAAATAGAACTCCATCCAAAATCTTCGCTTTAGATTAGCGAAGGATCGTGACCTTCGTCTGGTTCTTATTCCATTAGGTGGGTCTTTCCCTTCACTTCCTGAACATGACCTAAAAGTGAGAGGGATTCCCACCATTGGTAGACATGGAGATGGGAGGTGAAAGTAATTCTTCCAATGGAGGACTCCTGTGTGTCAAATGTGGGAATTCTCTTCACTTTTTTTAAGTTTCCTCCAACTTCCTGTCCTCTCTGAGGCTGAACTTCCCCTGACCAGACACAGCAACAAGTTCCTGATGAGGGTTTCACCTCTCTATAAGCCTAAAAAATGAAAAGTTTTGTTGAGAATTCCACTTTGAGGAGCTGTAAAAATTTTACGTAGGGTCACGTTGTCTTAATCGTTCTGTATTGTCTGAATGTAAAATTCAATCACCAGCATGAGGAGACTGGAAATTTTGCACTGCTTTTCATACATTCAATTACATTATGGGGCAGAGCAGACAAAGTAATCCGTCCTTTTCCCAATGCAAGGTCCATTTTAGAGCTGAGTGTGCCATCATCCCATTTTTCATATTAATATCTTAAGGTAGCTTTGACTCCTCATAATGGAGGCTGATCGTTTTCACTCTACACTTTGCAAAGTTCTACTAAGTTTGGGGAGTTTGATCGCCTTCTACGAATCCTTTTATCACCCTGCCCTAGAATAGAATTCATTTGCAGTGACGCATCTCTATCCGTAGCTGAGAATGGTCTCCGGCTTTTAGCCATGTTGTCTCCATGGACACCTCCGTAAGAGCCGATGACCCTTTTCTCTCCAACCAGAAGAGGACACGGTAAGGACAATCAGCTAAAAGGGATTCTGTTCTGTAAAGAAAGGAGAGCCGGTAAAGTCTACATCAGAGGTGCTTCTTCCTTTTCTTCTTCCTTCTCTTCTTCCTACTCTTCTTCCCTTTTCTTCTTTCCTTCTCTCTCTTCTTTCCTTCTCTCTCTTCTTTCCTTCTCTCTCTTCTTTCCTTCTCTCTCTTCTTTCCTTCTCTCTCTTCTTTCCTTCTCTCTCTTCTTTCCTTCTCTCTCTTCTTTCCTTCTCTCTCTTCTTTCCTTCTCTCTCTTCTTTCCTTCTCTCTCTTCTTTCCTTCTCTCTCTTCTTTCCTTCTCTCTCTTCTTTCCTTCTCTCTCTTCTTTCCTTCTCTCTCTTCTTTCCTTCTCTCTCTTCTTTCCTTCTCTCTCTTCTTTCCTTCTCTCTCTTCTTTCCTTCTCTCTCTTCTTTCCTTCTCTCTCTTCTTTCCTTCTCTCTCTTCTTTCCTTCTCTCTCTTCTTTCCTTCTCTCTCTTCTTTCCTTCTCTCTCTTCTTTCCTTCTCTCTCTTCTTTCCTTCTCTCTCTTCTTTCCTTCTCTCTCTTCTTTCCTTCTCTCTCTTCTTTCCTTCTCTCTCTTCTTTCCTTCTCTCTCTTCTTTCCTTCTCTCTCTTCTTTCCTTCTCTCTCTTCTTTCCTTCATCAAACTATTTGAGTTGTTGTTTTTAAATTGCATCCTCATCTTATATGCTGCTTGTGGAGGTATTAATATTGAGTGATGTCTCAATAACTGATTCATATCACTGGATAGTATAGAGCGGGGGTCTCCAAACTTCTTTGGATGAGGGCCAATATTCACCAGCAAAAAAAGTCAGTTTTATAAATAAATTCCTTAAATTTAAATACATAAAAATGTTTAACTTGGAGATTTTATTTTTAACATGATACGATATAGAAAACCAAAGGAAAAAATTCAGTAAGGAAAGCAGACATTCCAAATAGACTTGAAACCATCAGAGTACCCATCAAAGCCTCCCTGTACATCAGGTTCCTTATAAGAACCCCCCCCCCCCACATCAGGTTCCCCACCAGAGCCCCCACCCAGTACATCAAGGTCCCTGTCATAGTTACATAGTTAACCCTAGTTTAAAAAAAAAAGCCACAAGTCCATCCAGTTTAACCAACATAGAAAAAAAAATACAAATAAGGGCTCCTCCTTACATCACATTCCCCGTCAGAGCCCCCCCTTACATCAGATTCCCCATCAGAGCCCCCCCCTTACATCAGGCTCCCCATCAGAGCCCCCTTCTTACATCCGGTTCCTCATGAGAACCCCCCCTACATCAGGTTCCCCTTTAACCCCCCCACATATATTAAGGTCCCTGTCATAGTTGCATAGTTAACCCTAGTTTAAAAAAAGGCACAAGTCCATCCAGTTTAACCAACATAGGAAAAAAAACACAAATTAGAGCCCCCCCGTACATCAGATTCCCCATCAGAGCCCCCCCCCTCCCCATCAGGTTCTCTATCAGAGCCCCCCTTACATCAGGTTCTCCATCAGAGCCCCCCTTACATCAGGTTCTCCATCAGGGCCCCCCTTACATCAGGTTCTCCATCAGGGCCCCCCTTACATCAGGTTCTCCTTCAGAGCCCCCCTTACATCGGGTTCTCCTTCAGAGCCCCCCTTACATCGGGTTCTCCTTCAGAGCCCCCCTTACATCGGGTTCTCCATCAGAGCCCCCCTTACATCGGGTTCCCCTTCAGAGCCCCCCTTACATCAGGTTCTCCATCAGAGCCCCCCTTACATCAGGTTCTCCATCAGAGCCCCCCTTACATCAGGTTCTCCATCAAAGCCCCCCTTACATCGGGTTCTCCATCAGAGCCCCCCTTACATCAGGTTCTCCATCAGAGCCCCCCTTACATCAGGTTCTCCATCAAAGCCCCCCTTACATCAGGTTCTCCATCAGATCCCCCCTTACATCAGGTTCTCCATCAGATCCCCCCTTACATCAGGTTCTCCATCAGAGCCCCCCTTACATCAGGTTCCCCTTCAGAGCCCCCCTTACATCAGGTTCTCCTTCAGAGCCCCCCTTACATCAGGTTCTCCATCAGAGCCCCCCTTACATCAGGTTCTCCATCAGAGCCCCCCTTACATCAGGTTACCCATCAGAGCCCCCCTTACATCAGGTTCTCCATCAGAGCCCCCCTTACATCAGGTTCCCCATCAGAGCCCCCCTTACATCAGGTTCTCCTTCAGAGCCCCCCTTACATCAGGTTCTCCATCAGAGCCCCCCTTACATCAGGTTACCCATCAGAGCCCCCCTTATATCAGGTTCTCCATCAGAGCCCCCCTTATATCAGGTTCTCCATCAGAGCCCCCCTTATATCAGGTTCTCCTTCAGAGCCCCCCTTACATCAGGTTCTCCTTCAGAGCCCCCCCTTACATCAGGTTCTCCATCAGAGCCCCCCTTACATCGGGTTCTCCATCAAAGCCCCCCTTACATCGGGTTCTCCATCAGAGCCCCCCCTTACATCAGGTTCTCCATCAGATCCCCCCCTTACATCAGGTTCTCCATCAGAGCCCCCCTTACATCAGGTTCCCCTTCAGAGCCCCCCTTACATCAGGTTCTCCTTCAGAGCCCCCCTTACATCAGGTTCTCCATCAGAGCCCCCCTTACATCAGGTTCTCCATCAGAGCCCCCCTTACATCAGGTTACCCATCAGAGCCCCCCTTACATCAGGTTCTCCATCAGAGCCCCCCTTACATCAGGTTCCCCATCAGAGCCCCCCTTACATCAGGTTCTCCTTCAGAGCCCCCCTTACATCAGGTTCTCCATCAGAGCCCCCCTTACATCAGGTTACCCATCAGAGCCCCCCTTATATCAGGTTCTCCATCAGAGCCCCCCTTATATCAGGTTCTCCATCAGAGCCCCCCTTATATCAGGTTCTCCTTCAGAGCCCCCCTTACATCAGGTTCTCCTTCAGAGCCCCCCCTTACATCAGGTTCTCCATCAGAGCCCCCCTTATATCAGGTTCTCCATCAGAGCCCCCCTTATATCAGGTTCTCCATCAGAGCCCCCCTTACATCAGGTTCCCCATCAGAGCCCCCCTTACATCAGGTTCTCCATCAGAGCCCCCCTTACATCAGGTTCTCCATCAGAGCCCCCCTTTCATCAGGTTCCCCATCAGAGCCCCCCTTACATCAGGTTCTCCTTCAGAGCCCCCCTTACATCAGGTTCTCCATCAGAGCCCCCCTTACATCAGGTTCCCCATCAGAGCCCCCCTTACATCAGGTTCTCCTTCAGAGCCCCCCTTACATCAGGTTCCCCATCAGAGCCCCCCTTACATCAGGTTCTCCTTCAGAGCCCCCCTTACATCAGGTTCTCCATCAGAGCCCCCCTTACATCAGGATACCCATCAGAGCCCCCCTTATATCAGGTTCTCCATCAGATCCCCCCTTACATCAGGTTCTCCATCAGAGCCCCCCTTACATCAGGTTCCCCATCAGAGCCCCCCTTACATCAGGTTCTCCTTCAGAGCCCCCCTTACATCAGGTTCTCCTTCAGAGCCCCCCTTACATCAGGTTCTCCATCAGAGCCCCCCTTACATCAGGATACCCATCAGAGCCCCCCTTATATCAGGTTCTCCATCAGAGCCCCCCTTACATCAGGTTCCCCATCAGAGCCCCCCTTACATCAGGTTCCCCATCAGAGCCCCCCTTACATCAGGTTCCCCATCAGAGCCCCCCTTACATCAGGTTCCCCATCAGAGCCCCCCTTACATCAGGTTCCCCATCAGAGCCCCCCTTATATCAGGTTCCCCATCAGAGCCCCCCTTATATCAGAGGGACAGATATAATCTTCCATTAAGCTGGATTTGGCCCTCGGGTCGCAGTTTGGAGGCCCCTTCTATAGAGGAATATTTTAGTTGCGTTTTGGATAGTTTTATTTTTCAGATCTCTTGGTAATTGGTTTGTGTGATTTTTATTGTATCTTCATCAGATATCACATATTCTTCCGTAGATTGGATAAGACTTTGTGGATTTTATGGTGGGTGTGGGGTCTTTTTTTAGGGTTGTAATGTGAAAACTGACGAGATGAATGTGAAGCCGATGTGAGATGTTTTCTGCTTTCTGTATATTTGTATTTTATCTGTTTAATAAAAAATTTTGGGGGATGGGTGGTTTGTTCTGTAATAAAATTCTGAAGAGAACATTTTGTCCCGAGTCGTCTTTTAATCTGGAATTCAGTGTGTAGATCATGTTTTGTGTTCCTCAGGAAGGATGATGTGGAAGACTCTCCATTAATGAAGGGCGAGGAGGACCTCCACCATGAGGACGATTATCTGAATCAAATGATGGCCTTGTGTCAATGAACGGTCCATATAGTAAACTAGGTGGAAAGTTATTTTACAGTAATTGCAAAAGACACGAGCAGGCGCATGCTGTGCCCGGAGGAAACATAGAATGTGTGTCTACATCTCAAAAAAACAAAATCTTATATATTGCAGCTTTGCCAGTCTTTGGTTGTGGTGGCTGCATTAGTTATCTTTACTAAACTTCATGACCTTTCAGGAGCTTTATTCAAATATTTATATTGCTCTGGAGCAACCTTCAATAAATGGTGGACCGTGGTCCCGATACGGACTGAGTGACGCTCCATTCTGTACCATTAGACGGACCCTCATTGATTGTCCTAGCGCCAAATGATGTCACATGTGTGCCCTGCAGAAAGTTTCTCCACCCTGATCCTGCCTGCCGGGCTACAGGGACATCCACTGATGGGTCACAACTGATCTATAACCATTCTATAAAGGGGAAACCTGATGTAAGGGGGCGCTCTGATGAGGTCACCTGATGTAAGGGGGTGCTCTGATGAGGTCACCTGATGTAAGGGGGTGCTCTGATGAGGTCACCTGATGTAAGGGAGCACTCTGATGAGGTCACCTGATGTAAGGGAGCACTCTGATTAGGTCACCTGATGTAAGGGGGCGCTCTGATGAGGTCACCTGATGTAAGGGGGCGCTCTGAGGTCACCTGATGTAAGGGGCGCTCTGATGAGGTCACCTGATGTAAGGGGGCTCTCTGATGAGGTCACCTGATGTAAGGGGGCGCTCTGAAGAGGTCACTGATTGTAAGGGAGCACTCTGGGAATACTTGGGTGAGGTCACATGATGTAAGGGAGTGCTCTGATGAGCACGCTCTGATGAGGTCACCTGATGTAAGGGAGCACTCTAAAGAGGACGCTCTGATGAGGTCACCTGATGTAAGGGAGCACTCTGATGAGGACGCTCTGATGAGGTCACCTGATGTAAGGGAGCACTCTGATGAGGACGCTCTGATGAGGTCACCTGATGTAAGGGAGCACTCTGATGAGGACGCTCTGATGAGGTCACCTGATGTAAGGGGGGACTCTGATGAGGTCACCTGATGTAAGGATATACTCTGATGAGGTCACATGATGTAAGGATATACTCTGATGAGGTCACCTGATGTAAGGGGGCGCTCTGATGGGGATACTCTGATGAGGTCACCTGATGTAAGGGGGCACTCTGATGAGGTAACCTGATGTAAGGGGGGCACTCTGATGGGGATACTCTTGATGAGGTCACCTGATGTAAGGGGGGCACTCTGATGGGGATACTCTTGATGAGGTCACTTGATGTAAGGGGGCACTCTGATGGGGATACTCTTGATGAGGTCACCTGATGTAAGGATATACTCTGATGAGGTCACATGATGTAAGGATATACTCTGATGGGGTCACCTGCTGTAAGGGGGGCACTTTGATGGGGATACTCTTGATGAGGTCACCTGATGTAAGGGGGTGCTCTGATGAGGTCACCTGATGTAAGGGAGCACTCTGATGGGGATACTTGGATGAGGTCACCTGATGTAAGGGGGTGCGGTCACCTGATGTAAAGGAGCACTCTGATGAGGACGCTCTGATGAGGTCACCTGATGTAAGGGGGGACTCTGATGAGGTCACCTGATGTAAGGAAGCACTCTGATGAGGTCACCTGATGTAAGGGGGGACTCTGATGGGGATACTCTTGATGAGGTCACCTGATGTAAGGATATACTCTGATGAGGTCACATGATATAAGGATATACTCTGATGAGGTCACCTGATGTAAGGGGGCGCTCTGATGGGGATACTCTGATGAGGTCACTTGATGTAAGGGGACACTCTGATAGCACAAAACATGATATTCGGACCTCAGCTAGAAGAACATTTTAGCGACTGGTTCTATTTAATTCAATACCACTGATCTAGAGTGTCAAGATAAACCAACACATTTCGGAGGAAATGCCTCCCCCTTCCTTGGGGCTGTAGCTGTGAAGAGATTCAATTAGGATACCTGAAGTGAGGTTGGATCTGAGCTGACCTTGCACTGTCATTGGTCAAAATTTCAATTTGGGACTTTATATCCATAACTACAATGGTGTGAAGCATTGTGTACTAGGAGTATTCCCTCTGTACATATTATGGGATGGACACTGCTATGGGTAAGGTCTGAACATATAACTGAGTGGTGACTATGAATTGCCCCCTCATTATTTGTAGGAGGTTGGTGGGTTCTCCTAGATGATCCCATCATTACTGGCTGTGCTTGGGAGAGATCTATAGGAGTTCTTTCTGCACGCCATTCAACCACATTTTGGTTTTAGGTTCATTATTGGCGACTTTTCCAGTCTTCGCTGAGTTGCATGCGAAGCGTCATTTAGGCCCCTTTCACACTGGGGCGGTGGGGGCGTCGGCGGTAAAACGGTGCTATTTTTAGCGCCGCTTTACCGTTGTTTTTGCAGCGGTATTAACCCCCGCTGGCGGCCTAAAAAGGGTTAAAACCGCGCGCATAACGCTGCTACAGCCACGGTATAGCCACGCAGCCCCATTGATTTCAATGGGCAGGAGCGGTTTAGGAGCAGTGAATACACCGCTCCTTCACCGCTCCAAAGATGCTGTTTGCAGTTTTTTTTCTCTCCTGCCAGCGCACCGCTCCAGTGTGAGAGTCCTCGGGGGCTTCACACTGGAGAGACGGCAGCGGCAGTTTTAGGTCGGTTTGCAGGCGCTATTTTTAGCGCAATAACACCTGCAACCCGCCCCCGTGTGAAAGGGGCCTAAATGATGTCAGGAATCTCCCTGGATTTATTCTTATTCTAGACAAGGATTTCTGGAGTGCAGATTTATATACATGTTAAAGTAATGGTTTGCTGTATATATACATACACAACATCTCACAAAAGTAAGTACACCCCTCACTCACATGTGTGTAAATCTTTTCTTCTATCTTTTCATGTGACAACACTGAAGAAATGACACTTGTCTACAATGTAAAGTAGTGAGTGTACAGCTTGTATAACAGTGTAAATTTGCTGTCCCCTCAAAATAACTCAACACACAGCCATTAATGTCTAAACCGCTGGCAACAAAAGTCAGTACACCCCTAAGTGAAAATGTCCTTTCATTCGAGCATCAAATCTTTTATAAATGGACCCAAAACATTGGATCACATCTTTTTTTTATTGATACATTGGATCACATCTTTTTTTTTTTTTATTGATACATTGAATCACATCTTTTTTTATTGATACATTGGATCACATCTTTTTTATTGATACATTGGATCACATCTTTTTTTATTGATACATTGGATCACATCTTTTTTTTATTGATACATTGGATCACATCTTTTTTATTGATACATTGGATCACATCTTTTTTTTATTGATACATTGGATCACATCTTTTTTTTTTTTTATTGATACATTGGATCACATCTTTTTTATTGATACATTGGATCACATCTTTTTTTTATTGATACATTGGATCACATCTTTTTTATTGATACATTGGATCACATCTTTTTTTTATTGATACATTGGATCACATCTTTTTTTTATTGATACATTGAATCACATCTTTTTTATTGATACACTAGATCACATCTTTTTTATTGATACATTGGATCACATCTTTTTTTTAATTGATATATTGGATCACATCTTTTTTTTTATTGATACATTGGATCACATCTTTTTTTATTGATATATTGGATCACATCTTTTTTTATTGATACATTGGATCACATCTTTTTTATTGATACATTGGATCACATCTTTTTTTTATTGATACATTGGATCACATCTTTTTTATTGATACATTGGATCACATCTTTTTTATTGATACATTGGATCACATCTTTTTTATTGATACATTGGATCACATTTTTTTTTTTTTTATACATTGGATCACATCTTTTTTATTGATACATTGGATCACATCTTTTTTATTGATACATTGGATCACATCTTTTTTATTGATACATTGGATCACATATTTTTTATTGATACATTGGATCACATTTTTTTTTTTATACATTGGATCACATCTTTTTTATTGATACATTGGATCACATCTTTTTTATTGATACATTGGATCACATCTTTTTTTTATTGATACATTGGATCACATCTTTTTTATTGATACATTGGATCACATCTTTTTTTTTTTTTATTGATACATTGAATCACATCTTTTTTATTGATACATTGGATCACATCTTTTTTATTGATACATTGGATCACATCTTTTTTTTTTTTGATACATTGGATCACATCTTTTTTATTGATACATTGGATCACATCTTTTTTATTGATACATTGGATCACATCTTTTTTTTTTATTGATATATTGGATCACTTTTTTTTATTGATACATTGGATCACATCTTTTTTTTTTTTGATACATTGGATCACATCTTTTTTATTGATACATTGGATCACATCTTTTTTTTAATTGATATATTGGATCACATCTTTTTTTTATTGATACATTGGATCACATCTTTTTTTTATTGATACATTGGATCACATCTTTTTTATTGATACATTGGATCACATCTTTTTTATTGATACATTGGATCACATCTTTTCTTTATTGATACATTGGATCACATCTTTTTTATTGATACATTGGATCACATCTTTTTTATTGATACATTGGATCACATCTTTTTTATTGATACATTGGATCACATCTTTTTTTTATTGATACATTGGATCACATCTTTTTTTTATTGATACATTGGATCACATATTTTTTTTTTTTTGATACATTGGATCACATCTTTTTTATTGATAGATTGGATCACATCTTTTTTATTGATACATTGGATCACATCTTTTTTATTGATACATTGGATCACATCTTTTTTTTTTTTGATACATTGGATCACATCTTTTTTATTGATACATTGGATCACATCTTTTTTTTATTGATACATTGGATCACATCTTTTTTATTGATACATTGAATCACATCTTTTTTATTGATACATTGGATCACATCTTTTTTATTGATACATTGGATCACATCTTTTTTTTATTGATACATTGGATCACATCTTTTTTTTATTGATACATTGAATCACATCTTTTTTATTGATACATTGGATCACATCTTTTTTATTGATACACTGGATCACATCTTTTTTATTGATACATTGAATCACATCTTTTTTATTGATACATTGAATCACATCTTTTTTATTGATACATTGGATCACATCTTTTTTTTTTTATACATTGGATCACATCTTTTTTTTTATTGATACATTGGATCACATCTTTTTTTTTTTTATTGATATATTGGATCACTTTTTTTTATTGATACATTGGATCACATCTTTTTTATTGATACATTGGATCACATCTTTTTTTTTATACATTGGATCACATCTTTTTTATTGATACATTGGATCACATCTTTTTTTTTTTTATTGATATATTGGATCACTTTTTTTTTATTGATACATTGGATCACATCTTTTTTATTGATACATTGGATCACATCTTTTTTTTTTTTATACATTGGATCACATCTTTTTTATTGATACATTGGATCGCATCTTTTTTTTTATTGATACATTGGATCACATCTTTTTTTATTGATACATTGGATCACATCTTTTTTTTTTTTTATTGATACATTGGATCACACCTTTTTTATTGATACATTGGATCACATCTTTTTTTTATTGATACATTGGATCACATCTTTTTTTTATTGATACATTGGATCACATCTTTTTTATTGATACATTGGATCACATCTTTTTTTTTATTGATACATTGGATCACATCTTTTTTATTGATACATTGGATCACATCTTTTTTTATTGATACATTGGATCACATCTTTTTTATTGATACATTGGATCACATCTTTTTTATTGATACATTGGATCACATCTTTTTTATTGATACATTGGATCACATTTTTTTATTGATACATTGGATCACATCTTTTTTTTTTTTTGATACATTGGATCACATCTTTTTTATTGATAGATTGGATCACATCTTTTTTATTGATACATTGGATCACATCTTTTTTTTATTGATACATTGGATCACATCTTTTTTATTGATACATTGGATCACATCTTTTTTTTTATTGATACATTGAATCACATCTTTTTTATTGATACATTGGATCACATCTTTTTTATTGATGCATTGGATCACATCTTTTTTTATTGATACATTGGATCACATCTTTTTTATTGATACATTGAATCACATCTTTTTTATTGATACATTGGATCACATCTTTTTTTTTATTGATACATTGGATCACATCTTTTTTTTATTGATACATTGGATCACATCTTTTTTATTGATACATTGGATCACATCTTTTTTTTATTGATACATTGAATCACATCTTTTTTATTGATACATTGGATCACATCTTTTTTTATTGATACATTGGACCACATCTTTTTTTTTTATTGATACATTGGATCACATCTTTTTTATTGATACATCGAATCACATCTTTTTTATTGATACATTGGATCACATCTT
Organism: Lithobates septentrionalis; assembly: GCA_037952835.1. Classification (NCBI taxonomy): domain Eukaryota; kingdom Metazoa; phylum Chordata; class Amphibia; order Anura; family Ranidae; genus Lithobates; species Lithobates septentrionalis. Next base: position 353,171 of record JBBDGP010004305.1, on the reverse strand, counting down.
TTTTTTTTTTTATACATTGGATCACATCTTTTTTATTGATACATTGGATCACATCTTTTTTATTGATACATTGGATCACATCTTTTTTTTATTGATACATTGGATCACATCTTTTTTTTATTGATATATTGGATCACTTTTTTTTTTATTGATACATTGGATCACATCTTTTTTTTATTGATACATTGGATCACATCTTTTTTATTGATACATTGGATCACATCTTTTTTTTTATTGATATATTGGATCACTTTTTTTTTTATTGATACATTGGATCACATCTTTTTTATTGATACATTGGATCACATCTTTTCTTTATTGATACATTGGATCACATCTTTTTTATTGATACATTGGATCACATCTTTTTTATTGATACATTGGATCACATCTTTTTTTTTTTTATTGATACATTGGATCACATCTTTTTTATTGATACATTGAATCACATCTTTTTTATTGATACATTGGATCACATCTTTTTTTTTTTTGATATATTGGATCACTTTTTTTTTTATTGATACATTGGATCACATCTTTTTTTTTTTTGATACATTGGATCACATCTTTTTTATTGATACATTGGATCACATCTTTTTTTTAATTGATATATTGGATCACATCTTTTTTTTTATTGATACATTGGATCACATCTTTTTTTTTTTTTATTGATACATTGGATCACACCTTTTTTATTGATACATTGGATCACATCTTTTTTTTATTGATACATTGGATCACATCTTTTTTATTGATACATTGGATCACATCTTTTTTTTATTGATACATTGGATCACATCTTTTTTATTGATACATTGGATCACATCTTTTTTATTGATACATTGGATCACATCTTTTTTTTATTGATACATTGAATCACATCTTTTTTATTGATACATTGGATCACATCTTTTTTTATTGATACATTGGATCACATCTTTTTTTTTTTATTGATACATTGGATCACATCTTTTTTATTGATACATTGAATCACATCTTTTTTATTGATACATTGGATCACATCTTTTTTTTTTATTGATATATTGGATCACTTTTTTTTTTATTGATACATTGGATCACATCTTTTTTTTTTTGATACATTGGATCACATCTTTTTTATTGATACATTGGATCACATCTTTTTTTTAATTGATATATTGGATCACATCTTTTTTTTTATTGATACATTGGATCACATCTTTTTTTTTTTTTATTGATACATTGGATCACACCTTTTTTATTGATACATTGGATCACATCTTTTTTTTATTGATACATTGGATCACATCTTTTTTATTGATACATTGGATCACATCTTTTTTTTATTGATACATTGGATCACATCTTTTTTATTGATACATTGGATCACATCTTTTTTATTGATACATTGGATCACATCTTTTTTATTGATACATTGAATCACATCTTTTTTATTGATACATTGGATCACATCTTTTTTTTTTATTGATATATTGGATCACTTTTTTTTTTATTGATACATTGGATCACATCTTTTTTTTATTGATACATTGGATCACATCTTTTTTATTGATACATTGGATCACATCTTTTTTTTAATTGATATATTGGATCACATCTTTTTTATTGATACATTGGATCACATCTTTTTTTTATTGATACATTGGATCACATCTTTTTTTTATTGATACATTGGATCACATCTTTTTTATTGATACATTGGATCACATCTTTTTTTTATTGATACATTGAATCACATCTTTTTTATTGATACATTGGATCACATCTTTTTTATTGATACATTGAATCACATCTTTTTTATTGATACATTGGATCACATCTTTTTTTTTTTATACATTGGATCACATCTTTTTTTTTATTGATACATTGGATCACATCTTTTTTTTTATACATTGGATCACATCTTTTTTTTTTATTGATACATTGAATCACATCTTTTTTATTGATACATTGGATCACATCTTTTTTATTGATACATTGGATCACATCTTTTTTATTGATACATTGGATCACATCTTTTTTATTGATACATTGGATCACATTTTTTTTTTTTTATACATTGGATCACATCTTTTTTATTGATACATTGGATCACATCTTTTTTATTGATACATTGGATCACATCTTTTTTTTATTGATACATTGGATCACATCTTTTTTATTGATACATTGGATCACATCTTTTTTTTTTTTATTGATACATTGAATCACATCTTTTTTATTGATACATTGGATCACATCTTTTTTATTGATACATTGGATCACATCTTTTTTTTATTGATACATTGAATCACATCTTTTTTATTGATACATTGGATCACATCTTTTTTTATTGATACATTGGATCACATCTTTTTTTTTTTTATTGATACATTGGATCACATCTTTTTTATTGATACATTGAATCACATCTTTTTTATTGATACATTGGATCACATCTTTTTTTTTTATTGATATATTGGATCACTTTTTTTTTTATTGATACATTGGATCACATCTTTTTTTTTTTGATACATTGGATCACATCTTTTTTATTGATACATTGGATCACATCTTTTTTTTAATTGATATATTGGATCACATCTTTTTTTTATTGATACATTGGATCACATCTTTTTTTTTTTTATTGATACATTGGATCACACCTTTTTTATTGATACATTGGATCACATCTTTTTTTTATTGATACATTGGATCACATCTTTTTTATTGATACATTGGATCACATCTTTTTTTTATTGATACATTGGATCACATCTTTTTTATTGATACATTGGATCACATCTTTTTTTTATTGATACATTGGATCACATCTTTTTTATTGATACATTGGATCACATCTTTTTTATTGATACATTGGATCACATCTTTTCTTTATTGATACATTGGATCACATCTTTTTTATTGATACATTGGATCACATCTTTTTTATTGATACATTGGATCACATATTTTTTTTTTTTTTTGATACATTGGATCACATCTTTTTTATTGATAGATTGGATCACATCTTTTTTATTGATACATTGGATCACATCTTTTTTATTGATACATTGAATCACATCTTTTTTATTGATACATTGGATCACATCTTTTTTTTTTATTGATATATTGGATCACTTTTTTTTTTATTGATACATTGGATCACATCTTTTTTTTATTGATACATTGGATCACATCTTTTTTATTGATACATTGGATCACATCTTTTTTTTAATTGATATATTGGATCACATCTTTTTTATTGATACATTGGATCACATCTTTTTTTTATTGATACATTGGATCACATCTTTTTTTTTATTGATACATTGGATCACATCTTTTTTATTGATACATTGGATCACATCTTTTTTTTTTATTGATATATTGGATCACTTTTTTTTTTATTGATACATTGGATCACATCTTTTTTTTATTGATACATTGGATCACATCTTTTTTATTGATACATTGGATCACATCTTTTTTTTAATTGATATATTGGATCACATCTTTTTTATTGATACATTGGATCACATCTTTTTTTTATTGATACATTGGATCACATCTTTTTTTTTATTGATACATTGGATCACATCTTTTTTATTGATACATTGGATCACATCTTTTTTTTATTGATACATTGAATCACATCTTTTTTATTGATACATTGGATCACATCTTTTTTATTGATACATTGAATCACATCTTTTTTATTGATACATTGGATCACATCTTTTTTTTTTTATACATTGGATCACATCTTTTTTTTTATTGATACATTGGATCACATCTTTTTTTTTTATACATTGGATCACATCTTTTTTTTTTTATTGATACATTGAATCACATCTTTTTTATTGATACATTGGATCACATCTTTTTTATTGATACATTGGATCACATCTTTTTTATTGATACATTGGATCACATCTTTTTTATTGATACATTGGATCACATCTTTTTTATTGATACATTGGATCACATTTTTTTTTTTTTATACATTGGATCACATCTTTTTTATTGATACATTGGATCACATCTTTTTTATTGATACATTGGATCACATCTTTTTTTTATTGATACATTGGATCACATCTTTTTTATTGATACATTGGATCACATCTTTTTTTTTTTTTATTGATACATTGAATCACATCTTTTTTATTGATACATTGGATCACATCTTTTTTATTGATACATTGGATCACATCTTTTTTTTATTGATACATTGAATCACATCTTTTTTATTGATACATTGGATCACATCTTTTTTTATTGATACATTGGATCACATCTTTTTTTTTTTTATTGATACATTGGATCACATCTTTTTTATTGATACATTGAATCACATCTTTTTTATTGATACATTGGATCACATCTTTTTTTTTTATTGATATATTGGATCACTTTTTTTTTTATTGATACATTGGATCACATCTTTTTTTTTTGATACATTGGATCACATCTTTTTTATTGATACATTGGATCACATCTTTTTTTTAATTGATATATTGGATCACATCTTTTTTTTATTTATACATTGGATCACATCTTTTTTTTTTTTTATTGATACATTGGATCACACCTTTTTTATTGATACATTGGATCACATCTTTTTTTTATTGATACATTGGATCACATCTTTTTTATTGATACATTGGATCACATCTTTTTTTTATTGATACATTGGATCACATCTTTTTTATTGATACATTGGATCACATCTTTTTTTTATTGATACATTGGATCACATCTTTTTTATTGATACATTGGATCACATCTTTTTTATTGATACATTGGATCACATCTTTTCTTTATTGATACATTGGATCACATCTTTTTTATTGATAGATTGGATCACATCTTTTTTATTGATACATTGGATCACATCTTTTTTTTATTGATACATTGGATCACATCTTTTTTATTGATACATTGGATCACATCTTTTTTTTATTGATACATTGAATCACATCTTTTTTATTGATACATTGGATCACATCTTTTTTATTGATACATTGGATCACATCTTTTTTATTGATACATTGAATCACATCTTTTTTATTGATACATTGGATCACATCTTTTTTATTGATACATTGGATCACATCTTTTTTTTATTGATACATTGGATCACATCTTTTTTTTATTGATACATTGGATCACATCTTTTTTATTGATACATTGGATCACATCTTTTTTTTATTGATACACTGAATCACATATTTTTTATTGATACACTGGATCACATCTTTTTTATTGATACATTGAATCACATCTTTTTTATTGATACATTGGATCACATCTTTTTTTTTTATACATTGGATCACATCTTTTTTTTTATTGATACATTGGATCACATCTTTTTTTTTTTATACATTGGATCACATCTTTTTTTTTATTGATACATTGGATCACATCTTTTTTTTTTTTATTGATATATTGGATCACTTTTTTTTATTGATACATTGGATCACATCTTTTTTATTGATACATTGGATCACATCTTTTTTTTTATACATTGGATCACATCTTTTTTATTGATACATTGGATCACATCTTTTTTTTTTTATTGATATATTGGATCACTTTTTTTTTATTGATACATTGGATCACATCTTTTTTATTGATACATTGGATCGCATCTTTTTTTTTATTGATACATTAGATCACATCTTTTTTTATTGATACATTGGATCACATCTTTTTTTTTTTTTTTTATTGATACATTGGATCACACCTTTTTTATTGATACATTGGATCACATCTTTTTTTTATTGATACATTGGATCACATCTTTTTTTTATTGATACATTGGATCACATCTTTTTTATTGATACATTGGATCACATCTTTTTTTTTATTGATACATTGGATCACATCTTTTTTATTGATACATTGGATCACATCTTTTTTTATTGATACATTGGATCACATCTTTTTTATTGATACATTGGATCACATCTTTTTTATTGATACATTGGATCACATCTTTTTTATTGATACATTGGATCACATCTTTCCCTTATCGTCTTTCAGGACAGCACTTGAGAGAGTGACTCCTCCCCTTGCCAGCAGGAAACACCTCTTCCACCAAACTTTAAAAGGAGGCTCCTTTCCACATCTTGTCAGTTTTTGTGTTTCCTCCGGAGGGAACACTTCGTGGGGAAGTCAGGGCTCTCAGGTGCTGTCCTGGGAGCTCAGGTTTCCTGGTTTTTTCATCAAACACGTTTTTTACCTCATGAGAGCTGTTCCTCCCATTCCACAGCTGAGGTGAAGTGCTGCTGGCTGGGCTCCCTCTCCCTCTTCATATGGGCTCAGGGTGAGTCCGACTGTCGTGGGCATCGCTCCTAGGCGGCGGCAAAACAGGCGGTGGCCGTTTACTGTGTGTTTTTCTCAGGTCCACCGCCTGTTGCTTATTGCGCCGCCGCCATCTTGGGGATGGCAGCGGGGCTCCATCCGCCGGAAGTGAGGCATCCGGAGGGGGCAGAGCCCACGGAACAGGCGAGCGGCGTCATTTCCGCCGGAAATCGCAGAGGGAAAGGGGAGGAATGGGGCTGGTGCTTATTTAGCGGTTCCGGTCCGGCGCACAGGCGCTATTGGAGTCCGGAACCGGCGTTTAGCCACACAAACACAGCAAGCGCTCCTCGATGGAATCGATGGCGGCAGCAAGTGGGACAGGCACAGGCACCAGCAAGGCCCAGGTAAGGGGAAGTTGTATACTGTCCTCCTTGTACTGTGGGGTCTCTCTCTCTCTCTCTATCTCCCCCCCCGGTGGCAGGGGCCTGTCTGGGCACATAAGGCAGTTTAGTTCTTACTGTGCACCTGTGGTGAGCATCCTTGGGTATAGGACAGGTTGTCTCATTGGGATGGTTTCTTCTTTTGTCTCATGGCAGGCCAAGAGCTCTGATCCAGTGGCAAAAAGAAAATGTCCTTCATGTAAATCCAAGCTACCTGAAGGATGGAAGAAGACGTTATGTCAAGCTTGTATTGATTTGCTAGTTAAAGAAGAAGCTTCTTCCGCTTGCAGCGACTTGATTGCATCTGTTAAAAAAGAACTTGATGCGACTATTCAATCATTTCGCTCTTCCCTAGCAAACCCATCCCTGAGTCAGCCTACTACCTCACAGTCCTCCCAAGGCTCACTTATAGTCCCGGTGATGGAGACTGAGGCATCTCCTACCCCAGAGGGACATTCACCCTCTCAATCTGAGGATTCTGATGAGGGTGAGGAAGGAGAAAATTTACCTTCAAGATTTAAATTGTCTTTAGAACAGGTAGATGGCCTGTTAAAAGCAATCTATACCACACTGGGTCTGGAGGAGGAAAGAAAGGAGTTATCTCTGCATGATAAAATGTATGCAGGGCTTAGCGAGCACAAAAATCGCAATTTCCCAGTGCACTCTGTTATCTCTGAAGCTATTAAGAAAGAGTGGGCAGAGCCAGAGAGAAAGCCTTTCTTTCCCAAAGCCTTAAAAAGGCGTTTTCCTTTTGATGAAGATCCAGCGGCGGTTTGGAACAAAAACCCCAAACTAGATGCCGCATTTTCCCAGGTCTCGAGGTCTACAGATTTGGCATTCGAGGACATGGGGGTGTTGAGAGATCCCATGGATAAAAGGATGGACCAGGTCCTAAAAAGGGCTTGGCAATCTATCATGGGAAATCTTAAACCTGCTATGGCAACTACAGTGGTATCCAGAAATATGGAGTTTTGGTTAGAGCAACTTAAGGCCCATATCTCAGCAGACTCACCAAAACAAGAGATTTTGGATTCATTCTCAACTCTGTCGGCCGCTGTCGCATTTATATCTGATGCATCAGCGGAATCAATTAAAATGACAGCTAGATCTGCTGCCCTGGCCAACTCAGCCAGAAGGGCTTTGTGGTTGAAAACCTGGCCGGGGGACGCGGCATCCAAAAACAAGCTGTGTGGGATACCGTTCCTGGGTGACTTGCTTTTTGGGCCTGACTTAGATGCGGTTCTAGATAGAACAGCGGATAAAAAGAAGTCTTTTCCCATCAAAAAGAAAAAACAGCCAGTTAAACGTTTTTTTCGTTCCCAAAGGGCGCAAGAACAAAACAAACCCCAGGAGAAAAGAAAAAATTGGGCTTCGCAGAAGGGAAAGGGAAAAGGAAATGTCCTTTTCCATCCTCCTGCAGCCTCCGGTAAAACGCAATGACTTATGCGTACCGGTGGGGGGAAGGCTTCAAGGTTTCCTTCCCCTCTGGGCCAGCATGACAGAAAGTCTATATATTTTGGACATGCTGTCCCAAGGTTACAGGATAGAGTTTTCGGATCGCCCGCCAGAAAGATTCTTTGTAACAAACCTACCAAGGGATCAAACAAAGGCTCTGGCCATGAAGAACCTTTTAAGGGATCTGAGGCACCAGAGGGTAGTGATACCAGTATCCCCAGAAGAACAGGGTCAGGGTTTCTATTCTCACATCTTTCTGATAAGAAAACCATCCGGAAACTTCCGTCTTATCCTCAACCTAAAACCCCTGAACAGGTCAGTCCTATACAAAAAGTTTTGTATGGACTCAATTTTCACGGTCAGAAGCATTCTGACAAAAGATTGTTTTATGGCATCAATCGATCTGAGGGATGCTTATCTTCATATTCCTGTAGCACCTCAGTCCCAGAGGTTCCTGAGGTTTGCGGTGAATATGGGCAAGGAGATTATACATCTTCAGTTCAGGGCCCTTCCCTTCGGCCTGTCGTCAGCTCCTCGTATTTTTACGAAGGTAATGGCGGAAGCTCTTGCCCCTCTTCGACTCCAGGGGATTGCGGTAATTCCATATCTGGACGACCTCCTCTTTTTTGCCCCATCCAGGGAAAAGTTGCAGGAGGATTTGAACAAATCCCGCAGTCATTTGGAGTCAATAGGGTGGATAGTGAATGTTCAAAAATCAAATTTCATCCCAGCTCAGCAAGTACTGTTTCTGGGTTATTGGATAGATTCAGTGGAGCAAAAGATTTTTCTCCCAGAAGAGAAAAAGATCAAGGTCCAAAGGGTAATAACGGCACTACAAACAAATCAACTGATTTCAGTCCGAAAGGTTATGTCGGTTCTGGGGACATTAACCTCTTCAATGCCAGCCATCCAATGGGCAAGGCTGCATTTCAGGACTCTACAGAGGTTCCTTCTAAGGACATGGAACCACAGGACGGAGAGTTTAGATACAAAAGTAAAGATTCCCACCAAAGTCAAACGCTCACTTTGGTGGTGGAAAAGTCAGGTGGTACTGCAAAAAGGTCTTCTTTGGTCTTTTCCGACCGGGAAAGTGGTCACAACAGACGCCAGTTTGCAGGGATGGGGGGCCCACATGGGTCAGGCCTTAGCGCAGGGAACGTGGTCCCAGTTCGAGGCCCAAAAATCCTCAAATTGGAGAGAGCTGAAAGCGGTTGCTCTAGCATTAGCTTTCTTCTCTCAAAACCTCATAGGTTGCCATGTCCAGATTTTGTCAGACAATGCCACGGCCATAGCCTACCTGAACAAACAGGGAGGCACAAGAAGCAGGGCTCTTCACTTACTGTCAGTAGAGATTCTGGAGTGGGCAGAGAACCACTTACTATCTCTATCCGCAGTCCATCTAAAAGGCACATTGAACGAAGTAGCGGATTATCTGGGCCGACAGAAAGTTCAGGAATCAGAGTGGAGTCTGAACAGGAAGGTGTTTGCATTAATCACCAGTGTTTGGGGTCTTCCGCAGGTAGATCTGTTTGCTTCAAAACAAAACACGCAGCTCCCGAATTTTTTCTCCCTTCAGAGAGACATTTACTCCCAGGGGATAGATGCTCTGGCTCAGCCATGGGATTTTCACCTAGGATATGCTTTTCCTCCATTCAGGTTAATCCCTCTAGTGTTGAGGAAAATACTGGAAGAGAGAGTATCAATAATTTTGATTACTCCATATTGGCCAAAGAGGGCTTGGTTTTCCACGATTCTTCAGTTGGCAATCAAACCATGTTGGCATCTTCCGCTCAGTCAGGATCTGTTGACTCAGGGGCCAGTGCACCATCCAGATGTAGGCAGGTTAAAACTCACTGCCTGGTATCTGAGGAGCAGTTAATGAGAAGCAAAGGCTTTTCTGAACGTTTAACTACGATGTTGCTTTCCAGTAGGAAAAAGGTAACCAGGGATATTTACGCCAAAGTATGGAAAGTCTATGTTTCTTTCTGTCATTCTGAACATAGGGAGGTTAAGGATCTAGTTTCAGTGCTGGAGTTCTTGCAAAACGGTGCAGACAAGAATCTGGCGGTCAGCACTCTTAAGGTGCAGGTGGCCGCCTTGGGAGTTTATCTGGAGAGATCTTTATCTTCAGAAACTCTGATCATGAGATTTTTCAAAGCACTTTCCAGGTCTAGACCGATCCAGGTGAAGCATTTCCCAAATTGGGATCTCTCGGTGGTTCTGCAGGCTCTGGCAAAAGAACCATTTGAGCCTTTACAGGCCATATCCCTAAAGAATTTAACTTTGAAGACTATTTTTCTGGTCGCAATTACTTCAGCAAGAAGGATTAGTGAACTGCACGCCCTATCAGTAAAAGAGCCTTTTTTGTCAGTTTTTCCTGATAGAGTGGTCCTTAAAGTAGATCCGGGGTTTTTGCCAAAAGTGGCAAGCTTTAGTAACAGGTCTCAGGAGATTACTCTACCAACCTTCTCTGCTAACCCTTCGGGTGCAAAGGAAGAGCAGTTTCACAATTTAGACGTAAGACGTACCCTATTACAGTATTTGGAAGTAACAGGAGGGTTTAGAGTTTCAGATTCATTATTTGTTCTTTTTTCTGGAAACAAGAAAGGCCAACAAGCATCAAAAGCATCATTGGCTAGATGGCTTAAGACAGCTATTTCTGTAGCCTATTCTCAAATGGGTTTATCTTCCCCGCTGGGAATTAGGGCTCATTCAACAAGAGCTCAGGCCACTACATGGGCAGAAAGAGCTGGTGCCACCCCAGATCAGATTTGTAAGGCGGCTACGTGGTCAAGCTACTTAACGTTTGTCCGTCATTACAGACTGGATCTCCTATCAGCAGGTGATCAGGCTTTTGGCAGAAAGGTTCTGCAGGCTGTGGTCCCTCCCTAGGGGGGTAAGTCTCTCTTATCCTCTCAAGTGCTGTCCTGAAAGACGATAAGGGAAAATTCAAGTTAGACTTACCGGTAACTTGTTTTCCTTGAGTCTTTCAGGACAGCAGCATCCCGCCCTATTGTTTTTACATATATATACTGTGACTAATCATATCTCGATTATGTGTTCCAGTTTTGGGCCGGAGGTTCTCTACTACTACTGACAAGATGTGGAAAGGAGCCTCCTTTTAAAGTTTGGTGGAAGAGGTGTTTCCTGTTGGCAAGGGGAGGAGTCACTCTCTCAAGTGCTGTCCTGAAAGACTCAAGGAAAACAAGTTACCGGTAAGTCTAACTTGAATTTTTTTTTTGATACATTGGATCACATCTTTTTTATTGATACATTGGATCACATCTTTTTTTTAATTGATATATTGGATCACATCTTTTTTTTTATTGATACATTGGATCACATCTTTTTTTATTGATACATTGGATCACATCTTTTTTTTTTATTGATACATTGGATCATATCTTTTTTTATTGATACATTGGATCACATCTTTTTTTATTGATACATTGGATCACATCTTTTTTTTTTTATTGATACATTGGATCACACCTTTTTTATTGATACATTGGATCACATCTTTTTTATTGATACATTGGATCACATCTTTTTTTATTGATACATTGGATCACATCTTTTTTATTGATACATTGGATCACATCTTTTTTTTATTGATACATTGGATCACATCTTTTTTATTGATACATTGGATCACATCTTTTTTATTGATACATTGAATCACATCTTTTTTATTGATACATTGGATCACATCTTTTTTTTTTATACATTGGATCACATCTTTTTTATTGATACATTGGATCACATCTTTTTTTTAATTGATATATTGGATCACATCTTTTTTTTATTGATATATTGGATCACTTTTTTTTTTTATTGATATATTGGATCACATCTTTTTTATTGATACATTGGATCACATCTTTTTTATTGATACATTGGATCACATCTTTTTTTTATTGATACATTGGATCACATCTTTTTTTTATTGATACATTGGATCACATCTTTTTTTTTATTGATACATTGGATCACATCTTTTTTATTGATACATTGGATCACATCTTTTTTTTATTGATACATTGGATCACATCTTTTTTATTGATACATTGGATCACATCTTTTTTTTTTTTTGATACATTGGATCACATCTTTTTTATTGATAGATTGGATCACATCTTTTTTATTGATACATTGGATCACATCTTTTTTTTATTGATACATTGGATCACATCTTTTTTTATTGATACATTGGATCACATCTTTTTTTTATTGATACATTGAATCACATCTTTTTTATTGATACATTGGATCACATCTTTTTTATTGATACATTGAATCACATCTTTTTTATTGATACATTGGATCACATCTTTTTTATTGATACATTGAATCACATCTTTTTTATTGATACATTGGATCACATCTTTTTTTTATTGATACATTGGATCACATCTTTTTTATTGATACATTGGATCACATCTTTTTTATTGATACATTGGATCACATCTTTTTTATTGATACATTGGATCACATTTTTTTATTGATACATTGGATCACATCTTTTTTTTTTTTTGATACATTGGATCACATCTTTTTTATTGATAGATTGGATCACATCTTTTTTATTGATACATTGGATCACATCTTTTTTTTATTGATACATTGGATCACATCTTTTTTATTGATACATTGGATCACATCTTTTTTTTTATTGATACATTGAATCACATCTTTTTTATTGATACATTGGATCACATCTTTTTTATTGATGCATTGGATCACATCTTTTTTTATTGATACATTGGATCACATCTTTTTTATTGATACATTGAATCACATCTTTTTTATTGATACATTGGATCACATCTTTTTTTTTATTGATACATTGGATCACATCTTTTTTTTATTGATACATTGGATCACATCTTTTTTATTGATACATTGGATCACATCTTTTTTTTATTGATACATTGAATCACATCTTTTTTATTGATACATTGGATCACATCTTTTTTTATTGATACATTGGACCACATCTTTTTTTTTTTTATTGATACATTGGATCACATCTTTTTTATTGATACATCGAATCACATCTTTTTTATTGATACATTGGATCACATCTTTTTTTTTTTTTATACATTGGATCACATCTTTTTTATTGATACATTGGATCACATCTTTTTTATTGATACATTGGATCACATCTTTTTTTTATTGATACATTGGATCACATCTTTTTTTTATTGATATATTGGATCACTTTTTTTTTTATTGATACATTGGATCACATCTTTTTTTTATTGATACATTGGATCACATCTTTTTTATTGATACATTGGATCACATCTTTTTTTTTATTGATATATTGGATCACTTTTTTTTTTATTGATACATTGGATCACATCTTTTTTATTGATACATTGGATCACATCTTTTCTTTATTGATACATTGGATCACATCTTTTTTATTGATACATTGGATCACATCTTTTTTATTGATACATTGGATCACATCTTTTTTTTTTTTATTGATACATTGGATCACATCTTTTTTATTGATACATTGAATCACATCTTTTTTATTGATACATTGGATCACATCTTTTTTTTTTATTGATATATTGGATCACTTTTTTTTTTATTGATACATTGGATCACATCTTTTTTTTTTTTGATACATTGGATCACATCTTTTTTATTGATACATTGGATCACATCTTTTTTTTAATTGATATATTGGATCACATCTTTTTTTTTATTGATACATTGGATCACATCTTTTTTTTTTTTTATTGATACATTGGATCACACCTTTTTTATTGATACATTGGATCACATCTTTTTTTTATTGATACATTGGATCACATCTTTTTTATTGATACATTGGATCACATCTTTTTTTTATTGATACATTGGATCACATCTTTTTTATTGATACATTGGATCACATCTTTTTTATTGATACATTGGATCACATCTTTTTTTTATTGATACATTGAATCACATCTTTTTTATTGATACATTGGATCACATCTTTTTTTATTGATACATTGGATCACATCTTTTTTTTTTTATTGATACATTGGATCACATCTTTTTTATTGATACATTGAATCACATCTTTTTTATTGATACATTGGATCACATCTTTTTTTTTTATTGATATATTGGATCACTTTTTTTTTTATTGATACATTGGATCACATCTTTTTTTTTTTGATACATTGGATCACATCTTTTTTATTGATACATTGGATCACATCTTTTTTTTAATTGATATATTGGATCACATCTTTTTTTTTATTGATACATTGGATCACATCTTTTTTTTTTTTTATTGATACATTGGATCACACCTTTTTTATTGATACATTGGATCACATCTTTTTTTTATTGATACATTGGATCACATCTTTTTTATTGATACATTGGATCACATCTTTTTTTTATTGATACATTGGATCACATCTTTTTTATTGATACATTGGATCACATCTTTTTTATTGATACATTGGATCACATCTTTTTTATTGATACATTGAATCACATCTTTTTTATTGATACATTGGATCACATCTTTTTTTTTTATTGATATATTGGATCACTTTTTTTTTTATTGATACATTGGATCACATCTTTTTTTTATTGATACATTGGATCACATCTTTTTTATTGATACATTGGATCACATCTTTTTTTTAATTGATATATTGGATCACATCTTTTTTATTGATACATTGGATCACATCTTTTTTTTATTGATACATTGGATCACATCTTTTTTTTATTGATACATTGGATCACATCTTTTTTATTGATACATTGGATCACATCTTTTTTTTATTGATACATTGAATCACATCTTTTTTATTGATACATTGGATCACATCTTTTTTATTGATACATTGAATCACATCTTTTTTATTGATACATTGGATCACATCTTTTTTTTTTTATACATTGGATCACATCTTTTTTTTTATTGATACATTGGATCACATCTTTTTTTTTATACATTGGATCACATCTTTTTTTTTTATTGATACATTGAATCACATCTTTTTTATTGATACATTGGATCACATCTTTTTTATTGATACATTGGATCACATCTTTTTTATTGATACATTGGATCACATCTTTTTTATTGATACATTGGATCACATTTTTTTTTTTTTATACATTGGATCACATCTTTTTTATTGATACATTGGATCACATCTTTTTTATTGATACATTGGATCACATCTTTTTTTTATTGATACATTGGATCACATCTTTTTTATTGATACATTGGATCACATCTTTTTTTTTTTTATTGATACATTGAATCACATCTTTTTTATTGATACATTGGATCACATCTTTTTTATTGATACATTGGATCACATCTTTTTTTTATTGATACATTGAATCACATCTTTTTTATTGATACATTGGATCACATCTTTTTTTATTGATACATTGGATCACATCTTTTTTTTTTTTATTGATACATTGGATCACATCTTTTTTATTGATACATTGAATCACATCTTTTTTATTGATACATTGGATCACATCTTTTTTTTTTATTGATATATTGGATCACTTTTTTTTTTATTGATACATTGGATCACATCTTTTTTTTTTTGATACATTGGATCACATCTTTTTTATTGATACATTGGATCACATCTTTTTTTTAATTGATATATTGGATCACATCTTTTTTTTATTGATACATTGGATCACATCTTTTTTTTTTTTATTGATACATTGGATCACACCTTTTTTATTGATACATTGGATCACATCTTTTTTTTATTGATACATTGGATCACATCTTTTTTATTGATACATTGGATCACATCTTTTTTTTATTGATACATTGGATCACATCTTTTTTATTGATACATTGGATCACATCTTTTTTTTATTGATACATTGGATCACATCTTTTTTATTGATACATTGGATCACATCTTTTTTATTGATACATTGGATCACATCTTTTCTTTATTGATACATTGGATCACATCTTTTTTATTGATACATTGGATCACATCTTTTTTATTGATACATTGGATCACATATTTTTTTTTTTTTTTGATACATTGGATCACATCTTTTTTATTGATAGATTGGATCACATCTTTTTTATTGATACATTGGATCACATCTTTTTTATTGATACATTGAATCACATCTTTTTTATTGATACATTGGATCACATCTTTTTTTTTTATTGATATATTGGATCACTTTTTTTTTTATTGATACATTGGATCACATCTTTTTTTTATTGATACATTGGATCACATCTTTTTTATTGATACATTGGATCACATCTTTTTTTTAATTGATATATTGGATCACATCTTTTTTATTGATACATTGGATCACATCTTTTTTTTATTGATACATTGGATCACATCTTTTTTTTTATTGATACATTGGATCACATCTTTTTTATTGATACATTGGATCACATCTTTTTTTTTTATTGATATATTGGATCACTTTTTTTTTTATTGATACATTGGATCACATCTTTTTTTTATTGATACATTGGATCACATCTTTTTTATTGATACATTGGATCACATCTTTTTTTTAATTGATATATTGGATCACATCTTTTTTATTGATACATTGGATCACATCTTTTTTTTATTGATACATTGGATCACATCTTTTTTTTTATTGATACATTGGATCACATCTTTTTTATTGATACATTGGATCACATCTTTTTTTTATTGATACATTGAATCACATCTTTTTTATTGATACATTGGATCACATCTTTTTTATTGATACATTGAATCACATCTTTTTTATTGATACATTGGATCACATCTTTTTTTTTTTATACATTGGATCACATCTTTTTTTTTATTGATACATTGGATCACATCTTTTTTTTTTATACATTGGATCACATCTTTTTTTTTTATTGATACATTGAATCACATCTTTTTTATTGATACATTGGATCACATCTTTTTTATTGATACATTGGATCACATCTTTTTTATTGATACATTGGATCACATCTTTTTTATTGATACATTGGATCACATCTTTTTTATTGATACATTGGATCACATTTTTTTTTTTTTATACATTGGATCACATCTTTTTTATTGATACATTGGATCACATCTTTTTTATTGATACATTGGATCACATCTTTTTTTTATTGATACATTGGATCACATCTTTTTTATTGATACATTGGATCACATCTTTTTTTTTTTTTATTGATACATTGAATCACATCTTTTTTATTGATACATTGGATCACATCTTTTTTATTGATACATTGGATCACATCTTTTTTTTATTGATACATTGAATCACATCTTTTTTATTGATACATTGGATCACATCTTTTTTTATTGATACATTGGATCACATCTTTTTTTTTTTTATTGATACATTGGATCACATCTTTTTTATTGATACATTGAATCACATCTTTTTTATTGATACATTGGATCACATCTTTTTTTTTTATTGATATATTGGATCACTTTTTTTTTTATTGATACATTGGATCACATCTTTTTTTTTTGATACATTGGATCACATCTTTTTTATTGATACATTGGATCACATCTTTTTTTTAATTGATATATTGGATCACATCTTTTTTTTATTTATACATTGGATCACATCTTTTTTTTTTTTTATTGATACATTGGATCACACCTTTTTTATTGATACATTGGATCACATCTTTTTTTTATTGATACATTGGATCACATCTTTTTTATTGATACATTGGATCACATCTTTTTTTTATTGATACATTGGATCACATCTTTTTTATTGATACATTGGATCACATCTTTTTTTTATTGATACATTGGATCACATCTTTTTTATTGATACATTGGATCACATCTTTTTTATTGATACATTGGATCACATCTTTTCTTTATTGATACATTGGATCACATCTTTTTTATTGATACATTGGATCACATCTTTTTTATTGATACATTGGATCACATATTTTTTTTTTTTTGATACATTGGATCACATCTTTTTTATTGATAGATTGGATCACATCTTTTTTATTGATACATTGGATCACATCTTTTTTATTGATACATTGGATCACATCTTTTTTTTTTTGATACATTGGATCACATCTTTTTTATTGATAGATTGGATCACATCTTTTTTATTGATACATTGGATCACATCTTTTTTTTATTGATACATTGGATCACATCTTTTTTATTGATACATTGGATCACATCTTTTTTTTATTGATACATTGAATCACATCTTTTTTATTGATACATTGGATCACATCTTTTTTATTGATACATTGGATCACATCTTTTTTATTGATACATTGAATCACATCTTTTTTATTGATACATTGGATCACATCTTTTTTATTGATACATTGGATCACATCTTTTTTTTATTGATACATTGGATCACATCTTTTTTTTATTGATACATTGGATCACATCTTTTTTATTGATACATTGGATCACATCTTTTTTTTATTGATACACTGAATCACATATTTTTTATTGATACACTGGATCACATCTTTTTTATTGATACATTGAATCACATCTTTTTTATTGATACATTGGATCACATCTTTTTTTTTTATACATTGGATCACATCTTTTTTTTTATTGATACATTGGATCACATCTTTTTTTTTTTATACATTGGATCACATCTTTTTTTTTATTGATACATTGGATCACATCTTTTTTTTTTTTATTGATATATTGGATCACTTTTTTTTATTGATACATTGGATCACATCTTTTTTATTGATACATTGGATCACATCTTTTTTTTTATACATTGGATCACATCTTTTTTATTGATACATTGGATCACATCTTTTTTTTTTTATTGATATATTGGATCACTTTTTTTTTATTGATACATTGGATCACATCTTTTTTATTGATACATTGGATCGCATCTTTTTTTTTATTGATACATTAGATCACATCTTTTTTTATTGATACATTGGATCACATCTTTTTTTTTTTTTTTTATTGATACATTGGATCACACCTTTTTTATTGATACATTGGATCACATCTTTTTTTTATTGATACATTGGATCACATCTTTTTTTTATTGATACATTGGATCACATCTTTTTTTTTATTGATACATTGGATCACATCTTTTTTATTGATACATTGGATCACATCTTTTTTTATTGATACATTGGATCACATCTTTTTTATTGATACATTGGATCACATCTTTTTTATTGATACATTGGATCACATCTTTTTTATTGATACATTGGATCACATCTTTCCCTTATCGTCTTTCAGGACAGCACTTGAGAGAGTGACTCCTCCCCTTGCCAACAGGAAACACCTCTTCCACCAAACTTTAAAAGGAGGCTCCTTTCCACATCTTGTCAGTTTTTGTGTTTCCTCCGGAGGGAACACTTCGTGGGGAAGTCAGGGCTCTCAGGTGCTGTCCTGGGAGCTCAGGTTTCCTGGTTTTTTCATCAAACACGTTTTTTACCTCATGAGAGCTGTTCCTCCCATTCCACAGCTGAGGTGAAGTGCTGCTGGCTGGGCTCCCTCTCCCTCTTCATATGGGCTCAGGGTGAGTCCGACTGTCGTGGGCATCGCTCCTAGGCGGCGGCAAAACAGGCGGTGGCCGTTTACTGTGTGTTTTTCTCAGGTCCACCGCCTGTTGCTTATTGCGCCGCCGCCATCTTGGGGATGGCAGCGGGGCTCCATCCGCCGGAAGTGAGGCATCCGGAGGGGGCAGAGCCCACGGAACAGGCGAGCGGCGTCATTTCCGCCGGAAATCGCAGAGGGAAAGGGGAGGAATGGGGCTGGTGCTTATTTAGCGGTTCCGGTCCGGCGCACAGGCGCTATTGGAGTCCGGAACCGGCGTTTAGCCACACAAACACAGCAAGCGCTCCTCGATGGAATCGATGGCGGCAGCAAGTGGGACAGGCACAGGCACCAGCAAGGCCCAGGTAAGGGGAAGTTGTATACTGTCCTCCTTGTACTGTGGGGTCTCTCTCTCTCTCTCTATCTCCCCCCCCGGTGGCAGGGGCCTGTCTGGGCACATAAGGCAGTTTAGTTCTTACTGTGCACCTGTGGTGAGCATCCTTGGGTATAGGACAGGTTGTCTCATTGGGATGGTTTCTTCTTTTGTCTCATGGCAGGCCAAGAGCTCTGATCCAGTGGCAAAAAGAAAATGTCCTTCATGTAAATCCAAGCTACCTGAAGGATGGAAGAAGACGTTATGTCAAGCTTGTATTGATTTGCTAGTTAAAGAAGAAGCTTCTTCCGCTTGCAGCGACTTGATTGCATCTGTTAAAAAAGAACTTGATGCGACTATTCAATCATTTCGCTCTTCCCTAGCAAACCCATCCCTGAGTCAGCCTACTACCTCACAGTCCTCCCAAGGCTCACTTATAGTCCCGGTGATGGAGACTGAGGCATCTCCTACCCCAGAGGGACATTCACCCTCTCAATCTGAGGATTCTGATGAGGGTGAGGAAGGAGAAAATTTACCTTCAAGATTTAAATTGTCTTTAGAACAGGTAGATGGCCTGTTAAAAGCAATCTATACCACACTGGGTCTGGAGGAGGAAAGAAAGGAGTTATCTCTGCATGATAAAATGTATGCAGGGCTTAGCGAGCACAAAAATCGCAATTTCCCAGTGCACTCTGTTATCTCTGAAGCTATTAAGAAAGAGTGGGCAGAGCCAGAGAGAAAGCCTTTCTTTCCCAAAGCCTTAAAAAGGCGTTTTCCTTTTGATGAAGATCCAGCGGCGGTTTGGAACAAAAACCCCAAACTAGATGCCGCATTTTCCCAGGTCTCGAGGTCTACAGATTTGGCATTCGAGGACATGGGGGTGTTGAGAGATCCCATGGATAAAAGGATGGACCAGGTCCTAAAAAGGGCTTGGCAATCTATCATGGGAAATCTTAAACCTGCTATGGCAACTACAGTGGTATCCAGAAATATGGAGTTTTGGTTAGAGCAACTTAAGGCCCATATCTCAGCAGACTCACCAAAACAAGAGATTTTGGATTCATTCTCAACTCTGTCGGCCGCTGTCGCATTTATATCTGATGCATCAGCGGAATCAATTAAAATGACAGCTAGATCTGCTGCCCTGGCCAACTCAGCCAGAAGGGCTTTGTGGTTGAAAACCTGGCCGGGGGACGCGGCATCCAAAAACAAGCTGTGTGGGATACCGTTCCTGGGTGACTTGCTTTTTGGGCCTGACTTAGATGCGGTTCTAGATAGAACAGCGGATAAAAAGAAGTCTTTTCCCATCAAAAAGAAAAAACAGCCAGTTAAACGTTTTTTTCGTTCCCAAAGGGCGCAAGAACAAAACAAACCCCAGGAGAAAAGAAAAAATTGGGCTTCGCAGAAGGGAAAGGGAAAAGGAAATGTCCTTTTCCATCCTCCTGCAGCCTCCGGTAAAACGCAATGACTTATGCGTACCGGTGGGGGGAAGGCTTCAAGGTTTCCTTCCCCTCTGGGCCAGCATGACAGAAAGTCTATATATTTTGGACATGCTGTCCCAAGGTTACAGGATAGAGTTTTCGGATCGCCCGCCAGAAAGATTCTTTGTAACAAACCTACCAAGGGATCAAACAAAGGCTCTGGCCATGAAGAACCTTTTAAGGGATCTGAGGCACCAGAGGGTAGTGATACCAGTATCCCCAGAAGAACAGGGTCAGGGTTTCTATTCTCACATCTTTCTGATAAGAAAACCATCCGGAAACTTCCGTCTTATCCTCAACCTAAAACCCCTGAACAGGTCAGTCCTATACAAAAAGTTTTGTATGGACTCAATTTTCACGGTCAGAAGCATTCTGACAAAAGATTGTTTTATGGCATCAATCGATCTGAGGGATGCTTATCTTCATATTCCTGTAGCACCTCAGTCCCAGAGGTTCCTGAGGTTTGCGGTGAATATGGGCAAGGAGATTATACATCTTCAGTTCAGGGCCCTTCCCTTCGGCCTGTCGTCAGCTCCTCGTATTTTTACGAAGGTAATGGCGGAAGCTCTTGCCCCTCTTCGACTCCAGGGGATTGCGGTAATTCCATATCTGGACGACCTCCTCTTTTTTGCCCCATCCAGGGAAAAGTTGCAGGAGGATTTGAACAAATCCCGCAGTCATTTGGAGTCAATAGGGTGGATAGTGAATGTTCAAAAATCAAATTTCATCCCAGCTCAGCAAGTACTGTTTCTGGGTTATTGGATAGATTCAGTGGAGCAAAAGATTTTTCTCCCAGAAGAGAAAAAGATCAAGGTCCAAAGGGTAATAACGGCACTACAAACAAATCAACTGATTTCAGTCCGAAAGGTTATGTCGGTTCTGGGGACATTAACCTCTTCAATGCCAGCCATCCAATGGGCAAGGCTGCATTTCAGGACTCTACAGAGGTTCCTTCTAAGGACATGGAACCACAGGACGGAGAGTTTAGATACAAAAGTAAAGATTCCCACCAAAGTCAAACGCTCACTTTGGTGGTGGAAAAGTCAGGTGGTACTGCAAAAAGGTCTTCTTTGGTCTTTTCCGACCGGGAAAGTGGTCACAACAGACGCCAGTTTGCAGGGATGGGGGGCCCACATGGGTCAGGCCTTAGCGCAGGGAACGTGGTCCCAGTTCGAGGCCCAAAAATCCTCAAATTGGAGAGAGCTGAAAGCGGTTGCTCTAGCATTAGCTTTCTTCTCTCAAAACCTCATAGGTTGCCATGTCCAGATTTTGTCAGACAATGCCACGGCCATAGCCTACCTGAACAAACAGGGAGGCACAAGAAGCAGGGCTCTTCACTTACTGTCAGTAGAGATTCTGGAGTGGGCAGAGAACCACTTACTATCTCTATCCGCAGTCCATCTAAAAGGCACATTGAACGAAGTAGCGGATTATCTGAGCCGACAGAAAGTTCAGGAATCAGAGTGGAGTCTGAACAGGAAGGTGTTTGCATTAATCACCAGTGTTTGGGGTCTTCCGCAGGTAGATCTGTTTGCTTCAAAACAAAACACGCAGCTCCCGAATTTTTTCTCCCTTCAGAGAGACATTTACTCCCAGGGGATAGATGCTCTGGCTCAGCCATGGGATTTTCACCTAGGATATGCTTTTCCTCCATTCAGGTTAATCCCTCTAGTGTTGAGGAAAATACTGGAAGAGAGAGTATCAATAATTTTGATTACTCCATATTGGCCAAAGAGGGCTTGGTTTTCCACGATTCTTCAGTTGGCAATCAAACCATGTTGGCATCTTCCGCTCAGTCAGGATCTGTTGACTCAGGGGCCAGTGCACCATCCAGATGTAGGCAGGTTAAAACTCACTGCCTGGTATCTGAGGAGCAGTTAATGAGAAGCAAAGGCTTTTCTGAACGTTTAACTACGATGTTGCTTTCCAGTAGGAAAAAGGTAACCAGGGATATTTACGCCAAAGTATGGAAAGTCTATGTTTCTTTCTGTCATTCTGAACATAGGGAGGTTAAGGATCTAGTTTCAGTGCTGGAGTTCTTGCAAAACGGTGCAGACAAGAATCTGGCGGTCAGCACTCTTAAGGTGCAGGTGGCCGCCTTGGGAGTTTATCTGGAGAGATCTTTATCTTCAGAAACTCTGATCATGAGATTTTTCAAAGCACTTTCCAGGTCTAGACCGATCCAGGTGAAGCATTTCCCAAATTGGGATCTCTCGGTGGTTCTGCAGGCTCTGGCAAAAGAACCATTTGAGCCTTTACAGGCCATATCCCTAAAGAATTTAACTTTGAAGACTATTTTTCTGGTCGCAATTACTTCAGCAAGAAGGATTAGTGAACTGCACGCCCTATCAGTAAAAGAGCCTTTTTTGTCAGTTTTTCCTGATAGAGTGGTCCTTAAAGTAGATCCGGGGTTTTTGCCAAAAGTGGCAAGCTTTAGTAACAGGTCTCAGGAGATTACTCTACCAACCTTCTCTGCTAACCCTTCGGGTGCAAAGGAAGAGCAGTTTCACAATTTAGACGTAAGACGTACCCTATTACAGTATTTGGAAGTAACAGGAGGGTTTAGAGTTTCAGATTCATTATTTGTTCTTTTTTCTGGAAACAAGAAAGGCCAACAAGCATCAAAAGCATCATTGGCTAGATGGCTTAAGACAGCTATTTCTGTAGCCTATTCTCAAATGGGTTTATCTTCCCCGCTGGGAATTAGGGCTCATTCAACAAGAGCTCAGGCCACTACATGGGCAGAAAGAGCTGGTGCCACCCCAGATCAGATTTGTAAGGCGGCTACGTGGTCAAGCTACTTAACGTTTGTCCGTCATTACAGACTGGATCTCCTATCAGCAGGTGATCAGGCTTTTGGCAGAAAGGTTCTGCAGGCTGTGGTCCCTCCCTAGGGGGGTAAGTCTCTCTTATCCTCTCAAGTGCTGTCCTGAAAGACGATAAGGGAAAATTCAAGTTAGACTTACCGGTAACTTGTTTTCCTTGAGTCTTTCAGGACAGCAGCATCCCGCCCTATTGTTTTTACATATATATACTGTGACTAATCATATCTCGATTATGTGTTCCAGTTTTGGGCCGGAGGTTCTCTACTACTACTGACAAGATGTGGAAAGGAGCCTCCTTTTAAAGTTTGGTGGAAGAGGTGTTTCCTGTTGGCAAGGGGAGGAGTCACTCTCTCAAGTGCTGTCCTGAAAGACTCAAGGAAAACAAGTTACCGGTAAGTCTAACTTGAATTTTTTTTTTGATACATTGGATCACATCTTTTTTATTGATACATTGGATCACATCTTTTTTTTAATTGATATATTGGATCACATCTTTTTTTTTATTGATACATTGGATCACATCTTTTTTTATTGATACATTGGATCACATCTTTTTTTTTTATTGATACATTGGATCATATCTTTTTTTATTGATACATTGGATCACATCTTTTTTTATTGATACATTGGATCACATCTTTTTTTTTTTATTGATACATTGGATCACACCTTTTTTATTGATACATTGGATCACATCTTTTTTTTATTGATACATTGGATCACATCTTTTTTTTATTGATACATTGGATCACATCTTTTTTATTGATACATTGGATCACATCTTTTTTTATTGATACATTGGATCACATCTTTTTTATTGATACATTGGATCACATCTTTTTTTTATTGATACATTGGATCACATCTTTTTTATTGATACATTGGATCACATCTTTTTTATTGATACATTGAATCACATCTTTTTTATTGATACATTGGATCACATCTTTTTTTTTTATACATTGGATCACATCTTTTTTATTGATACATTGGATCACATCTTTTTTTTAATTGATATATTGGATCACATCTTTTTTTTATTGATATATTGGATCACTTTTTTTTTTTATTGATATATTGGATCACATCTTTTTTATTGATACATTGGATCACATCTTTTTTATTGATACATTGGATCACATCTTTTTTTTATTGATACATTGGATCACATCTTTTTTTTATTGATACATTGGATCACATCTTTTTTTTTATTGATACATTGGATCACATCTTTTTTATTGATACATTGGATCACATCTTTTTTTTATTGATACATTGGATCACATCTTTTTTATTGATACATTGGATCACATCTTTTTTTTTTTTTGATACATTGGATCACATCTTTTTTATTGATAGATTGGATCACATCTTTTTTATTGATACATTGGATCACATCTTTTTTTTATTGATACATTGGATCACATCTTTTTTATTGATACATTGGATCACATCTTTTTTTTATTGATACATTGAATCACATCTTTTTTATTGATACATTGGATCACATCTTTTTTATTGATACATTGAATCACATCTTTTTTATTGATACATTGGATCACATCTTTTTTATTGATACATTGAATCACATCTTTTTTATTGATACATTGGATCACATCTTTTTTTTATTGATACATTGGATCACATCTTTTTTATTGATACATTGGATCACATCTTTTTTATTGATACATTGGATCACATCTTTTTTATTGATACATTGGATCACATCTTTTTTTTTTTTATACATTGGATCACATCTTTTTTATTGATAGATTGGATCACATCTTTTTTATTGATACATTGGATCACATCTTTTTTTTATTGATACATTGGATCACATCTTTTTTATTGATACATTGGATCACATCTTTTTTTTATTGATACATTGAATCACATCTTTTTTATTGATACATTGGATCACATCTTTTTTATTGATACATTGAATCACATCTTTTTTATTGATACATTGGATCACATCTTTTTTATTGATACATTGGATCACATCTATTTTTTTTTATACATTGGATCACATCTTTTTTTTTATTGATACATTGGATCACATCTTTTTTTTTATTGATACATTGGATCATATCTTTTTTTATTGATACATTGGATCACATCTTTTTTATTGATACATTGGATCACATCTTTTTTTTTTTATTGATATATTGGATCACTTTTTTTTTTTATTGATACATTGGATCACATCTTTTTTTTTATTGATACATTGGATCACATCTTTTTTTTTGATACATTGGATCACATCTTTTTTATTGATACATTGGATCACATCTTTTTTTTTTTTTTATACATTGGATCACATCTTTTTTATTGATACATTGGATCACATCTTTTTTTTAATTGATATATTGGATCACATCTTTTTTTTTATTGATACATTGGATCACATCTTTTTTTATTGATACATTGGATCACATCTTTTTTTTTTATTGATACATTGGATCATATCTTTTTTTATTGATACATTGGATCACATCTTTTTTTATTGATACATTGGATCACATCTTTTTTTTTTTTATTGATACATTGGATCACACCTTTTTTATTGATACATTGGATCACATCTTTTTTTTATTGATACATTGGATCACATCTTTTTTTTATTGATACATTGGATCACATCTTTTTTATTGATACATTGGATCACATCTTTTTTTATTGATACATTGGATCACATCTTTTTTATTGATACATTGGATCACATCTTTTTTTTATTGATACATTGGATCACATCTTTTTTATTGATACATTGGATCACATCTTTTTTATTGATACATTGAATCACATCTTTTTTATTGATACATTGGATCACATCTTTTTTTTTTTATACATTGGATCACATCTTTTTTATTGATACATTGGATCACATCTTTTTTTTAATTGATATATTGGATCACATCTTTTTTTTATTGATATATTGGATCACTTTTTTTTTTTATTGATATATTGGATCACATCTTTTTTATTGATACATTGGATCACATCTTTTTTATTGATACATTGGATCACATCTTTTTTTTATTGATACATTGGATCACATCTTTTTTTTATTGATACATTGGATCACATCTTTTTTTTTATTGATACATTGGATCACATCTTTTTTATTGATACATTGGATCACATCTTTTTTTTATTGATACATTGGATCACATCTTTTTTATTGATACATTGGATCACATCTTTTTTTTATTGATACATTGGATCACATCTTTTTTATTGATACATTGGATCACATCTTTTTTTTTATTGATACATTGGATCACACTATTGGAGTGGAAGAAACATTGGACTATAAAAGATGAAGTTTAATAAAAATCATCTCTCTTTTGGTATTTTGAAACCCAACGTGTAAAACATGAGAGTGATATAAAAGACAAATCCTGTTAATGAAAAAAAATAGGTAAAAAAAAAAAATGACATGATATCAAATTTTATGTTTTTTCTGACGCAGATTAGTTCCCAGCTCCCTTTCTTTGTATTCATATTTTAGTCCTAAATTATTTCCACTGACCTGGATCATTTTCTTCCCTAACCCTTCTTCAATCCGGAGATGACCATGGATTGGCCGCCACCATCTTGGTAAGAAGAAGAGTGTGCGTTTTTAGTAAAGCCGTCCCTGCGACCGACCAGCGATGACAGAAGAAGTAGATTATGGCGACATGCACACCGGTGTGATTATAAAAAAAAAAACCTCCTTTCTGCCAGGAGAGGAGAGACAAATCAAGTATAAAAACAAAACGCTTGTTTTGGTGCGGAATTGCGCACATTTATTTGTGTTTATAGATGGACGCCGTTTAGAAGCATATAAGCGAAAACTCATTCTACCGGACAGAATATTAATTTATTCTAACCACTGGAATAAATTTACGTGAATACAAGTGCGTTTACGCTCACTCACACGCATAAATTAATATTCTTAAAGCTCCTTTCTGAGCGCAGCTTTGGGGTATTATTTTTATGCCTCTAAATGCTGCTCTTCACCATTTGCCCCAAAACTGACATAGCCACACCTCCTCTAATCAGTGGTCAAACCAGGGTCATGGCTGCAGCATCCTTTTTCCAGCCGGTTATTCTATATAATGTGAAAGTGATCCGAGTGGCTATACAGCTGCTGGATCACTTTTACTTTTAGCAGACGAGGCTCCCCCCCCCATGGGCTCTTCCATTCCACAGAGGAACCCAGGCAGGAGGTTCCCCAATCACCTCTATATTCTATGACAGTGGTCTTCCAACTGCGTCCCTTTGCTTGTCTTTATCTGGCCAATAATGGGCCACTATTCCTCCCACTGACACCAACAATGGGGAACCATTCCTCTTATTGACACCAACAATGGGGCATTTTCCTTTCCACTGACACCAGGAATGGGGCATAATTCCACCCAGTGATATAAACCATTCGGCACTACTCCTCCCACTGACACCAATGATGGGGCACAATTCCTCCCACTGATACCAATGATGGGACACTATTCCTCCCACTGACACCAATGATGGGGCACTATTCCTCCCACTGATACCAATGATGGGGCACTATTCCTCCCATTGACACCAATGATGGGGCACTATTCCTCCCACTGACACCAATGATGGGGCACTATTCCTCCCACTGACACCAATGATGGGGCACTATTCCTCCCACTGATACCAATGATGGGGCACTATTCCTCCCACTGATACCAATGATGGGGCACTATTCCTCCTACTGATACCAATGATGGGGCACTATTCCTCCCACTGATACCAATGATGGGACACTATTCCTCCCACTGATACCAATGATAGGGCACTTTTATGGCAATTTTTTATTAATTTTTTTTTTTTTACTACTAATGGCGGTGATCACACATTTTTAGCGGAACTGCGACATTCTGGCGAACAACATGCCCACAGTCACTCGTGCATGAAACAACGTACGGGTGCCTTCCCTCCCCACCCCCATCAATGAGCCTTCCCCTACCTCCATCAATGAGTCTTCCCCCGCCACCTCCATCAATGAGCCTTCTCTCCTCACCTCCATCAATGAGCCTTCCCTCCCCACCCCCATCAATGAGCCTTCCCTCCCCACCCCCATCAATGAGCCTTCCCTCCCACCCCCATCAATGAGTCCCTCCCCACCTCCATCAATGAGCCTTCCCTCCTCACCACCATCAATGAGCCTTCCCTCCCACCCCCATCAATGAGTCCCTCCCCACCTCCATCCATGAGCCTTCCCTCCCCACCTCCATCAATGAGTCTTCCCTCCTCACCACCATCAATGAGCCTTCCCTCCCACCCCCATCAATGAGTCTTCCCTCCCCACCTCCATCCATGAGGCTTCCCTCCCCACCTCCATCAATGAGCCTTTCCTCCCACCCCCATCAATGAGTCTTCCCTCCCCACCTCCATCAATGAGCCTTCCCTCCCCACCTCCATCAATGAGCCTTCCCTCCCCACCTCCATCCATGAGCCTTCCCTCACCAACTTCATCAATGAGCCTTCCCTTCCCCTACCCCCATCAATGAGTCTTCCCTCCCCACCTCCATCAATGAGCCTTGGCTGCCCACCTCCATCAATGAGCCTTGGCTGCCCATGACCCTGTCACTAGTTGGCCGTTTTTTCTTCCTTGGACCGCTTTTTTGACCTTTGCAGACCAGGAACATCCCACAAGAGCTGCAGTTTTGGAGTTGCTCTGACCCAGTCATCTAGACATTAAAAATTTGTCCTTGTCAAAGTCCATCAAATCCTTACACTTGTCCATTTTTTCTGCTTTCATCACCTCAACTTCAGGGACAACATGTTCACTTGCTGCCTAATATATCCCACCCACTTTCATGCCATTTTCACCAGATAATTAATGATGTTATTCACTTTGCTTGTCAGTGGTCAGAATGTTATGTCTGATTGGTGTATAAAAGGTTGAAAAGTCTACCTGGGCAACATCAAGCTCCTCTAACTGCCTAGGTGACCCCCAAACACCTCGATCATCACAAGCGAAGGTTGTAGCCTAAAATTTTGTCTGTGATATTTTATCCTGTAATTAGTAACTCGCCGTTTTCTATAAATTGTCCCAAAGTCCCCGGCCTGTAGACGCGGTTGGCATCGTGTTGAGGATTTATCAGCGAATCCTCGTTTCTCGACTGAAGAGAAAGTATTTGATTTTCCCCTCCATTAGTCTAATATTGGCTCAGCCTCAACTCTTCCTCAGATGGATCTCTCAGAAGGTCCCCGAAGACGACTTCTCTTCATTGGATCACATTGGATCACATCTTTTTTTTAATTGATATATTGGATCACATCTTTTTTTTTATTGATACATTGGATCACATCTTTTTTTATTGATACATTGGATCACATCTTTTTTTTTTATTGATACATTGGATCACATCTTTTTTTATTGATACATTGGATCACATCTTTTTTTATTGATACATTGGATCACATCTTTTTTTTTTTTTATTGATACATTGGATCACACCTTTTTTATTGATACATTGGATCACATCTTTTTTTTATTGATACATTGGATCACATCTTTTTTTTATTGATACATTGGATCACATCTTTTTTATTGATACATTGGATCACATCTTTTTTTATTGATACATTGGATCACATCTTTTTTATTGATACATTGGATCACATCTTTTTTTTATTGATACATTGGATCACATCTTTTTTATTGATACATTGGATCACATCTTTTTTATTGATACATTGAATCACATCTTTTTTATTGATACATTGGATCACATCTTTTTTTTTTTATACATTGGATCACATCTTTTTTATTGATACATTGGATCACATCTTTTTTTTAATTGATATATTGGATCACATCTTTTTTTTATTGATATATTGGATCACTTTTTTTTTTTATTGATATATTGGATCACATCTTTTTTATTGATACATTGGATCACATCTTTTTTTTATTGATACATTGGATCACATCTTTTTTTTATTGATACATTGGATCACATCTTTTTTTTTATTGATACATTGGATCACATCTTTTTTATTGATACATTGGATCACATCTTTTTTTTATTGATACATTGGATCACATCTTTTTTATTGATACATTGGATCACATCTTTTTTATTGATACATTGGATCACATCTTTTTTTTATTGATACATTGGATCACATCTTTTTTATTGATACATTGGATCACATCTTTTTTTTTATTGATACATTGGATCACACTATTGGAGTGGAAGAAACATTGGACTATAAAAGATGAAGTTTAATAAAAATCATCTCTCTTTTGGTATTTTGAAACCCAACGTGTAAAACATGAGAGTGATATAAAAGACAAATCCTGTTAATGAAAAAAAATAGGTAAAAAAAAAAAATGACATGATATCAAATTTTATGTTTTTTCTGACGCAGATTAGTTCCCAGCTCCCTTTCTTTGTATTCATATTTTAGTCCTAAATTATTTCCACTGACCTGGATCATTTTCTTCCCTAACCCTTCTTCAATCCGGAGATGACCATGGATTGGCCGCCACCATCTTGGTAAGAAGAAGAGTGTGCGTTTTTAGTAAAGCCGTCCCTGCGACCGACCAGCGATGACAGAAGAAGTAGATTATGGCGACATGCACACCGGTGTGATTATAAAAAAAAAAACCTCCTTTCTGCCAGGAGAGGAGAGACAAATCAAGTATAAAAACAAAACGCTTGTTTTGGTGCGGAATTGCGCACATTTATTTGTGTTTATAGATGGACGCCGTTTAGAAGCATATAAGCGAAAACTCATTCTACCGGACAGAATATTAATTTATTCTAACCACTGGAATAAATTTACGTGAATACAAGTGCGTTTACGCTCACTCACACGCATAAATTAATATTCTTAAAGCTCCTTTCTGAGCGCAGCTTTGGGGTATTATTTTTATGCCTCTAAATGCTGCTCTTCACCATTTGCCCCAAAACTGACATAGCCACACCTCCTCTAATCAGTGGTCAAACCAGGGTCATGGCTGCAGCATCCTTTTTCCAGCCGGTTATTCTATATAATGTGAAAGTGATCCGAGTGGCTATACAGCTGCTGGATCACTTTTACTTTTAGCAGACGAGGCTCCCCCCCCCATGGGCTCTTCCATTCCACAGAGGAACCCAGGCAGGAGGTTCCCCAATCACCTCTATATTCTATGACAGTGGTCTTCCAACTGCGTCCCTTTGCTTGTCTTTATCTGGCCAATAATGGGCCACTATTCCTCCCACTGACACCAACAATGGGGAACCATTCCTCTTATTGACACCAACAATGGGGCATTTTCCTTTCCACTGACACCAGGAATGGGGCATAATTCCACCCAGTGATATAAACCATTCGGCACTACTCCTCCCACTGACACCAATGATGGGGCACAATTCCTCCCACTGATACCAATGATGGGACACTATTCCTCCCACTGACACCAATGATGGGGCACTATTCCTCCCACTGATACCAATGATGGGGCACTATTCCTCCCATTGACACCAATGATGGGGCACTATTCCTCCCACTGACACCAATGATGGGGCACTATTCCTCCCACTGACACCAATGATGGGGCACTATTCCTCCCACTGATACCAATGATGGGGCACTATTCCTCCCACTGATACCAATGATGGGGCACTATTCCTCCTACTGATACCAATGATGGGGCACTATTCCTCCCACTGATACCAATGATGGGACACTATTCCTCCCACTGATACCAATGATAGGGCACTTTTATGGCAATTTTTTATTAATTTTTTTTTTTTACTACTAATGGCGGTGATCACACATTTTTAGCGGAACTGCGACATTCTGGCGAACAACATGCCCACAGTCACTCGTGCATGAAACAACGTACGGGTGCGTAGTTTCACGCAATAGGGCCGCCCTGCTGCAGTACATATGCGGTGGGCAGTCCTTAAGTGGTTAAAGTGTCACCTGTGAAGACTTTTAGGTACCGTAGTTTGGCGCTGTTCCAGGCGTGTACACAATTTTAAAGCGTAACATATCTATTAGCGCTTGAAAAACTGCTGCTCAAAAGTCGTGTAACATAAAAAATTGCAACAACCATTATTTTATTCTCCAGGGCCTCTGCTTTCAGAAAATATATAGGGCAAAAAGAGAAAAATAGGCGTCTCTAAGTCTAGACTGTTATTAATTTATTCCAAGTACAGTATAAAGATCATTTATAATGTTTGGGGGTTCTAAGTAATTATACTGTAAGGAAAAAGTCTGATTTTTACATGTAGGAGAGAAGAGTCAGAATGGGCTCTTGAGAGTTAAGTGGCTGAAATACGGATCCAAAGGCCTATTATGTGCCTGGCCACTGAGTCTAACATTGAACAACATTTAAAAGCATAAAAATAAATAATGCTGGACGCCTGTAAAAAGCTGTGATTTTTATGCCCGTATACAGGAGGTCTATGACTTGTGTGCACCTTTTCCTTTGTGTGAAAAGTAATTTCCCATGTAAATGTCACAGCAGAGTACTGTAGCGCAATGCACACGATTGGGGCAAAAACCCCTGATGAAGCTGCAAAATGTGGCGAAACGTGTAGGTGCCAGGTACTTTTGTAAAGGAATAAGAGGATAAAAAATGGAATGACACCCCCCATACACAACAAACTGCGAAAGGTGTCAGGTGTGTTCTGACACCTTTCTATCAGAACCAGCATTACCTTCACCAGCAATTTCAGCTCCGGTAGCTCTTCTATTGGATCAGAATATACAGGCCAGCCTTCCCTTCCCACCTCCATCAATAAGCCCCCCCTCAATGAGCTCCCTCCCCACCTCTATCAATGAGCCTCCACCCACCACCTCCATCAATGAGCCTCCACCCACCACCTCCATCAATGAGCCTCCACCCACCACCTCCATCAATGTGCCTTCCCTCCCCACCACCTCCATCAATGAGCCTTCCCTCCCCACCTCCATCAATGAGCCTTCCCTCCCTACCTCCATCAATGAGCCTTCCCTCCCCACCTCCATCACTGAGACCCCCCCAACACCTCCATCAATGAGCCTTCCTCCCCTCACACCTCCATCAGTGAGCCTTCCCTCCCCACCACCTCCATCAATGAGCCTCCACCCACCACCTCCATCAATGAGCCTTCCCTCCCCACCTCCCTCAATGAGCCTTCCCTCCCTACCTCCATTAATGAGCTTTCCCTCCCCACCTCCATCACTGAGACCCCCCCAACACCTCCATCAATGAGCCTTCCTCCCCCCACACCTCTATCAATGAGCCTCCACCCACCACCACCATCAATGAGCCTTCCCTCCCCACCTCCATCAATGAGCCTTCCCTCCCCACCTCCCTCAGTGAGCCTTCCCTCCCCCCCACCTCCATCAATGAGCCTTCCCTCCCCTCTCCATCAATGAGCCTTCCCTCCCCACCTCCATCAGTGAGCCTTCCCTCCCTACCTCCATCACTGAGACCCCCCCCCAACACCTCCATCAATGAGCCTTTCTCCCCCTACACCTCCATCAGTGAGCCTTCCCTCCCTACCTCCATCACTGAGACCCCCCCAACACCTCCATCAATGAGCCTTTCTCCCCCCACACCTCCATCAGTGAGCCTTCCCTCCCTACCTCCTTCACTGAGACCCCCCCAACACCTCCATCAATGAGCCTTTCTCCCCCCACACCTCCATCAGTGAGCCTTCCCTCCCCACCTCCATCAATGAGCCTTCCCTCCCCCACCTCCATCAATGAGCCTTCCCCTCCCCACCTCCATCAATGAGTCTTCCCTCCCCACCTCCATCAATGAGCCTTCCCTCCCCCACCTCCATCAATGAGCCTTCTCTCCTCACCTCCATCAATGAGCCTTCCCTCCCCACCCCCATCAATGAGCCTTCCCCTACCTCCATCAATGAGTCTTCCCCCGCCACCTCCATCAATGAGCCTTCTCTCCTCACCTCCATCAATGAGCCTTCCCTCCCCACCTCCATCAATGAGCCTTCCCTCCCCACCCCCATCAATGAGCCTTCCCTCCCACCCCCATCAATGAGTCCCTCCCCACCTCCATCAATGAGCCTTCCCTCCTCACCACCATCAATGAGCCTTCCCTCCCACCCCCATCAATGAGTCCCTCCCCACCTCCATCCATGAGCCTTCCCTCCCCACCTCCATCAATGAGTCTTCCCTCCTCACCACCATCAATGAGCCTTCCCTCCCACCCCCATCAATGAGTCTTCCCTCCCCACCTCCATCCATGAGGCTTCCCTCCCCACCTCCATCAATGAGCCTTTCCTCCCACCCCCATCAATGAGTCTTCCCTCCCCACCTCCATCAATGAGCCTTCCCTCCCCACCTCCATCAATGAGCCTTCCCTCCCCACCTCCATCCATGAGCCTTCCCTCACCAACTTCATCAATGAGCCTTCCCTTCCCCTACCCCCATCAATGAGTCTTCCCTCCCCACCTCCATCAATGAGCCTTGGCTGCCCACCTCCATCAATGAGCCTTGGCTGCCCATGACCCTGTCACTAGTTGGCCGTTTTTTCTTCCTTGGACCGCTTTTTTGACCTTTGCAGACCAGGAACATCCCACAAGAGCTGCAGTTTTGGAGTTGCTCTGACCCAGTCATCTAGACATTAAAAATTTGTCCTTGTCAAAGTCCATCAAATCCTTACACTTGTCCATTTTTTCTGCTTTCATCACCTCAACTTCAGGGACAACATGTTCACTTGCTGCCTAATATATCCCACCCACTTTCATGCCATTTTCACCAGATAATTAATGATGTTATTCACTTTGCTTGTCAGTGGTCAGAATGTTATGTCTGATTGGTGTATAAAAGGTTGAAAAGTCTACCTGGGCAACATCAAGCTCCTCTAACTGCCTAGGTGACCCCCAAACACCTCGATCATCACAAGCGAAGGTTGTAGCCTAAAATTTTGTCTGTGATATTTTATCCTGTAATTAGTAACTCGCCGTTTTCTATAAATTGTCCCAAAGTCCCCGGCCTGTAGACGCGGTTGGCATCGTGTTGAGGATTTATCAGCGAATCCTCGTTTCTCGACTGAAGAGAAAGTATTTGATTTTCCCCTCCATTAGTCTAATATTGGCTCAGCCTCAACTCTTCCTCAGATGGATCTCTCAGAAGGTCCCCGAAGACGACTTCTCTTCTGAAGAATTTTAATAAAAAGACATAAAAGGTGTCACTGGAGGGGAAATCTGATTCCGCAGAACCTTCTTCTTCTCGCCTCGGGGAGAGGAAAGGAGAGAAGTCTTCGAGGACCATGTTATTCTCAAAGTTTCTGTTCTCAGACAAGAAGAGAACATCTGGCACCAGAAATGCTTTGCTCGGGTTCAGTGATTTTTTTTTTTAAAGTCACAAGCTGTTGGGGTACCAAACCTCCGGAGAACCAAAGGAAGTCCATGTTTCTGCATTATACATTCCCAACAAGTGATACCGGTGTGTGATTGGCCCCCTTGGAGGCACCGTAGACACAGACGTTGTTTTCACAAACGTTCTGACAAGGCGATTTACTTTCACTTACTTTCTGAAGGTTTAGTATCATAAAAATTATGCAAATTCTTAAAGTAAAATAACCAATTTAGTCAACTATACAAAAATCAGACACCCTGTACAAAATACACTAAAGTTAATGTCAGGGCACATAAACACAATATATTACCCAATTTGTCTGTGTAAAATATAAAAGATGAGGTCACACCGAATAAATAGATGCCCAACAATGCAAGGCATAAAATTGTGTGCCCCGTGAAACAGCAACAAACTTAGGTAACGTATTGTTTCCATAGGCGATGCTTTAGAAGGCCGCAGGTCATCAGTTTAGAGTTTACCATGAATGAAAGGCAGAGAATTATCGCTCTCACTTCCGTGTGCACCGCGATATGTAACATGTGTATGGCAATTGTAAAGGCGTCCCAATACATACGTTATGTCAGTGTGTGTATGGGGGGGCGGGGGAGGGGGCTTTACATTTTTTTAAAATTCTTTATTTGC
Source organism: Lithobates septentrionalis (assembly GCA_037952835.1). NCBI lineage: Eukaryota > Metazoa > Chordata > Amphibia > Anura > Ranidae > Lithobates > Lithobates septentrionalis. The sequence goes on along the minus strand of JBBDGP010004305.1, from coordinate 315,755 downwards.
AAATTTAAATGTTTTAAACCCCTTTTTTTATAACTTTATTGCTATCACATAGAGGACCCATAGCCCCCTATGGGCACAGCCCCCCATATCAATTCCACCTAAAAGACGACAGTCCAATATAGCAGCCGGGAGGGTTTAATAGCCCCTCATCCCAGGACTTAGAGGGTTAAATGACACCTGACTGGATGTTGTTTTCCTCTAAAGAGAATAGCAATAAACCCCAACATATAATATACATGTATACAATGTATGGAAGATATATATCGGAGGAATCAGAAGAAGCTTGATGGCTCACAAAAATGTTATCAATTTAAAGTACACATGAGATGGGAAGTACACATGAGAAGTACACATGGGAAGTACACATGAGAAGTACACATGAGAAGTACACATGGGAAGTACACATGGGAAGTACACATGGGAAGTACACATGGGAAGTGCATATGAGATGGGAAGTGCATATGAGATGGGAAGTACACATGAGAAGTACACATGGGAAGTACACATGAGAAGTACACATGAGAAGTACACATGGGAAGTACACATGGGAAGTACACATGGGAAGTACACATGGGAAGTACTCATGGGAAGTACACATGAGATGGAAAGTACACATGAGAAGTACACATGGGAAGTACACATGAGAAGTACACATGGGAAGTACACATGGGAAGTACACATGAGAAGTACACATGGGAAGTACACATGGGAAGTACACATGAGAAGTACACATGGGAAGTACACATGAGATGGAAAGTACACATGAGAAGTACACATGGGAAGTACACATGAGAAGTACACATGGGAAGTACACATGGGAAGTACACATGGGAAGTACACATGAGATGGGAAGTACACATGAGAAGTACACATAGGAAATACACATGAGATGGAAAGTACACATGAGAAGTACACATGATATGGAAAGTACACATGAGAAGTACACATGATATGGAAAGTACACATGAGAAGTACACATGGGAAGCACACATGGGAAGTACACATGAGAAGTACACATGGGAAGTACACATGGGAAGTACACATGGAACTACACATGGGAAGTACACATGGGAAGTACTCATGGGAAGTACACATGAGATGGGAAGTACACATGAGAAGTACACATGGGAAGTACACATGAGATGGAAAGTACACATGAGAAGTACACATGGGAAGTACACATGAGAAGTACACATGGGAAGTACACATGGGAAGTACACATGGGAAGTACTCATGGGAAGTACACATGAGATGGGAAGTACACATGAGAAGTACACATGGGAAGTACACATGAGATGGAAAGTACACATGAGAAGTACACATGGGAAGTACACATGAGATGGGAAGTACACATGGGAAGTACACATGGGAAGTACACATGGGAAGTACACATGAGATGGGAAGTACACATGAGAAGTACACATGATATGGAAAGTACACATGAGAAGTACACATGGGAAGTACACATGGGAAGTACACATGAGAAGTACACATGGGAAGTACACATGAGAAGTACACATGGGAAGTACACATGGGAAGTACACATGGGAAGTACTCATGGGAAGTACACATGAGATGGGAAGTACACATGAGAAGTACACATGGGAAGTACACATGAGATGGAAAGTACACATGAGAAGTACACATGGGAAGTACACATGAGAAGTACACATGGGAAGTACACATGGGAAGTACACATGGGAAGTGCATATGAGATGGGAAGTACACATGAGAAGTACACATGAGATGGAAAGTACACATGAGAAGTACACATGGGAAGTACACATGAGAAGTACACATGGGAAATACACATGAGAAGTACACATGGGAAGTACACATGGGAAGTACACATGGGAAGTACTCATGGGAAGTACACATGAGATGGAAAGTACACATGAGAAGTACACATGGGAAGTACACATGAGAAGTACACATGAGAAGTACACATGGGAAGTACACATGGGAAGTACACATGGGAAGTACACATGAGAAGTACACATGGGAAGTACACATGAGATGGAAAGTACACATGAGAAGTACACATGGGAAGTACACATGAGAAGTACACATGGGAAGTACACATGGGAAGTACACATGGGAAGTACTCATGGGAAGTACACATGAGATGGGAAGTACACATGAGAAGTACACATGGGAAGTACACATGGGAAGTACACATGGGAAGTACACATGAGAAGTACACATGGGAAGTACACATGAGATGGAAAGTACACATGAGAAGTACACATGGGAAGTACACATGAGAAGTACACATGGGAAGTACACATGGGAAGTACTCATGGGAAGTACACATGAGATGGGAAGTACACATGAGAAGTACACATGGGAAGTACATATGAGATGGAAAGTACACATGAGAAGTACACATGGGAAGTACACATGAGATGGGAAGTACACATGGGAAGTACACATGGGAAGTACACATGAGATGGGAAGTACACATGAGAAGTACACATGATATGGAAAGTACACATGAGAAGTACACATGGGAAGTACACATGGGAAGTACACATGAGAAGTACACATGGGAAGTACACATGAGAAGTACACATGGGAAGTACACATGGGAAGTACACATGGGAAGTACACATGGGAAGTACTCATGGGAAGTACACATGAGATGGGAAGTACACATGAGAAGTACACATGGGAAGTACACATGAGATGGAAAGTACACATGAGAAGTACACATGGGAAGTACACATGGGAAGTACACATGGGAAGTACACATGGGAAGTACTCATGGGAAGTACACATGGGAAGTACACATGAGAAGTACACATGGGAAGTACACATGAGATGGAAAGTACACATGAGAATTACACATGGGAAGTACACATGAGATGGGAAGTACACATGAGATGGGAAGTACACATGAGAAGTACACATGGGAAGTACACATGAGAAGTACACATGGGAAGTACACATGGGAAGTACACATGGGAAGTACTCATGGGAAGTACACATGAGATGGGAAGTACACATGAGAAGTACACATGGGAAGTACACATGAGATGGAAAGTACACATGAGAAGTACACATGGGAAGTACACATGAGATGGGAAGTACACATGGGAAGTACTCATGGGAAGTACACATGAGATGGGAAGTACACATGAGATGGAAAGTACACATGAGAAGTACACATGGGAAGTACACATGGGAAGTACACATGAGAAGTACACATGGGAAGTACACATGAGAAGTACACATGGGAAGTACACATGGGAAGTACACATGGGAAGTACACATGGGAAGTACTCATGGGAAGTACACATGAGATGGGAAGTACACATGAGAAGTACACATGGGAAGTACACATGAGATGGAAAGTACACATGAGAAGTACACATGGGAAGTACACATGAGAAGTACACATGGGAAGTACACATGGGAAGTACACATGGGAAGTACTCATGGGAAGTACACATGAGATGGGAAGTACACATTAGAAGTACACATGGGAAGTACACATGAGATGGAAAGTACACATGAGAAGTACACATGGGAAGTACACATGGGAAGTACTCATGGGAAGTACACATGAGATGGGAAGTACACATGAGAATACACATAAGATGGGAAGTGCACATGGGAAGTACACATGGGAAGTACACATGAGAAGTACACATGGGAAGTACACATGAGAAGTACACATGGGAAGTACACATGGGAAGTACACATGAGATGAGAAGTGCACATGGGAAGTACACATGGGAATACACATGAGATGGGAAGTACACATGAGAATACACATGGGAAGTACACATGAGATGGAAAGTACACATGAGAAGTACACATGGGAAGTACACATGAGATGGGAAGTACACATGGGAAGTACACATGGGAAGTACACATGAGATGGGAAGTACACATGAGAAGTACACATGATATGGAAAGTACACATGAGAAGTACACATGGGAAGTACACATGGGAAGTACACATGAGAAGTACACATGGGAAGTACACATGAGAAGTACACATGGGAAGTACACATGGGAAGTACTCATGGGAAGTACTCATGGGAAGTACATATGAGATGGGAAGTACACATGAGAAGTACACATGAGATGGAAAGTACACATGAGAAGTACACATGGGAAGTACACATGGGAAGTACTCATGGGAAGTACACATGAGATGGGAAGTACACATGGGAAGTACACATGAGATGGAAAGTACACATGAGAAGTACACATGGGAAGTACACATGAGAAGTACACATGGGAAGTACACATGGGAAGTACACATGGGAAGTACTCATGGGAAGTACACATGAGATGGGAAGTACACATGAGAAGTACACATGGGAAGTACACATGAGATGGAAAGTACACATGAGAAGTACACATGGGAAGTACACATGAGATGGGAAGTACACATGGGAAGTACTCATGGGAAGTACACATGAGATGGGAAGTACACATGAGATGGAAAGTACACATGAGAAGTACACATGGGAAGTACACATGGGAAGTACACATGAGAAGTACACATGGGAAGTACACATGAGAAGTACACATGGGAAGTACACATGGGAAGTACTCATGGGAAGTACACATGAGATGGGAAGTACACATGAGAAGTACACATGGGAAGTACACATGAGATGGAAAGTACACATGAGAAGTACACATGGGAAGTACACATGAGAAGTACACATGGGAAGTACACATGGGAAGTACACATGGGAAGTACTCATGGGAAGTACACATGAGATGGGAAGTACACATGGGAAGTACACATGGGAAGTACAAATGAGATGGAAAGTACACATGAGAAGTACACATGGGAAGTACACATGGGAAGTACTTATGGGAAGTACACATGAGATGGGAAGTACTCATGGGAAGTACACATGAGATGGGAAGTACACATGAGAATACACATAAGATGGGAAGTGCACATGGGAAGTACACATGGGAAGTACACATGAGAAGTACACATGGGAAGTACACATGAGAAGTACACATGGGAAGTACACATGGGAAGTACACATGAGATGGGAAGTGCACATGGGAAGTACACATGGGAATACACATGAGATGGGAAGTACACATGAGAATACACATGGGAAGTACACATGAGATGGAAAGTACACATGAGAAGTACACATGGGAAGTACACATGAGATGGGAAGTACACATGGGAAGTACACATGGGAAGTACACATGGGAAGTACACATGAGATGGGAAGTACACATGAGAAGTACACATGATATGGAAAGTACACATGAGAAGTACACATGGGAAGTACACATGGGAAGTACACATGAGAAGTACACATGGGAAGTACACATGAGAAGTACACATGGGAAGTACACATGGGAAGTACACATGGGAAGTACTCATGGGAAGTACTCATGGGAAGTACATATGAGATGGGAAGTACACATGAGAAGTACACATGAGATGGAAAGTACACATGAGAAGTACACATGGGAAGTACACATGAGAAGTACACATGGGAAGTACACATGGGAAGTACACATGGGAAGTACTCATGGGAAGTACACATGAGATGGGAAGTACACATGAGAAGTACACATGGGAAGTACACATGAGATGGAAAGTACACATGAGAATTACACATGGGAAGTACACATGAGATGGGAAGTACACATGGGAAGTACTCATGGGAAGTACACATGAGATGGGAAGTACATATGGGAAGTACACATGAGATGGAAAGTACACATGAGAAGTACACATGGGAAGTACACATGAGAAGTACACATGGGAAGTACACATGGGAAGTACACATGGGAAGTACTCATGGGAAGTACACATGAGATGGGAAGTACACATGAGAAGTACACATGGGAAGTACACATGAGATGGAAAGTACACATGAGAAGTACACATGGGAAGTACACATGAGATGGGAAGTACACATGGGAAGTACTCATGGGAAGTACACATGAGATGGGAAGTACACATGAGATGGAAAGTACACATGAGAAGTACACATGGGAAGTACACATGGGAAGTACACATGAGAAGTACACATGGGAAGTACACATGAGGAGTACACATGGGAAGTACACATGGGAAGTACACATGGGATGTACTCATGGGAAGTACACATGAGATGGGAAGTACACATGAGAAGTACACATGGGAAGTACACATGAGATGGAAAGTACACATGAGAAGTACACATGGGAAGTACACATGAGAAGTACACATGGGGAGTACACATGGGAAGTACACATGGGAAGTACTCATGGGAAGTACACATGAGATGGGAAGTACACATTAGAAGTACACATGGGAAGTACACATGAGATGGAAAGTACACATGAGAAGTACACATGGGAAGTACACATGAGATGGGAAGTACACATGGGAAGTACTCATGGGAAGTACACATGAGATGGGAAGTACACATGAGAATACACATAAGATGGGAAGTGCACATGGGAAGTACACATGGGAAGTACACATGAGAAGTACACATGGGAAGTACACATGGGAAGTACACATGAGAAGTACACATGGGAAGTACACATGGGAAGTACACATGAGATGGGAAGTGCACATGGGAAGTACACATGGGAATACACATGAGATGGGAAGTACACATGAGAATACACATAAGATGGGAAGTGCACATGGGAATACACATGAGAAGTACACATGGGAAGTACACATGAGAAGTACACATGGGAAGTACACATGAGATGGGAAGTGCACATGGGAAGTACACATGGGAAGTACACATGAGATGGGAAGTACACATGAGAAGTACACATGGGAATACACATGAGATGGGAAGTGCACATGGGAAGTACACATGAGAATACACATAAGATGGGAAGTGCACATGGGAAGTACACATGAGAAGTACACATGGGAAGTACACATGAGAAGTACACATGGGAAGTACACATGGGAAGTACACATGAGAAGTACACATGGGAAGTACACATGGGAAGTACACATGAGATGGGAAGTGCACATGGGAAGTACACATGGGAATACACATGAGATGGGAAGTACACATGAGAATACACATGGGAAGTACACATGAGATGGAAAGTACACATGAGAAGTACACATGGGAAGTACACATGAGATGGGAAGTACACATGGGAAGTACACATGGGAAGTACACATGGGAAGTACACATGAGATGGGAAGTACACATGAGAAGTACACATGATATGGAAAGTACACATGAGAAGTACACATGGGAAGTACACATGGGAAGTACACATGAGAAGTACACATGGGAAGTACACATGAGAAGTACACATGGGAAGTACACATGGGAAGTACTCATGGGAAGTACTCATGGGAAGTACACATGAGATGGGAAGTACACATGAGAAGTACACATGGGAAGTACACATGAGATGGAAAGTACACATGAGAAGTACACATGGGAAGTACACATGAGAAGTACACATGTGAAGTACACATGGGAAGTACACATGGGAAGTACTCATGGGAAGTACACATGAGATGGGAAGTACACATGAGAAGTACACATGGGAAGTACACATGAGATGGAAAGTACACATGAGAATTACACATGGGAAGTACACATGAGATGGGAAGTACACATGGGAAGTACTCATGGGAAGTACACATGAGATGGGAAGTACACATGGGAAGTACACATGAGATGGAAAGTACACATGAGAAGTACACATGGGAAGTACACATGAGAAGTACACATGGGAAGTACACATGGGAAGTACACATGGGAAGTACTCATGGGAAGTACACATGAGATGGGAAGTACACATGAGAAGTACACATGGGAAGTACACATGAGATGGAAAGTACACATGAGAAGTACACATGGGAAGTACACATGAGATGGGAAGTACACATGGGAAGTACTCATGGGAAGTACACATGAGATGGGAAGTACACATGAGATGGAAAGTACACATGAGAAGTACACATGGGAAGTACACATGGGAAGTACACATGAGAAGTACACATGGGAAGTACACATGAGAAGTACACATGGGAAGTACACATGGGAAGTACACATGGGAAGTACTCATGGGAAGTACACATGAGATGGGAAGTACACATGAGAAGTACACATGGGAAGTACACATGAGATGGAAAGTACACATGAGAAGTACACATGGGAAGTACACATGAGAAGTACACATGGGAAGTACACATGGGAAGTACACATGGGAAGTACTCATGGGAAGTACACATGAGATGGGAAGTACACATTAGAAGTACACATGGGAAGTACACATGAGATGGAAAGTACACATGAGAAGTACACATGGGAAGTACACATGAGATGGGAAGTACACATGGGAAGTACTCATGGGAAGTACACATGAGATGGGAAGTACACATGAGAATACACATAAGATGGGAAGTGCACATGGGAAGTACACATGGGAAGTACACGTGAGAAGTACACATGGGAAGTACACATGGGAAGTACACATGAGAAGTACACATGGGAAGTACACATGGGAAGTACACATGAGATGGGAAGTGCACATGGGAAGTACACATGGGAATACACATGAGATGGGAAGTACACATGAGAATACACATAAGATGGGAAGTGCACATGGGAATACACATGAGAAGTACACATGGGAAGTACACATGAGAAGTACACATGGGAAGTACACATGAGATGGGAAGTACACATGGGAAGTACACATGAGATGGGAAGTACACATGAGAAGTACACATGGGAATACACATGAGATGGGAAGTGCACATGGGAAGTACACATGGGAATACACATGAGATGGGAAGTGCACATGGGAAGTACACATGGGAATACACATGAGATGGGAAGTGCACATGGGAAGTACACATGAGATGGGAAGTACACATGAGAATACACATAAGATGGGAAGTGCACATGGGAATACACATGAGAAGTACACATGGGAAGTACACATGGGAAGTACACATGAGATGGGAAGTGCACATGGGAAGTACACATGGGAAGTACTCATGGGAAGTACACATGAGATGGGAAGTACACATGAGAAGTACACATGGGAAGTACACATGAGATGGAAAGTACACATGAGAAGTACACATGGGAAGTACACATGAGAAGTACACATGTGAAGTACACATGGGAAGTACACATGGGAAGTACTCATGGGAAGTACACATGAGATGGGAAGTACACATGAGAAGTACACATGGGAAGTACACATGAGATGGAAAGTACACATGAGAATTACACATGGGAAGTACACATGAGATGGGAAGTACACATGGGAAGTACTCATGGGAAGTACACATGAGATGGGAAGTACACATGGGAAGTACACATGAGATGGAAAGTACACATGAGAAGTACACATGGGAAGTACACATGAGAAGTACACATGGGAAGTACACATGGGAAGTACACATGGGAAGTACTCATGGGAAGTACACATGAGATGGGAAGTACACATGAGAAGTACACATGGGAAGTACACATGAGATGGAAAGTACACATGAGAAGTACACATGGGAAGTACACATGAGATGGGAAGTACACATGGGAAGTACTCATGGGAAGTACACATGAGATGGGAAGTACACATGAGATGGAAAGTACACATGAGAAGTACACATGAGAAGTACACATGGGAAGTACACATGGGAAGTACACATGAGAAGTACACATGGGAAGTACACATGAGAAGTACACATGGGAAGTACACATGGGAAGTACACATGGGAAGTACTCATGGGAAGTACACATGAGATGGGAAGTACACATGAGAAGTACACATGGGAAGTACACATGAGATGGAAAGTACACATGAGAAGTACACATGGGAAGTACACATGAGAAGTACACATGGGAAGTACACATGGGAAGTACACATGGGAAGTACTCATGGGAAGTACACATGAGATGGGAAGTACACATTAGAAGTACACATGGGAAGTACACATGAGATGGAAAGTACACATGAGAAGTACACATGGGAAGTACACATGAGATGGGAAGTACACATGGGAAGTACTCATGGGAAGTACACATGAGATGGGAAGTACACATGAGAATACACATAAGATGGGAAGTGCACATGGGAAGTACACATGGGAAGTACACGTGAGAAGTACACATGGGAAGTACACATGGGAAGTACACATGAGAAGTACACATGGGAAGTACACATGGGAAGTACACATGAGATGGGAAGTGCACATGGGAAGTACACATGGGAATACACATGAGATGGGAAGTACACATGAGAATACACATAAGATGGGAAGTGCACATGGGAATACACATGAGAAGTACACATGGGAAGTACACATGAGAAGTACACATGGGAAGTACACATGAGATGGGAAGTACACATGGGAAGTACACATGAGATGGGAAGTACACATGAGAAGTACACATGGGAATACACATGAGATGGGAAGTGCACATGGGAAGTACACATGGGAATACACATGAGATGGGAAGTGCACATGGGAAGTACACATGGGAATACACATGAGATGGGAAGTGCACATGGGAAGTACACATGAGATGGGAAGTACACATGAGAATACACATAAGATGGGAAGTGCACATGGGAATACACATGAGAAGTACACATGGGAAGTACACATGGGAAGTACACATGAGATGGGAAGTGCACATGGGAAGTACACATGGGAATACACATGAGAAGTACACATGAGATGGGAAGTACACATGAGAAGTACACATGAGATGGGAAGTGCACATGGGAATACACATGAGAAGTACACATGAGATGGGAAGTGCACATGGGAATACACATGAGAAGTACACATGAGATGGGAAGTACACATGAGAAGTACACATGAGATGGGAAGTGCACATGGGAAGTACACATGGGAATAGACATGAGATGGGAAGTGCACATGGGAAGTACACATGAGATGGGAAGTGCACATGGGAAGTACACATGGGAATACACATGAGATGGGAAGTGCACATGGGAATACACATGAGATGGGAAGTGCACATGGGAAGTACATATGGGAATACACATGAGATGGGAAGTACACATTGGATACAATCAAATCCCCACTTAAATATGTTATGTTTTAGGGTCATAGAAAAAAGAAAAATACAGCAAGTCTGCAAAGGATTCTCATTGATTCCAGTCATTATCTAGTATTAGGTGGTCCCATGTATTCCGGTCATAGTAGATCTAGTGGTATGTGGTCCCATGTATTCCGGTCATGGTAAATCTAGTAGTAGGTGGTCCCATGTATCCCGGTCATGGTAAATCTAGTAGTAGGTGGTCCCATGTATCCCGGTCATGGTAAATCTAGTAGTAGGTGATCCCATGTATCTCAGTCATGGTAGATCTAGTAGTAGGTGGTCCCATGTATCCCGGTCATGGTAGATCTAGTAGTACAGATGGGAAGTACACATGAGAAGTACACATGGGAAGTACACATGGGAAGTACACATGAGAAGTAGACATGGGAAGTACACATGGGAAGTACACATGGGAAGTACACATGAGATGGGAAGTGCACATGGGAAGTACACATGGGAATACACATGAGATGGGAAGTACACATGAGAATACACATAAGATGGGAAGTGCACATGGGAATAAACATGAGAAGTACACATGGGAAGTACACATGAGAAGTACACATGGGAAGTACACATGAGATGGGAAGTGCACATGGGAAGTACACATGAGATGGGAAGTACACATGAGAAGTACACATGGGAATACACATGAGATGGGAAGTGCACATGAGAAGTACACATGGGAATACACATGAGATGGGAAGTGCACATGGGAAGTACACATGAGATGGGAAGTACACATGAGAATACACATAAGATGGGAAGTGCACATGGGAATACACATGAGAAGTACACATGGGAAGTACACATGGGAAGTACACATGAGATGGGAAGTGCACATGGGAAGTACACATGGGAATACACATGAGAAGTACACATGAGATGGGAAGTACACATGAGAAGTACACATGAGATGGGAAGTGCACATGTGAATACACATGAGAAGTACACATGAGATGGGAAGTGCACATGGGAATACACATGAGAAGTACACATGAGATGGGAAGTACACATGAGAAGTACACATGAGATGGGAAGTACACATGAGAAGTACACATGAGATGGGAAGTGCACATGGGAAGTACACATGAGAAGTACACATGAGATGGGAAGTGCACATGGGAATACACATGAGAAGTACACATGAGATGGGAAGTACACATGAGAAGTACACATGAGATGGGAAGTGCACATGGGAAGTACTCATGGGAATACACATGAGATGGGAAGTGCACATGGGAATACACATGAGAAGTACACATGAGATGGGAAGTACACATGAGAAGTACACATGAGATGGGAAGTGCACATGGGAAGTACACATGGGAATACACATGAGATGGGAAGTGCACATGGGAAGTACATATGGGAATACACATGAGATGGGAAGTACACATTGGATACAATCAAATCCCCACTTAAATATGTTATGTTTTAGGGTCATAGAAAAAAGAAAAATACAGCAAGTCTGCAAAGGATTCTCATTGATTCCAGTCATTATCTAGTATTAGGTGGTCCCATGTATTCCGGTCATAGTAGATCTAGTGGTATGCGGTCCCATGTATCCCGGTCATGGTAAATCTAGTAGTAGGTGGTCCCATGTATCCCGGTCATGGTAAATCTAGTAGTAGGTGATCCCATGTATCTCAGTCATGGTAGATCTAGTAGTAGGTGGTCCCATGTATCCCGGTCATGGTAGATCTAGTAGTACAGATGGGAAGTACACATGAGAAGTACACATGGGAAGTACACATGAGAAGTAGACATGGGAAGTACACATGGGAAGTACACATGGGAAGTACACATGAGATGGGAAGTGCACATGGGAAGTACACATGGGAATACACATGAGATGGGAAGTACACATGAGAATACACATAAGATGGGAAGTGCACATGGGGATAAACATGAGAAGTACACATGGGAAGTACACATGAGAAGTACACATGGGAAGTACACATGAGATGGGAAGTGCACATGGGAAGTACACATGAGATGGGAAGTACACATGAGAAGTACACATGGGAATACACATGAGATGGGAAGTGCACATGAGAAGTACACATGGGAATACACATGAGATGGGAAGTGCACATGGGAAGTACACATGGGAATACACATGAGATGGGAAGTGCACATGGGAAGTACACATGAGATGGGAAGTACACATGAGAATACACATAAGATGGGAAGTGCACATGGGAATACACATGAGAAGTACATATGGGAAGTACACATGGGAAGTACACATGAGATGGGAAGTGCACATGGGAAGTACACATGAGAAGTACACATGAAATGGGAAGTACACATGAGAAGTACACATGAGATGGGAAGTGCACATGTGAATACACATGAGAAGTATACATGAGATGGGAAGTGCACATGGGAATACACATGAGAAGTACACATGAGATGGGAAGTACACATGAGAAGTACACATGAGATGGGAAGTACACATGAGAAGTACACATGAGATGGGAAGTGCACATGGGAAGTACACATGAGAAGTACACATGAGATGTGAAGTGCACATGGGAATACACATGAGAAGTACACATGAGATGGGAAGTACACATGAGAAGTACACATGAGATAGGAAGTGCACATGGGAAGTACACATGGGAATACACATGAGATGGGAAGTGCACATGGGAAGTACACATGAGATGGGAAGTGCACATGGGAAGTACACATGGGAATACACATGAGATGGGAAGTGCACATGGGAAGTACATATGGGAATACACATGAGATGGGAAGTGGGTGGTCCCATGTATCTCAGTCATGGTAGATCTAGTGGTATGTGGTCCCATGTATCTCGGTCATGGTAGATCTAGTGGTATGTGGTCCCATGTATCTCAGTCATGGTAGATCTAGTAGTAGGTGGTCCCATGTATCCCGGTCATGGTAAATCTAGTAGTAGGTGGTCCCATGTATCCCGGTCATGGTAAATCTAGTAGTAGGTGGTCCCATGTATCTCGGTCATGGTAGATCTAGTAGTAGGTGGTCCCATGTATCTCGGTCATGGTAGATCTAGTAGTAGGTGGTCCCATGTATCTCAGTCATGGTAGATCTAGTAGTAGGTGGTCCCATGTATCCCGGTCATGGTAGATCTAGTAGTACCTGGTCCCATGTATTCCGGTCATGTTAAATCTAGTAGTAAGTGGTCCCATGTATCCCAGTCATGGTAGATCTAGTAGTAGGTGGTCCCATGTATCCCGGTTCAGGTAGATCTAGTAGTAGGTGGTCCCATGTATCCCGGTCGTGGTAGATCCAGTAGTACCTGGTCCCATGTATTCCGGTCATGGTAGATCTAGTAGTAGGTGGTCCCATGTATCCTGGTCATGGTAGATCTAGTAGTATGTGGTCCCATGTATCCCGGTCATGGTATATCTAGTAGTAGGTGGTCCCATGTATCCCGGTCATGGTATATCTAGTAGTAGGTGGTCCCATGTATCCCGGTCATGGTAGATCTAGTAGTATGTTGTCCAATGTATCCCAGTCATGGTAGATCTAGTAGTAGGTGGTCCCATGTATCCCAGTCATGGTAGATCTAGTAGTAGGTGGTCCCACGTATCCCAGTCATGGTAGATCTAGTGGTATGTGGTCCCATGTATTCCGGTCATGGTAGATCTAGTAGTAGGTGGTCCCATGTATTCTGGTCATGGTAGATCGAGTAGTAGGTGGTCCTATGTATCCCAATCATGGTGGATCTAGTAGTAGGTGGTCCCATGTATCCCAGTCATGGTAGATCTAGTAGTAGGTGGTCCCATGTATCCCGGTCATGGTAGATCTAGTGGTATGTGGTCCCATGTATTCCGGTCATGGTAGATCGAGTAGTAGGTGGTCCCATGTATCCCAATCATGGTAGATATAGTAGTAGGTGGTCCCATGTATCCCAATCATGGTAGATATAGTAGTAGGTGGTCCCATGTATCCCAATCATGGTGGATCTAGTAGTAGGTGGTCCCATGTATCCCAATCATGGTGGATCTAGTAGTAGGTGGTCCCATGTATCCCGGTCATGGTAGATCTAGTAGTAGGTGGTCCCATGTATCCCAATCATGGTGGATCTAGTAGTAGGTGGTCCCATGTATCCCAATCATGGTGAATCTAGTAGTAGGTGGTCCCATGTATCCCAATCATGGTAGATCTAGTGGTATGTGGTCCCATGTATTCCAGTCATGGTAGATCGAGTAGTAGGTGGTCCCATGTATCCCAATCATGATGGATCTAGTAGTAGGTGGCCCCATGTATCCCAGTCATGGTAGATATAGTAGTAGGTGGTCCCATGTATCCCAATCATGGTGGATCTAGTAGTAGGTGGTCCCATGTATCCCAATCATGGTGGATCTAGTAGTAGGTGGTCCCATGTATCCCAGTCATGGTAGATCTAGTAGTAGGTGGTCCCATGTATCCCGGTCATGGTAGATCTAGTGGTATGTGGTCCCATGTATTCCGGTCATGGTAGATCTGGTATTAGGTGGTCCCATGTATCCCAATCATGGTGGATCTAGTAGTAGGTGGTCCCATGTATCCCAGTCATGGTAGATCTAGTGGTATGTGGTCCCATGTATTCCGGTCATGGTAGATCTAGTATTAGGTGGTCCCATGTATCCCAGTCCTGTTAGATCTAATAATAGGTGGTCCCATGTATCCCAGTCCTGTTAGATTTAATACTAGGTGGTCCCATGAACCAAGCATTATTGGTCCAGCTCTATCACACACACCTGTCACCAAGGATGGAATGATGTAACTGGAACACCTCCCATCCTGTTCTTGGATAGTGAACATCTACACCTGCCATGGTGATTGGACGAAGGTGTGTTGGGGTATCTTCCTGGCTCTCATTAGAACTGAAGAAGCTTCTATATTATAGAACAAGTCCAGCTGAATGACAAAAATACATTAGAAGGTGGAAACCCCTTTAAAGGCCTTGATGAAGACAAATGGTGTCATATTAAATATAACATTTACAGTATGTGGACAGATCTTTCTTTTGATGAGTTTTGGATAGGATGGGGAAGGGTTAGAACCCCTGTTGTTGTGTTTTTATTGCTATATGGGGCTCCATTATAGAGATTTCTCTTTACTGCACGGTGACAACTAGGGTTGTACCAATCCCGACATCAGTGCCGATACTGAGTTCACATAGGAGCGGAGTACTCGTGAAAATGATCCAATACCCAAAACCAATACCTTTGGATGGGCTCAAATCGCACTGCAAAGAATCACATGCGATTTGAACAGGAATGCAGTGCGATTCCTGTCTAAGTAGCATGCGGTTTCCCGCAGCGCTCCTATGTGAACCCAGCCTTGTCATAGCGACTTCAGTCCGGGTTCACACAAGAGGCGTGGGGAAAACTGCATGTGATTCAGACAGGAATCGCATCGCATTCCTGTTTAAATCACATGCGATTCTTTGCAGTGCGATTTGAGCCCATTCATTTTGTATGGAAAGCTATCGGTACGTGGACTCGCCGGTAAAAAAAAACGGAATTGGTGCAACTCTAGTGACAACGGATTCACCAGACGAGAAGTGAAGGAAATTCCTCAAAAGGGAGGCAAACTATTTGTATATGGAAAATAAGGAATTATTGTTTGTTTTTTAACGTTCTGATATATGTATTTATTCAACCCTACAAGATACAAAGTCCCTCCCTACTTTACTTGTTTTTGTTCTCTTCAGCTGTCCATTCCCACCCCACTGCTGACCTCACATGACGGCGTATTTAAGGAATCTCAGCTGTGTAATGACATCATATGTTAAGAAATGTGGAACTTTTTTGTTCTTGGTAACCTTTCATTTTTTTTTCAACCAGCTCGGGATCATTCCTCATCTGTCCCTTCCAAAATCCAAAATTATATTTCTGAAAATCAAACTAACAGAATGGCAGTGAGAGCCGAAATGGTCTTCTATAAAAACCACCAATAGGAAGTATAGTAATACCTCGGATTACGGGCATAATTCATTCCAGGAGAATGCTTGTAATCCAAAGCACTCTTATATCAAAGGGAGTTTTCCCATAGGAAATAATGGAAACTCAGATAATCCGTTCCACAGCCACTGCTGGTCTATGCAGTAGTGTATATAGCCAGAGGTATGGGGGCGTCCGTGTATGCAGTACCGCATGTGGCCAGAGGTGTGGGGGCGCTGGTGACACTCGGAAACACTCCGTTCCCGAGTGTCTCTGAGTGTTTCCGAGTGTCTCCGAGCGTCACCGAGTTCTCCACGAAGAGCTGGGAGCCATCAGCCACCCGGGAGCTCTTGCCAAATACAGAAATGCACACACCATCGGCTCGAATCCTGCTTGTCTTGCAAAACAACGCTCGCAAATCGAGTCAGGATTTAAAAAAAAAAAATAGCTTGTATTGCGAAACGCTCGTAAACCGCTTTACTCGCCATCCGAGGTTCCACTGTATTCCGAATTTTCTAACAGTGATATAAAAACAAGCCTTCTATCTGGGCATTTTCTGTTTTACATGCAAAGAATTTCAGCTCTCATCAAAAAATACCAAAGTAGAAGCTCCACTTGCACATCTGCTACCCAGCGTTGTAGATGTGGTTGATTGGTCGCATCAATACACCGGCATACCAGCATTAAAGAGAATTTTTGTAAACCCATGTCCCGGTTACACAGAATCAAGAATAACCACCCATGACCGCCATGACCTGTACAGCTGACCCAACTTGTAAAGGTTGACAATCTAATGTTTGGGACATGCTGAAAAATATTTATTGGTATAATTCTACCAGCATGAGGATATTATCAGTCCTCCCTATTGTCCATGGCTTTGGGACTTAGACAGTATCCTCGGTTACATTACTCTTGCTCCAAGGAATAACGTCTTGGTGCTTCGCGGGACATGGTGGTACCACTTGTGTCTCTACAGGCAAGCCTTGTTGCTGATAGCCATAATTAACTTTGCCGGAAGGAAATTGGCGAAGCCTATACAGAGGCACTTCCTGAACATTTGAAGTCAATGTGGATGGCTCCAGTAAAACAGAGGAGCCTGGGAGTCTACTGGCCGTTACCCTGGGGGCCGCAGGACAGCTCCCCTCAATAACTGTGTTCTTGTTCTCGGGGACTGATTTCTCGGCAGGAGAAATGGGTTTGTCTACTGTTTTCCCAGTAAACCATGAGCCATATGTTGGATTCCAAAGGTTCGTAGGTTTGTTCCTGGATCCTCTTGTGTTGTGAAGCTCTGCTGATAGGCTAGCTTGAATGAAGACCAAGTTGTCATGTCCACTTTCTGAAACCGGTCTAGATTTTCCATGTCCTTTTGATTCAGCATGAACTTTGTTGGAGACTTTCCTAATGGGTGGAATGGGAGGCGGAGAGTGGGGCTTGTGTGAGTCTTTTTTGCCCGATTTTTCAGGGGTCACCAGGAGTGGCGGGATCACATCTGGGTCTTCTGGTCTTGTGGGAACCTTTTCTTCTTCCTCCACCAAAGGTCCGTATTCCACAGGAAGGGGCGTGTTTATTACATCAGGATCCTGCAGAAAATAAACCAAATAATAGCAATGCTCCACACCTCCAAGCACATGCCCCCTAAATTAACCATCCTAGAACAAATCTTACTCCATGATCCCCCCCATCCCCCTTTCCAGCACAATCCCCTCCCCCCAAGCCACCTTAGCACAAATCCCCCCTCCCAGCACAAATCACCCCCCCCCCCCCCCAAGCACAAATCACCCTTCCTAGCACAAATACCCCCATATTTCCCCCTAGAACAATTTCCCCCAAAATTTTCCCTCCCAGAACCACATGGGACCACGGCAAGGGGGACCCACATGAGCAATGGCTTTGGCTGTCAGATCTGGATTCCATAGGGTGTGTTTACCCGCCCCCTACCCACATTCTTTGATGGGAGGGGATGGGGGGGGTAAACAAACCCTGCACTGTCTTGATCTGACACTGTCGATTGGGAGGGCTGCAGTGGCATGAAAGTGGAGCTGGAGGGGAGAAGGAGCACAGCCGACTCCCGGCTCTCTCCTCCTCTAAAGATTTGGCCTGTAACCGAGTAGTGAAGTTACTGTCAGAACTCATGTCAGAGCTTGTAGCATCAGGAACTCTCATTACAACACCCCCCGGCATCACATAATACCAGCACCCAGGGCAGCCGCCCCTCCTGCCCCCCCCCCCCCCCCGTCCAGGCCCTGCACTGGAACTGAAAGTGTTCTACTTTTTTAATCTCACCTCAGACAGACTCCCCCGTTCCCCATAGTAGAATGGGGGGCACATTGGATGGCTCTCCGGCCCCAAAGCCCTTTATCTCTGTCTATTGTAATTACACATCTGAGGTCAGTTTATTAATCACACGTCTTAATAAGAAACAACTCATGAAGTAATGAGGCGATGTCAGCGCAGAGCGCACAAAGCTGAACTATTGGTCCGGACATCTCATCAATCACTAATATTTACTAATAACTCGGATTGATTGCCCTGGAAGTGTCCGGCTTCTGCAGATCAGAATATAAGTGAATCTGACAGTTTGCTGCTCGGCTCTCCCTCTCCTTTATGTTGGTATTTCATTTTCTGATAAGCACATTCAATTTTTAGGCAGCAGATATTTCTTTGTATTATTGACCGGCTCGGTGTGAAGACTTTTCCTGCAGGGAATAGGAAAGCGAACAATAAAATGTAACCACTCAGTGACCGGGCCTGGAAGCTGCAACCTGAAGATTCTTATTTTATTGTGTTTTATTACTCTGACAATGACGGAGGCGTGTGAACTGGGGTACTAATCGTATAATGTATACATTTATTTGAGTGGTGGCAATTTTTATTTTACAAAGGCAAATAAACAGAGCATTTGCTTGTAATAACGGTTTATATTTAGTATGTGGAGAAATATGGAGGCAGAAGGAAGCATCCAAGTCCTGGCCTTAGTTCCACTGGGAACACTGCATGAAATTAGTATGTTCTTCTAGTTGATTTTGGGTTTCCTCCTGGAGCTCCTATTTCCTCCCACCATCCAAAACTGGTGCCTAGTGTGTGTAGCTTGACTGATATCACCTTCTGGACACGGTGTCTTCGAGGGGACCACCAAACTCACGTGGACAGCTGCCTGTCTCTTGTGGTATTCTGCTCATTTAAAGCACATGCACCTCCCCTTGTGGAGAGGGCAGCTGCCCCTCCTGCCCCCCCTTGTCCAGGCCCTGCACTAGAATTGCAAGTGTTCAACTTTTTAAATCTCACCTTAGACAGACTGCCCCGTTCCCCAGAGTCTGTCTCAGGATTGGTCAGAATCCTAAACGACCTCCATAAAAATTCCTTTCCAGTGATGTTACTTCTCTAGTAGACTCTTAAATTACATCTACATAATATTCTTCCTAGTGATGCTATTGCTCCAGTAGACTCTTTAAATGACCTCCATGTCACTTCTCTCATAGTGATGTTACCTCTCTAGTAGACTCCTAAACAGTGGCGGCCCGTCCATAGGGGGCGCCTGGGCGCCGCCCTCCCTCCTGTAGTCAAAAAATAAATAAATAAATAAATAAAAAAATAAAAAATTTTAAAAAAAAATTTTTTTTTTAAAACGGCCCCTTTAAGAACAAAAAAAAAAAAAAAAGTCCTTTAACAAAGTGCACTGTGGCGCCGGACGCCAGTGCACTATGGGAAGCGCCACGTCAATGCAATCACAAGATTGCAGACGTGGCGCTTCATTTGCGGGCTTTTAACCCGCCTTGTGGCGCAAACGAAAACGCCGATTAGCTTCCGCTCGTAGAATCAGTGTGATTCTATGGGCGGGAGCATTGCTTTTCAAATCTTGAGGTCACTTCCGGCTTTCGTGAAACAGACGAGAGCCGGAAGTGATGTCGG
This sequence comes from Lithobates septentrionalis, assembly GCA_037952835.1. Lineage (NCBI taxonomy): Eukaryota > Metazoa > Chordata > Amphibia > Anura > Ranidae > Lithobates > Lithobates septentrionalis. Next base: position 294,859 of record JBBDGP010004305.1, on the reverse strand, counting down.
CAGCTCCGTTCTTCGGCTGAGCGGAGCTGCAGGAGGAAGGAAGGTAAGAGCCATATGAGGGATGGGTTGCTGTCTGGCAAGGAGGGTGAGCTCCAGCACAGCACAGCACAGCTGCATGTATCTGTCCCTCTCTTCCCCATCCCCCCCCTCCTGTCTCACTAACACACGGACTGAAGACACCTATACACAGACAGAGGGGGAGGGGGAGGAGAATGGACACATACACAGGACGTGAGGGGCAAGTTATCAAAGAAAGATACAGTGATTTGGGGGGCTGGGAGAGGATGCTGTATGTGCTAGAGGCCACTTTGGGAGCAGAGAGGATTTGTGCTAGAAGGGGGGTTGAATATAAAATTAGACCCCCCCCCAGCACAAATCCTCTCTGCTCCCAAAGTGGCCCCTAGCACATAAAGCATCCTCTCCCAGCCCTCCAAATCACTGTCATTATCTTTCTTTGATAACTTGCCCCCCTTCCCCCTTGTTCAAAGAGATGCTGGCTGCTATTAAGGAGACAATCATGGTTTCTGGCATCAGTGGACACAGTGGATGCATTTTTGATGACACAGAGAATGCGTTTTGATGACACAGTGGATGCATTTTTGATGACACAGTGGATACATTTTTGATGACACAGTGGATGTGTTTTGATGACACAGTGGATGTATTTTGATGACACAGTGGATGTGTTTTGATGACACAGTGGATGTGTTTTGATGACACAGAGAATGCGTTTTGATGACACAGTGGATGTGTTTTGATGACACAGTGGATGCGTTTTGATGACACAGTGGATGCATTTTTGATGACACAGTGGATGCATTTTTGATGACACAGTGGATACATTTTTGATGACACAGTGGATGTGTTTTGATGACACAGTGGATGTGTTTTGATGACACAGTGGATGTGTTTTGATGACACAGTGGATGTGTTTTGATGACACAGTGGATGCGTTTTGATGACACAGTGGATTCGTTTTGATGACACAGTGGATGCGTTTTGATGACACAGTGGATGCGTTTTGATGACACAGTGGATGCGTTTTGATGACACAGTGGATGTGTTTTGATGACACAGTGGATGTGTTTTGATGACACAGTGGATGCGTTTTGATGACACAGTGGATGCGTTTTGATGACACAGTGGATGCGTTTTGATGACACAGTGGATGCGTTTTGATGACACAGTGGATGCGTTTTGATGACACAGTGGATGCGTTTTGATGACACAGTGGATGTGTTTTGATGACACAGTGGATGCGTTTTGATGACACAGTGGATGTGTTTTGATGACACAGTGGATGCATTTTTTATGACACAGTGAATGCGTTTTTGATGACACAGTGGCTGCGTTTTTGATGACACAGTGGATGCATTTTTGATGACACAGTGAATGCGTTTTTGATGACAGTGAATGCGTTTTTGATGACACAGTGAATGCGTTTTGATGACACAGTGGCTGCGTTTTTTATGACACAGTAAATGTGTTTTGATGACACAGTGGATGCATTTTTGATGACACAGTGGCTGCGTTTTTGATGACACAGTGGATGCATTTTTGATGACACAGTGAATGCGTTTTTGATGACACAGTGAATGTGTTTTTGATGACACAGTGAATGCGTTTTGATGACACAGTGGCTGCGTTTTTGATGACACAGGGGCTGCGTTTTTTATGACACAGTGGATGTGTTTTGATGACACAGTGGATGCATTTTTGATGACACAGTGGCTGCGTTTTTGATGACACAGTGGATGCATTTTTGATGACACAGTGAATGTGTTTTTGATGACACAGTGAATGCGTTTTTGATGACACAGTGGCTGCGTTTTTGATGACACAGGGGCTGCGTTTTTTATGACACAGTGGATGTGTTTTGATGACACAGTGGATGCATTTTTGATGACACAGTGGCTGCGTTTTTGATGACACAGTGGATGCATTTTTGATGACACAGTGAATGCGTTTTTGATGACACAGTGAATGTGTTTTTGATGACACAGTGAATGCGTTTTGATGACACAGTGGCTGCGTTTTTGATGACACAGTGGCTGCGTTTTTGATGACACAGTGGCTGCGTTTTTTATGACACAGTGGATGCGTTTTTTATGACACAGTGGATGCATTTTTGATGACACAGTGGATGCATTTTTGATGACACAGTGGATGCATTTTTGATGACACAGTGGATGCGTTTTGATGACACAGTGGATGCGTTTTGATGACACAGTGGATGCGTTTTGATGACACAGTGGATGCGTTTTGATGACACAGTGGATGCGTTTTGATGACACAGTGGATGTGTTTTGATGACACAGTGGATGTGTTTTGATGACACAGTGGATGTGTTTTGATGACACAGTGGATGCATTTTTGATGACACAGTGGATACATTTTTGATGACACAGTGGATGTGTTTTGATGACACAGTGGATGTGTTTTGATGACACAGTGGATGCGTTTTGATGACACAGTGGATGTGTTTTGATGACACAGTGGATGCATTTTTGATGACACAGTGAATGTGTTTTGATGACACAGTGGATGCATTTTTAATGACACAGTGGATACATTTTTGATGACACAGTGGATGTGTTTTGATGACACAGTGGATGTGTTTTGATGACACAGTGGATGCATTTTTGATGACACAGTGGATGTGTTTTGATGACACAGTGGATGTGTTTTGATGACACAGTGGATGCGTTTTGATGACACAGTGAATGCGTTTTTGATGACAGTGAATGCGTTTTTGATGACACAGTGAATGCGTTTTGATGACACAGTGGATGCATTTTTGATGACACAGTGGATGCATTTTTGATGACACAGTGGATGTGTTTTGATGACACAGTGGATGCGTTTTGATGACACAGTGGATGCATTTTTGATGACACAGTGGATGTGTTTTGATGACACAGTGGATGTGTTTTGATGACAGTGAATGCGTTTTTGATGACACAGTGAATGCGTTTTTGATGACAGTGAATGCGTTTTTGATGACACAGTGAATGCGTTTTGATGACACAGTGGATGCATTTTTGATGACACAGTGGATGCATTTTTGATGACACAGTGGATGTGTTTTGATGACACAGTGGATGCGTTTTGATGACACAGTGGATGCGTTTTTGATGACACAGTGGATGCATTTTTGATGACACAGTGGATGTGTTTTGATGACACAGTGGATGTATTTTGATGACACAGTGGATGTGTTTTGATGACACAGTGAATGTGTTTTTGATGACACAGTGAATGCGTTTTGATGACACAGTGGATGCGTTTTGATGACACAGTGGATGCGTTTTGATGACACAGTGGATGCATTTTTGATGACACAGTGGATGTGTTTTGATGACACAGTGGATGCGTTTTTGATGACACAGTGGATGTATTTTGATGACACAGTGGATGCGTTTTGATGACACAGTGAATGTGTTTTTGATGACACAGTGAATGCGTTTTGATGACACAGTGGATGCGTTTTGATGACACAGTGGATGCATTTTTGATGACACAGTGGATGCGTTTTGATGACACAGTGGATGTGTTTTGATGACACAGTGGATGTGTTTTGATGACACAGTGAATGCGTTTTGATGACACAGTGAATGCGTTTTTGATGACAGTGAATGCGTTTTTGATGACACAGTGAATGCGTTTTGATGACACAGTGGCTGCGTTTTTGATGACACAGTGGATGCATTTTTGATGACACAGTGGATGTGTTTTGATGACACAGTGGATGCGTTTTTGATGACACAGTGGATGTGTTTTGATGACACAGTGGATGCGTTTTGATGACACAGTGGATGCATTTTTGATGACACAATGGATGCATTTTTGATGACACAGTGGATGTGTTTTGATGACACAGTGGATGTGTTTTGATGACACAGTGAATGCGTTTTGATGACACAGTGGATGCATTTTTGATGACACAGTGGATGCATTTTTGATGACACAGTGAATGCGTTTTTGATGACATTGAATGCGTTTTTGATGACACAGTGAATGCGTTTTTGATGACAGTGAATGTGTTTTTGATGACACAGTGAATGCGTTTTGATGACACAGTGGATGCGTTTTGATGACACAGTGGATGTGTTTTGATGACACAGTGAATGCGTTTTGATGACACAGTGGATGCGTTTTTGATGACACAGTGGATGCGTTTTGATGACACAGTGGATGCGTTTTGATGACACAGTGAATGCGTTTTGATGACACAGTGGATGCGTTTTGATGACACAGTGAATGCGTTTTGATGACACAGTGGATGCGTTTTTGATGACACAGTGGATGCGTTTTGATGACACAGTGGATGCGTTTTGATGACACAGTGAATGCGTTTTGATGACACAGTGGATGCGTTTTGATGACACAGTGAATGCGTTTTGATGAAACAGTGGATGCGTTTTGATGACACAGTGGATGTGTTTTGATGACACAGTGGATGCGTTTTGATGACACAGTGGATGCATTTTTGATGACACAGTGGATGCATTTTTGATGACACAGTGGATGTGTTTTGATGACACAGTGGATGTGTTTTGATGACACAGTGAATGCGTTTTGATGACACAGTGGCTGCGTTTTTGATGACACAGTGGATGCATTTTTGATGACACAGTGGATGCATTTTTGATGACACAGTGGATGCATTTTTGATGACACAGTGGATGTGTTTTGATGACACAGTGGATGCGTTTTGATGACACAGTGGATGTGTTTTGATGACACAGTGGATGCGTTTTGATGACACAGTGGATGTGTTTTGATGACACAGTGGATGTGTTTTGATGACACAGTGAATGCGTTTTGATGACACAGTGAATGCGTTTTTGATGACAGTGAATGCGTTTTTGATGACACAGTGAATGCGTTTTGATGACACAGTGGCTGCGTTTTTGATGACACAGTGGCTGCGTTTTTTATGACACAGTGGATGTGTTTTGATGACACAGTGAATGCATTTTTGATGACACAGTGGCTGCGTTTTTGATGACACAGTGGATGCATTTTTGATGACACAGTGAATGCGTTTTTGATGACACAGTGAATGTGTTTTTGATGACACAGTGAATGCGTTTTGATGACACAGTGGCTGCGTTTTTGATGACACAGTGGCTGCGTTTTTGATGACACAGTGGCTGCGTTTTTTATGACACAGTGGATGTGTTTTGATGACACAGTGGATGCATTTTTGATGACACAGTGGATGCATTTTTGATGACACAGTGGATGCATTTTTGATGACACAGTGGATGCATTTTTGATGACACAGTGGATGCATTTTTGATGACACGGTGGATGCATTTTTGATGACACGGTGGATGCGTTTTGATGACACAGTGGATGTGTTTTGATGACACAGTGGATGCGTTTTGATGACACAGTGGATGCGTTTTGATGACACAGTGGATGCGTTTTGATGACACAGTGGATGCGTTTTGATGACACAGTGGATGTGTTTTGATGACACAGTGGATGTGTTTTGATGACACAGTGGATGCATTTTTGATGACACAGTGGATGCATTTTTGATGACACAGTGGATGCGTTTTGATGACACAGTGGATGCATTTTTGATGACACAGTGGATGTGTTTTGATGACACAGTGGATGTGTTTTGATGACAGTGAATGCGTTTTTGATGACACAGTGAATGCGTTTTTGATGACAGTGAATGCGTTTTTGATGACACAGTGAATGCGTTTTGATGACACAGTGGATGCATTTTTGATGACACAGTGGATGCATTTTTGATGACACAGTGGATGTGTTTTGATGACACAGTGGATGCGTTTTGATGACACAGTGGATGCGTTTTTGATGACACAGTGGATGCATTTTTGATGACACAGTGGATGTGGTTTGATGACACAGTGGATGCGTTTTGATGACACAGTGGATGCGTTTTTGATGACACAGTGGATGCATTTTTGATGACACAGTGGATGTGTTTTGATGACACAGTGGATGTATTTTGATGACACAGTGGATGTGTTTTGATGACACAGTGGATGCATTTTTGATGACACAGTGGATGCGTTTTGATGACACAGTGGATGCGTTTTGATGACACAGTGGATGCATTTTTGATGACACAGTGGATGCGTTTTGATGACACAGTGGATGTGTTTTGATGACACAGTGGATGTGTTTTGATGACACAGTGAATGCGTTTTGATGACACAGTGAATGCGTTTTTGATGACAGTGAATGCGTTTTTGATGACACAGTGAATGCGTTTTGATGACACAGTGGCTGCGTTTTTGATGACACAGTGGATGCATTTTTGATGACACAGTGGATGTGTTTTGATGACACAGTGGATGCGTTTTTGATGACACAGTGGATGTGTTTTGATGACACAGTGGATGCGTTTTGATGACACAGTGGATGCGTTTTGATGACACAGTGGATGTGTTTTGATGACACAGTGGATGCGTTTTGATGACACAGTGGATGTGTTTTGATGACACAGTGGATGCGTTTTGATGACACAGTGGATGCATTTTTGATGACACAGTGGATGTGTTTTGATGACACAGTGAATGCGTTTTGATGACACAGTGGATGCATTTTTGATGACACAGTGGATGCATTTTTGATGACACAGTGAATGCGTTTTTGATGACATTGAATGCGTTTTTGATGACACAGTGAATGTGTTTTTGATGACAGTGAATGTGTTTTTGATGACACAGTGAATGCGTTTTGATGACACAGTGGATGCGTTTTGATGACACAGTGGATGCATTTTTGATGACACAGTGGATGCATTTTTGATGACACAGTGGATGCGTTTTGATGACACAGTGGATGTGTTTTGATGACACAGTGGATGTGTTTTGATGACACAGTGAATGCGTTTTGATGACACAGTGAATGCGTTTTTGATGACAGTGAATGCGTTTTTGATGACACAGTGAATGCGTTTTTGATGACACAGTGAATGTGTTTTGATGACACAGTGAATGCGTTTTGATGACACAGTGGCTGCGTTTTTGATGACACAGTGGCTGCGTTTTTGATGACACAGTGGATGTGTTTTGATGACACAGTGGATGCATTTTTGATGACACAGTGGCTGCGTTTTTGATGACACAGTGGATGCATTTTTGATGACACAGTGAATGCGTTTTTGATGACACAGTGAATGTGTTTTTGATGACACAGTGAATGCATTTTGATGACACAGTGGCTGCGTTTTTGATGACACAGTGGCTGCGTTTTTTTTGACACAGTGGATGTGTTTTGATGACACAGTGGATGCATTTTTGATGACACAGTGGATGCATTTTTGATGACACAGTGGATGCATTTTTGATGACACAGTGGATGCATTTTTGATGACACAGTGGATGCGTTTTGATGACACAGTGGATGTGTTTTGATGACACAGTGGATGTGTTTTGATGACACAGTGGATGTGTTTTGATGACACAGTGGATGTGTTTTGATGACACAGTGGATGCGTTTTGATGACACAGTGGATGTGTTTTGATGACACAGTGGATGCATTTTTGATGACACAGTGGATGCATTTTTGATGACACAGTGGATACATTTTTGATGACACAGTGGATGTGTTTTGATGACACAGTGGATGCGTTTTGATGACACAGTGGATGTGTTTTGATGACACAGTGGATGTGTTTTGATGACACAGTGGATGCATTTTTGATGACACAGTGAATGTGTTTTGATGACACAGTGGATACATTTTTGATGACACAGTGGATGTGTTTTGATGACACAGTGGATGTGTTTTGATGACACAGTGAATGCGTTTTGATGACACAGTGAATGCGTTTTTGATGACAGTGAATGCGTTTTTGATGACACAGTGAATGCGTTTTGATGACACAGTGGATGCATTTTTGATGACACAGTGGATGCATTTTTGATGACACAGTGGATGTGTTTTGATGACACAGTGGATGCGTTTTGATGACACAGTGGATGCATTTTTGATGACACAGTGGATGTGTTTTGATGACACAGTGGATGTGTTTTGATGACAGTGAATGCGTTTTTGATGACACAGTGAATGCGTTTTTGATGACAGTGAATGCGTTTTTGATGACACAGTGAATGCGTTTTGATGACACAGTGGATGCATTTTTGATGACACAGTGGATGCATTTTTGATGACACAGTGGATGTGTTTTGATGACACAGTGGATGTGTTTTGATGACACAGTGGATGTGTTTTGATGACACAGTGAATGTGTTTTTGATGACACAGTGAATGCGTTTTGATGACACAGTGGATGCATTTTTGATGACACAGTGGATGTGTTTTGATGACACAGTGGATGTATTTTGATGACACAGTGGATGTGTTTTGATGACACAGTGGATGCATTTTTGATGACACAGTGGATGCGTTTTGATGACACAGTGAATGTGTTTTTGATGACACAGTGAATGCGTTTTGATGACACAGTGGATGCGTTTTGATGACACAGTGGATGCATTTTTGATGACACAGTGGATGCGTTTTGATGACACAGTGGATGTGTTTTGATGACACAGTGGATGTGTTTTGATGACACAGTGAATGCGTTTTGATGACACAGTGAATGCGTTTTTGATGACAGTGAATGCGTTTTTGATGACACAGTGAATGCGTTTTGATGACACAGTGGCTGCGTTTTTGATGACACAGTGGATGCATTTTTGATGACACAGTGGATGTGTTTTGATGACACAGTGGATGCGTTTTGATGACACAGTGGATGCGTTTTGATGACACAGTGGATGTGTTTTGATGACACAGTGGATGCGTTTTGATGACACAGTGGATGCATTTTTGATGACACAGTGGATGCATTTTTGATGACACAGTGGATGTGTTTTGATGACACAGTGGATGTGTTTTGATGACACAGTGAATGCGTTTTGATGACACAGTGGATGCATTTTTGATGACACAGTGGATGCATTTTTGATGACACAGTGAATGCGTTTTTGATGACATTGAATGCGTTTTTGATGACACAGTGAATGCGTTTTTGATGACACAGTGAATGTGTTTTGATGACACAGTGGATGCGTTTTGATGACACAGTGGATGTGTTTTTGATGACACAGTGAATGCGTTTTGATGACACAGTGGATGCGTTTTGATGACACAGTGGATGTGTTTTGATGACACAGTGAATGCGTTTTGATGACACAGTGGATGCGTTTTTGATGACACAGTGGATGCGTTTTGATGACACAGTGGATGCGTTTTGATGACACAGTGAATGCGTTTTGATGACACAGTGGATGCGTTTTGATGACACAGTGAATGCGTTTTGATGACACAGTGGATGCGTTTTTGATGACACAGTGGATGCGTTTTGATGACACAGTGGATGCGTTTTGATGACACAGTGAATGCGTTTTGATGACACAGTGGATGCGTTTTGATGACACAGTGAATGCGTTTTGATGAAACAGTGGATGCGTTTTGATGACACAGTGGATGTGTTTTGATGACACAGTGGATGCGTTTTGATGACACAGTGGATGCATTTTTGATGACACAGTGGATGCATTTTTGATGACCCAGTGGATGCGTTTTGATGACACAGTGGATGCGTTTTGATGACACAGTGGATGTGTTTTGATGACACAGTGGATGTGTTTTGATGACACAGTGAATGCGTTTTGATGACACAGTGAATGCGTTTTTGATGACAGTGAATGCGTTTTGATGACACAGTGGCTGCGTTTTTGATGACACAGTGGATGCATTTTTGATGACACAGTGGATGTATTTTTGATGACACAGTGGATGCATTTTTGATGACACAGTGGATGTGTTTTGATGACACAGTGGATGCGTTTTGATGACAGTGGATGTGTTTTGATGACACAGTGGATGCATTTTTGATGACACAGTGGATGCATTTTTGATGACACAGTGGATGTGTTTTGATGACACAGTGGATGCGTTTTGATGACACAGTGGATGTGTTTTGATGACACAGTGGATGCATTTTTGATGACACAGTGGATGCGTTTTGATGACACAGTGGATGTGTTTTGATGACACAGTGGATGTGTTTTGATGACACAGTGAATGCGTTTTGATGACACAGTGAATGCGTTTTTGATGACAGTGAATGCGTTTTTGATGACACAGTGAATGCGTTTTGATGACACAGTGGATGCATTTTTGATGACACAGTGGATGCATTTTTGATGACACAGTGGATGTGTTTTGATGACACAGTGGATGCGTTTTGATGACACAGTGGATGTGTTTTGATGACACAGTGGATGTGTTTTGATGACTCAGTGAATGCGTTTTGATGACACAGTGAATGCGTTTTTGATGACAGTGAATGCGTTTTTGATGACACAGTGGATGCGTTTTTGATGACACAGTGGCTGCGTTTTTTATGACACAGTGGATGTGTTTTGATGACACAGTGAATGCATTTTTGATGACACAGTGGCTGCGTTTTTGATGACACAGTGGATGCATTTTTGATGACACAGTGAATGCGTTTTTGATGACACAGTGAATGTGTTTTTGATGACACAGTGAATGCGTTTTGATGACACAGTGGCTGCGTTTTTGATGACACAGTGGATGTGTTTTGATGACACAGTGGATGCATTTTTGATGACACAGTGGATGCATTTTTGATGACACAGTGGATGCATTTTTGATGACACGGTGGATGCATTTTTGATGACACGGTGGATGCGTTTTGATGACACAGTGGATGCGTTTTGATGACACAGTGGATGCGTTTTGATGACACAGTGGATGCAGTTTTGATGACACAGTGGATGTGTTTTGATGACACAGTGGATGCGTTTTGATGACACAGTGGATGCGTTTTGATGACACAGTGGATGCGTTTTGATGACACAGTGGATGTGTTTTGATGACACAGTGGATGTGTTTTGATGACACAGTGAATGCGTTTTGATGACACAGTGGATGCATTTTTGATGACACAGTGGATGCATTTTTGATGACACAGTGGATGTGTTTTGATGACACAGTGGATGCATTTTGATGACACAGTGAATGCGTTTTGATGACACAGTGGATGCGTTTTTGATGACACAGTGGATGCATTTTTGATGACACAGTGGATGTGTTTTGATGACACAGTGGATGCATTTTTGATGACACAGTGGATGTGTTTTGATGACACAGTGGATGTGTTTTGATGACACAGTGAATGCGTTTTGATGACACAGTGGATGCGTTTTTGATGACACAGTGGATGCATTTTTGATGACACAGTGGATGTGTTTTGATGACACAGTGGATGCATTTTTGATGACACAGTGGATGTGTTTTGATGACACAGTGGATGTGTTTTGATGACACAGTGAATGCGTTTTGATGACACAGTGGATGCGTTTTTGATGACACAGTGGATGCATTTTTGATGACACAGTGGATGTGTTTTGATGACACAGTGGATGCGTTTTGATGACACAGTGGATGCATTTTTGATGACACAGTGGATGTGTTTTGATGACACAGTGGATGTGTTTTGATGACAGTGAATGCGTTTTTGATGACACAGTGAATGCGTTTTTGATGACAGTGAATGCGTTTTTGATGACACAGTGAATGCGTTTTGATGACACAGTGGATGCATTTTTGATGACACAGTGGATGCATTTTTGATGACACAGTGGATGTGTTTTGATGACACAGTGGATGCGTTTTGATGACACAGTGGATGCGTTTTTGATGACACAGTGGATGTATTTTGATGACACAGTGGATGCATTTTTGATGACACAGTGGATGTGTTTTGATGACACAGTGGATGCATTTTTGATGACACAGTGGATGCATTTTTGATGACACAGTGGATGTGTTTTGATGACACAGTGGATGCATTTTTGATGACACAGTGGATGTGTTTTGATGACACAGTGGATGCGTTTTTGATGACACAGTGGATGTGTTTTGATGACACAGTGGATGTGTTTTGATGACACAGTGGATGCATTTTTGATGACACAGTGGATGTGTTTTGATGACACAGTGGATGTATTTTGATGACACAGTGGATGTGTTTTGATGACACAGTGAATGCGTTTTGATGACACAGTGGATGCATTTTTGATGATACAGTGAATGCGTTTTTGATGACAGTGAATGCGTTTTTGATGACACAGTGAATGCGTTTTGATGACACAGTGGCTGCGTTTTTGATGACACAGTGGATGCATTTTTGATGACACAGTGGATGTGTTTTGATGACACAGTGGATGCGTTTTTGATGACACAGTGGATGTGTTTTGATGACACAGTGGATGCGTTTTGATGACACAGTGGATGCGTTTTGATGACACAGTGGATGTGTTTTGATGACACAGTGGATGTGTTTTGATGACACAGTGGATGCGTTTTGATGACACAGTGGATGCATTTTTGATGACACAGTGGATGTGTTTTGATGACACAGTGAATGCGTTTTGATGACACAGTGGATGCATTTTTGATGACACAGTGGATGCATTTTTGATGACACAGTGAATGCGTTTTTGATGACATTGAATGCGTTTTTGATGACACAGTGAATGTGTTTTTGATGACAGTGAATGTGTTTTTGATGACACAGTGAATGCGTTTTGATGACACAGTGGATGCGTTTTGATGACACAGTGGATGCATTTTTGATGACACAGTGGATGCATTTTTGATGACACAGTGGATGCGTTTTGATGACACAGTGGATGTGTTTTGATGACACAGTGGATGTGTTTTGATGACACAGTGAATGCGTTTTGATGACACAGTGAATGCGTTTTTGATGACAGTGAATGCGTTTTTGATGACACAGTGAATGCGTTTTGATGACACAGTGGCTGCGTTTTTGATGACACAGTGGATGCATTTTTGATGACACAGTGGATGTGTTTTGATGACACAGTGGATGCGTTTTTGATGACACAGTGGATGTGTTTTGATGACACAGTGGATGCGTTTTGATGACACAGTGGATGTGTTTTGATGACACAGTGGATGTGTTTTGATGACACAGTGGATGCATTTTTGATGACACAGTGGATGTGTTTTGATGACACAGTGGATGTGTTTTTGATGACACAGTGGATGTGTTTTGATGACACAGTGGATGTGTTTTTGATGACACAGTGGATGTGTTTTGATGACACAGTGGATGTGTTTTGATGACACAGTGGATGCATTTTTGATGACACAGTGGATGTGTTTTGATGACACAGTGGATGTGTTTTGATGACACAGTGAATGCGTTTTGATGACACAGTGGATGCATTTTTGATGACACAGTGGATGCATTTTTGATGACACAGTGAATGCGTTTTTGATGACATTGAATGCGTTTTTGATGACACAGTGAATGCGTTTTGATGACACAGTGGATGCGTTTTGATGACACAGTGGATGTGTTTTGATGACACAGTGAATGCGTTTTGATGACACAGTGGATGCGTTTTTGATGACACAGTGGATGCGTTTTGATGACACAGTGGATGCGTTTTGATGACACAGTGAATGCGTTTTGATGACACAGTGGATGCGTTTTGATGACACAGTGAATGCGTTTTGATGACACCGTGGATGCGTTTTTGATGACACAGTGGATGCGTTTTGATGACACAGTGGATGCGTTTTGATGACACAGTGAATGCGTTTTGATGACACAGTGGATGCGTTTTGATGACACAGTGAATGCGTTTTGATGAAACAGTGGATGCGTTTTGATGACACAGTGGATGTGTTTTGATGACACAGTGGATGCGTTTTGATGACACAGTGAATGCGTTTTGATGAAACAGTGGATGCGTTTTGATGACACAGTGGATGTGTTTTGATGACACAGTGGATGTGTTTTGATGACACAGTGGATGCGTTTTGATGACACAGTGGATGCATTTTTGATGACCCAGTGGATGTGTTTTGATGACACAGTGAATGCGTTTTGATGACACAGTGAATGCGTTTTTGATGACAGTGAATGCGTTTTGATGACACAGTGGCTGCGTTTTTGATGACACAGTGGATGCATTTTTGATGACACAGTGGATGCATTTTTGATGACACAGTGGATGCATTTTTGATGACACAGTGGATGTGTTTTGATGACACAGTGGATGCGTTTTGATGACACAGTGGATGTGTTTTGATGACACAGTGGATGTGTTTTGATGACACAGTGAATGCGTTTTGATGACACAGTGGATGCGTTTTGATGACACAGTGGATGTGTTTTGATGACACAGTGGATGCGTTTTGATGACACAGTGGATGCGTTTTGATGACACAGTGGATGTGTTTTTGATGACACAGTGGATGTGTTTTGATGACACAGTGGATGTGTTTTGATGACACAGTGGATGCGTTTTGATGACACAGTGGATGCGTTTTGATGACACAGTGGATGCGTTTTGATGACACAGTGGATGCGTTTTGATGACACAGTGGATGTGTTTTTGATGACACAGTGGATGTGTTTTGATGACACAGTGGATGCGTTTTTGATGACACAGTGGATGTGTTTTGATGACACAGTGGATGAGTTTTGATGACACAGTGGATGCATTTTTGATGACACAGTGGATGCATTTTTGATGACACAGTGGATGTGTTTTGATGACACAGTGGATGTGTTTTGATGACACAGTGAATGCGTTTTGATGACACAGTGGATGCATTTTTGATGACACAGTGGATGCATTTTTGATGACACAGTGAATGCGTTTTTGATGACAGTGAATGTGTTTTTGATGACACAGTGAATGCGTTTTGATGACACAGTGGATGCGTTTTGATGACACAGTGGATGTGTTTTGATGACACAGTGGATGCGTTTTTGATGACACAGTGGATGCGTTTTGATGACACAGTGGATGCGTTTTGATGACACAGTGGATGCGTTTTGATGACACAGTGGATGTGTTTTGATGACACAGTGGATGCGTTTTGATGACACAGTGGATGCGTTTTGATGACACAGTGGATGTGTTTTGATGACACAGTGGATGCGTTTTGATGACACAGTGGATGTGTTTTGATGACACAGTGGATGCATTTTTTATGACACAGTGAATGCGTTTTTGATTACACAGTGGCTGCGTTTTTGATGACACAGTGGATGCATTTTTGATGACACAGTGAATGCGTTTTTGATGACAGTGAATGCGTTTTTGATGACACAGTGAATGCGTTTTGATGACACAGTGGCTGCGTTTTTTATGACACAGTAAATGTGTTTTGATGACACAGTGGATGCATTTTTGATGACACAGTGGCTGCGTTTTTGATGACACAGTGGATGCATTTTTGATGACACAGTGAATGCGTTTTTGATGACACAGTGAATGTGTTTTTGATGACACAGTGAATGCGTTTTGATGACACAGTGGCTGCGTTTTTGATGACACAGTGGCTGCGTTTTTGATGACACAGGGGCTGCGTTTTTTATGACACAGTGGATGTGTTTTGATGACACAGTGGATGCATTTTTGATGACACAGTGGATGCATTTTTGATGACACAGTGGATGCATTTTTGATGACACAGTGGATGTGTTTTGATGACACAGTGGATGCATTTTTGATGACACAGTGGCTGCGTTTTTGATGACACAGTGGATGCATTTTTGATGACACAGTGAATGCGTTTTTGATGACACAGTGAATGTGTTTTTGATGACACAGTGAATGCGTTTTGATGACACAGTGGCTGCGTTTTTGATGACACAGTGGCTGCGTTTTTGATGACACAGTGGCTGCGTTTTTGATGACACAGTGGATGTGTTTTGATGACACAGTGGATGCATTTTTGATGACACAGTGGATGCATTTTTGATGACACAGTGGATGCATTTTTGATGACACAGTGGATGCATTTTTGATGACACAGTGGATGCGTTTTGATGACACAGTGGATGTGTTTTGATGACACAGTGGATGCGTTTTGATGACACAGTGGATGCGTTTTGATGACACAGTGGATGTGTTTTGATGACACAGTGGATGTGTTTTGATGACACAGTGGATGTGTTTTGATGACACAGTGGATGCATTTTTGATGACACAGTGGATACATTTTTGATGACACAGTGGATGTGTTTTGATGACACAGTGGATGTGTTTTGATGACACAGTGGATGCGTTTTGATGACACAGTGGATGTGTTTTGATGACACAGTGGATGCGTTTTTGATGACACAGTGGATGCATTTTTGATGACACAGTGAATGTGTTTTGATGACACAGTGGATGCATTTTTGATGACACAGTGGATACATTTTTGATGACACAGTGGATGTGTTTTGATGACACAGTGGATGTGTTTTGATGACACAGTGAATGCGTTTTGATGACACAGTGAATGCGTTTTGATGACACAGTGGATGCATTTTTGATGACACAGTGGATGCATTTTTGATGACACAGTGGATGTGTTTTGATGACACAGTGGATGCATTTTTGATGACACAGTGGATGCATTTTTGATGACACAGTGGATGTGTTTTGATGACACAGTGGATGCGTTTTGATGACACAGTGGATGCATTTTTGATGACACAGTGGATGTGTTTTGATGACACAGTGGATGTGTTTTGATGACAGTGAATGCGTTTTTGATGACACAGTGAATGCGTTTTTGATGACAGTGAATGCGTTTTTGATGACACAGTGAATGCGTTTTGATGACACAGTGGATGCATTTTTGATGACACAGTGGATGCATTTTTGATGACACAGTGGATGTGTTTTGATGACACAGTGGATGCGTTTTGATGACACAGTGGATGCGTTTTTGATGACACAGTGGATGCATTTTTGATGACACAGTGGATGTGTTTTGATGACACAGTGGATGTATTTTGATGACACAGTGGATGCATTTTTGATGACACAGTGGATGCGTTTTGATGACACAGTGGATGTGTTTTGATGACACAGTGGATGTGTTTTGATGACACAGTGAATGCGTTTTGATGACACAGTGAATGCGTTTTTGATGACAGTGAATGCGTTTTTGATGACACAGTGAATGCGTTTTGATGACACAGTGGCTGCGTTTTTGATGACACAGTGGATGCATTTTTGATGACACAGTGGATGTGTTTTGATGACACAGTGGATGCGTTTTTGATGACACAGTGGATGTGTTTTGATGACACAGTGGATGCGTTTTGATGACACAGTGGATGCATTTTTGATGACACAGTGGATGCATTTTTGATGACACAGTGGATGTGTTTTGATGACACAGTGGATGTGTTTTGATGACACAGTGAATGCGTTTTGATGACACAGTGGATGCATTTTTGATGACACAGTGGATGCATTTTTGATGACACAGTGAATGCGTTTTTGATGACATTGAATGCGTTTTTGATGACACAGTGAATGCGTTTTTGATGACAGTGAATGTGTTTTTGATGACACAGTGAATGCGTTTTGATGACACAGTGGATGCGTTTTGATGACACAGTGGATGTGTTTTGATGACACAGTGAATGCGTTTTGATGACACAGTGGATGCGTTTTTGATGACACAGTGGATGCGTTTTGATGACACAGTGGATGCGTTTTGATGACACAGTGAATGCGTTTTGATGACACAGTGGATGCGTTTTGATGACACAGTGAATGCGTTTTGATGACACAGTGGATGCGTTTTTGATGACACAGTGGATGCGTTTTGATGACACAGTGGATGCGTTTTGATGACACAGTGAATGCGTTTTGATGACACAGTGGATGCGTTTTGATGACACAGTGAATGCGTTTTGATGAAACAGTGGATGTGTTTTGATGACACAGTGGATGTGTTTTGATGACACAGTGAATGCGTTTTGATGACACAGTGGCTGCGTTTTTGATGACACAGTGGATGCATTTTTGATGACACAGTGGATGCATTTTTGATGACACAGTGGATGCATTTTTGATGACACAGTGGATGCGTTTTTGATGACACAGTGGATGCGTTTTGATGACACAGTGGATGCGTTTTGATGACACAGTGAATGCGTTTTGATGACACAGTGGATGCGTTTTGATGACACAGTGAATGCGTTTTGATGACACAGTGGATGCGTTTTTGATGACACAGTGGATGCGTTTTGATGACACAGTGGATGCGTTTTGATGACACAGTGAATGCGTTTTGATGACACAGTGGATGCATTTTTGATGACACAGTGGATGCATTTTTGATGACCCAGTGGATGTGTTTTGATGACACAGTGGATGTGTTTTGATGACACAGTGAATGCGTTTTGATGACACAGTGGCTGCGTTTTTGATGACACAGTGGATGCATTTTTGATGACACAGTGGATGCATTTTTGATGACACAGTGGATGTGTTTTGATGACACAGTGGATGCGTTTTGATGACACAGTGGATGTGTTTTGATGACACAGTGGATGCATTTTTTATGACACAGTGAATGCGTTTTTGATTACACAGTGGCTGCGTTTTTGATGACACAGTGGATGCATTTTTGATGACACAGTGAATGCGTTTTTGATGACAGTGAATGCGTTTTTGATGACACAGTGAATGCGTTTTGATGACACAGTGGCTGCGTTTTTTATGACACAGTAAATGTGTTTTGATGACACAGTGGATGCATTTTTGATGACACAGTGGCTGCGTTTTTGATGACACAGTGGATGCATTTTTGATGACACAGTGAATGCGTTTTTGATGACACAGTGAATGTGTTTTTGATGACACAGTGAATGCGTTTTGATGACACAGTGGCTGCGTTTTTGATGACACAGTGGCTGCGTTTTTGATGACACAGGGGCTGCGTTTTTTATGACACAGTGGATGTGTTTTGATGACACAGTGGATGCATTTTTGATGACACAGTGGCTGCGTTTTTGATGACACAGTGGATGCATTTTTGATGACACAGTGAATGCGTTTTTGATGACACAGTGAATGTGTTTTTGATGACACAGTGAATGCGTTTTGATGACACAGTGGCTGCGTTTTTGATGACACAGTGGCTGCGTTTTTGATGACACAGTGGCTGCGTTTTTTATGACACAGTGGATGTGTTTTGATGACACAGTGGATGCATTTTTGATGACACAGTGGATGCATTTTTGATGACACAGTGGATGCATTTTTGATGACACAGTGGATGCATTTTTGATGACACAGTGGATGCGTTTTGATGACACAGTGGATGTGTTTTGATGACACAGTGGATGCGTTTTGATGACACAGTGGATGCGTTTTGATGACACAGTGGATGTGTTTTGATGACACAGTGGATGTGTTTTGATGACACAGTGGATGTGTTTTGATGACACAGTGGATGCATTTTTGATGACACAGTGGATACATTTTTGATGACACAGTGGATGTGTTTTGATGACACAGTGGATGTGTTTTGATGACACAGTGGATGCGTTTTGATGACACAGTGGATGTGTTTTGATGACACAGTGGATGCATTTTTGATGACACAGTGAATGTGTTTTGATGACACAGTGGATGCATTTTTGATGACACAGTGGATACATTTTTGATGACACAGTGGATGTGTTTTGATGACACAGTGGATGTGTTTTGATGACACAGTGAATGCGTTTTGATGACACAGTGAATGCGTTTTGATGACACAGTGGATGCATTTTTGATGACACAGTGGATGCATTTTTGATGACACAGTGGATGTGTTTTGATGACAGTGAATGCGTTTTTGATGACACAGTGAATGCGTTTTGATGACACAGTGGATGCATTTTTGATGACACAGTGGATGCATTTTTGATGACACAGTGGATGTGTTTTGATGACACAGTGGATGCGTTTTGATGACACAGTGGATGTGTTTTGATGACACAGTGGATGTGTTTTGATGACAGTGAATGCGTTTTTGATGACACAGTGAATGCGTTTTTGATGACAGTGAATGCGTTTTTGATGACACAGTGAATGCGTTTTGATGACACAGTGGATGCATTTTTGATGACACAGTGGATGCATTTTTGATGACACAGTGGATGTGTTTTGATGACACAGTGGATGCGTTTTTGATGACACAGTGGATGCATTTTTGATGACACAGTGGATGTGTTTTGATGACACAGTGGATGTATTTTGATGACACAGTGGATGTGTTTTGATGACACAGTGGATGCATTTTTGATGACACAGTGGATGCGTTTTGATGACACAGTGAATGTGTTTTTGATGACACAGTGAATGCGTTTTGATGACACAGTGGATGCGTTTTGATGACACAGTGGATGCATTTTTGATGACACAGTGGATGTGTTTTGATGACACAGTGGATGTGTTTTGATGACAGTGAATGCGTTTTTGATGACACAGTGAATGCGTTTTTGATGACAGTGAATGCGTTTTTGATGACACAGTGAATGCGTTTTGATGACACAGTGGATGCATTTTTGATGACACAGTGGATGCATTTTTGATGACACAGTGGATGTGTTTTGATGACACAGTGGATGCGTTTTTGATGACACAGTGGATGCATTTTTGATGACACAGTGGATGTGTTTTGATGACACAGTGGATGTATTTTGATGACACAGTGGATGTGTTTTGATGACACAGTGGATGCATTTTTGATGACACAGTGGATGCGTTTTGATGACACAGTGAATGTGTTTTTGATGACACAGTGAATGCGTTTTGATGACACAGTGGATGCGTTTTGATGACACAGTGGATGCATTTTTGATGACACAGTGGATGCGTTTTGATGACACAGTGGATGTGTTTTGATGACACAGTGGATGTGTTTTGATGACACAGTGAATGCGTTTTGATGACACAGTGAATGCGTTTTTGATGACAGTGAATGCGTTTTTGATGACACAGTGAATGCGTTTTGATGACACAGTGGCTGCGTTTTTGATGACACAGTGGATGCATTTTTGATGACACAGTGGATGTGTTTTGATGACACAGTGGATGCGTTTTTGATGACACAGTGGATGTGTTTTGATGACACAGTGGATGCGTTTTGATGACACAGTGGATGCATTTTTGATGACACAGTGGATGCATTTTTGATGACACAGTGGATGTGTTTTGATGACACAGTGGATGTGTTTTGATGACACAGTGAATGCGTTTTGATGACACAGTGGATGCATTTTTGATGACACAGTGGATGCATTTTTGATGACACAGTGAATGCGTTTTTGATGACATTGAATGCGTTTTTGATGACACAGTGAATGCGTTTTTGATGACAGTGAATGTGTTTTTGATGACACAGTGAATGCGTTTTGATGACACAGTGGATGCGTTTTGATGACACAGTGGATGTGTTTTGATGACACAGTGAATGCGTTTTGATGACACAGTGGATGCGTTTTTGATGACACAGTGGATGCGTTTTGATGACACAGTGGATGCGTTTTGATGACACAGTGAATGCGTTTTGATGACACAGTGGATGCGTTTTGATGACACAGTGAATGCGTTTTGATGACACAGTGGATGCGTTTTTGATGACACAGTGGATGCGTTTTGATGACACAGTGGATGCGTTTTGATGACACAGTGAATGCGTTTTGATGACACAGTGGATGCGTTTTGATGACACAGTGAATGCGTTTTGATGAAACAGTGGATGTGTTTTGATGACACAGTGGATGTGTTTTGATGACACAGTGAATGCGTTTTGATGACACAGTGGCTGCGTTTTTGATGACACAGTGGATGCATTTTTGATGACACAGTGGATGCATTTTTGATGACACAGTGGATGCATTTTTGATGACACAGTGGATGCGTTTTTGATGACACAGTGGATGCGTTTTGATGACACAGTGGATGCGTTTTGATGACACAGTGAATGCGTTTTGATGACACAGTGGATGCGTTTTGATGACACAGTGAATGCGTTTTGATGACACAGTGGATGCGTTTTTGATGACACAGTGGATGCGTTTTGATGACACAGTGGATGCGTTTTGATGACACAGTGAATGCGTTTTGATGACACAGTGGATGCATTTTTGATGACACAGTGGATGCATTTTTGATGACCCAGTGGATGTGTTTTGATGACACAGTGGATGCGTTTTGATGACACAGTGAATGCGTTTTGATGACACAGTGGATGCGTTTTTGATGACACAGTGGATGCATTTTTGATGACACAGTGGATGTGTTTTGATGACACAGTGGATGCGTTTTGATGACACAGTGAATGCGTTTTGATGACACAGTGGATGCGTTTTTGATGACACAGTGGATGCATTTTTGATGACACAGTGGATGTGTTTTGATGACACAGTGGATGCATTTTTGATGACACAGTGGATGTGTTTTGATGACACAGTGGATGTGTTTTGATGACACAGTGAATGCGTTTTGATGACACAGTGGCTGCGTTTTTGATGACACAGTGGATGCATTTTTGATGACACAGTGGATGCATTTTTGATGACACAGTGGATGTGTTTTGATGACACAGTGGATGCGTTTTGATGACACAGTGGATGTGTTTTGATGACACAGTGGATGCGTTTTGATGACACAGTGGATGTGTTTTGATGACACAGTGGATGTGTTTTGATGACACAGTGAATGCGTTTTGATGACACAGTGAATGCGTTTTTGATGACAGTGAATGCGTTTTTGATGACACAGTGAATGCGTTTTGATGACACAGTGGCTGCGTTTTTGATGACACAGTGGCTGCGTTTTTTATGTCACAGTGGATGTGTTTTGATGACACAGTGAATGCATTTTTGATGACACAGTGAATGCATTTTTGATGACACAGTGGATGCATTTTTGATGACACAGTGAATGCGTTTTTGATGACACAGTGAATGTGTTTTTGATGACACAGTGAATGCGTTTTGATGACACAGTGGCTGCGTTTTTGATGACACAGTGGCTGCGTTTTTGATGACACAGTGGCTGCGTTTTTTATGACACAGTGGATGTGTTTTGATGACACAGTGGATGCATTTTTGATGACACAGTGGATGCATTTTTGATGACACAGTGGATGCATTTTTGATGACACAGTGGATGCATTTTTGATGACACGGTGGATGCATTTTTGATGACACGGTGGATGCGTTTTGATGACACAGTGGATGTGTTTTGATGACACAGTGGATGCGTTTTGATGACACAGTGGATGCGTTTTGATGACACAGTGGATGCGTTTTGATGACACAGTGGATGTGTTTTGATGACACAGTGGATGTGTTTTGATGACACAGTGGATGTGTTTTGATGACACAGTGGATGCATTTTTGATGACACAGTGGATGTGTTTTGATGACACAGTGAATGCGTTTTGATGACACAGTGGATGCATTTTTGATGACACAGTGGATGCATTTTTGATGACACAGTGGATGCGTTTTGATGACACAGTGGATGCATTTTTGATGACACAGTGGATGTGTTTTGATGACACAGTGGATGTGTTTTGATGACAGTGAATGCGTTTTTGATGACACAGTGAATGCGTTTTTGATGACAGTGAATGCGTTTTTGATGACACAGTGAATGCGTTTTGATGACACAGTGGATGCATTTTTGATGACACAGTGGATGTGTTTTGATGACACAGTGGATGCGTTTTGATGACACAGTGGATGCGTTTTTGATGACACAGTGGATGCATTTTTGATGACACAGTGGATGTGTTTTGATGACACAGTGGATGTATTTTGATGACACAGTGGATGTGTTTTGATGACACAGTGGATGCATTTTTGATGACACAGTGGATGCGTTTTGATGACACAGTGGATGCGTTTTGATGACACAGTGGATGCATTTTTGATGACACAGTGGATGCGTTTTGATGACACAGTGGATGTGTTTTGATGACACAGTGGATGTGTTTTGATGACACAGTGAATGCGTTTTGATGACACAGTGAATGCGTTTTTGATGACAGTGAATGCGTTTTTGATGACACAGTGAATGCGTTTTGATGACACAGTGGCTGCGTTTTTGATGACACAGTGGATGCATTTTTGATGACACAGTGGATGTGTTTTGATGACACAGTGGATGCGTTTTTGATGACACAGTGGATGTGTTTTGATGACACAGTGGATGCGTTTTGATGACACAGTGGATGCGTTTTGATGACACAGTGGATGTGTTTTGATGACACAGTGGATGCGTTTTGATGACACAGTGGATGTGTTTTGATGACACAGTGGATGCGTTTTGATGACACAGTGGATGCGTTTTTGATGACACAGTGGATGTGTTTTGATGACACAGTGAATGCGTTTTGATGACACAGTGGATGCATTTTTGATGACACAGTGGATGCATTTTTGATGACACAGTGAATGCGTTTTTGATGACATTGAATGCGTTTTTGATGACACAGTGAATGTGTTTTTGATGACAGTGAATGTGTTTTTGATGACACAGTGAATGCGTTTTGATGACACAGTGGATGCGTTTTGATGACACAGTGGATGCATTTTTGATGACACAGTGGATGCATTTTTGATGACACAGTGGATGCGTTTTGATGACACAGTGGATGTGTTTTGATGACACAGTGGATGTGTTTTGATGATACAGTGAATGCGTTTTGATGACACAGTGAATGCGTTTTTGATGACAGTGAATGCGTTTTTGATGACACAGTGAATGCGTTTTTGATGACACAGTGAATGTGTTTTTGATGACACAGTGAATGCGTTTTGATGACACAGTGGCTGCGTTTTTGATGACACAGTGGCTGCGTTTTTGATGACACAGTGGATGTGTTTTGATGACACAGTGGATGCATTTTTGATGACACAGTGGCTGCGTTTTTGATGACACAGTGGATGCATTTTTGATGACACAGTGAATGCGTTTTTGATGACACAGTGAATGTGTTTTTGATGACACAGTGAATGCGTTTTGATGACACAGTGGCTGCGTTTTTGATGACACAGTGGCTGCGTTTTTTTTGACACAGTGGATGTGTTTTGATGACACAGTGGATGCATTTTTGATGACACAGTGGATGCATTTTTGATGACACAGTGGATGCATTTTTGATGACACAGTGGATGCATTTTTGATGACACAGTGGATGCGTTTTGATGACACAGTGGATGCGTTTTGATGACACAGTGGATGTGTTTTGATGACACAGTGGATGTGTTTTGATGACACAGTGGATGCATTTTTGATGACACAGTGGATACATTTTTGAAGACACAGTGGATGTGTTTTGATGACACAGTGGATGCGTTTTGATGACACAGTGGATGTGTTTTGATGACACAGTGGATGCATTTTTGATGACACAGTGGATGCATTTTTGATGACACAGTGGATACATTTTTGATGACACAGTGGATGCGTTTTGATGACACAGTGGATGTGTTTTGATGACACAGTGGATGCATTTTTGATGACACAGTGGATGCATTTTTGATGACACAGTGGATACATTTTTGATGACACAGTGGATGCGTTTTGATGACACAGTGGATGTGTATTGATGACACAGTGGATGTGTTTTGATGACACAGTGGATGCATTTTTGATGACACAGTGAATGTGTTTTGATGACACAGTGGATACATTTTTGATGACACAGTGGATGTGTTTTGATGACACAGTGGATGTGTTTTGATGACACAGTGAATGCGTTTTGATGACACAGTGAATGCGTTTTTGATGACAGTGAATGCGTTTTTGATGACACAGTGAATGCGTTTTGATGACACAGTGGATGCATTTTTGATGACACAGTGGATGCATTTTTGATGACACAGTGGATGTGTTTTGATGACACAGTGGATGCGTTTTGATGACACAGTGGATGCATTTTTGATGACACAGTGGATGTGTTTTGATGACACAGTGGATGTGTTTTGATGACAGTGAATGCGTTTTTGATGACACAGTGAATGCGTTTTTGATGACAGTGAATGCGTTTTTGATGACACAGTGAATGCGTTTTGATGACACAGTGGATGCATTTTTGATGACACAGTGGATGCATTTTTGATGACACAGTGGATGTGTTTTGATGACACAGTGGATGTGTTTTGATGACACAGTGGATGTGTTTTGATGACACAGTGAATGTGTTTTTGATGACACAGTGAATGCGTTTTGATGACACAGTGGATGCATTTTTGATGACACAGTGGATGTGTTTTGATGACACAGTGGATGTGTTTTGATGACACAGTGGATGCATTTTTGATGACACAGTGGATGCGTTTTGATGACACAGTGAATGTGTTTTTGATGACACAGTGAATGCGTTTTGATGACACAGTGGATGCGTTTTGATGACACAGTGGATGCATTTTTGATGACACAGTGGATGCGTTTTGATGACACAGTGGATGTGTTTTGATGACACAGTGAATGCGTTTTGATGACACAGTGAATGCGTTTTTGATGACAGTGAATGCGTTTTTGATGACACAGTGAATGCGTTTTGATGACACAGTGGCTGCGTTTTTGATGACACAGTGGATGCATTTTTGATGACACAGTGGATGTGTTTTGATGACACAGT
The DNA here is from genome assembly GCA_037952835.1 of Lithobates septentrionalis. Taxonomy (NCBI): domain Eukaryota; kingdom Metazoa; phylum Chordata; class Amphibia; order Anura; family Ranidae; genus Lithobates; species Lithobates septentrionalis. The sequence continues at coordinate 268,338 of JBBDGP010004305.1, read as the reverse complement.
GGATGCGTTTTGATGACACAGTGGATGCGTTTTGATGACACAGTGGATGCGTTTTGATGACACAGTGGATGTGTTTTGATGACACAGTGGATGCGTTTTGATGACACAGTGGATGCATTTTTGATGACACAGTGGATGCATTTTTGATGACACAGTGGATGCATTTTTGATGACACAGTGGATGTGTTTTGATGACACAGTGGATGTGTTTTGATGACACAGTGAATGCGTTTTGATGACACAGTGGATGCATTTTTGATGACACAGTGGATGCATTTTTGATGACACAGTGAATGCGTTTTTGATGACATTGAATGCGTTTTTGATGACACAGTGAATGCGTTTTTGATGACACAGTGAATGTGTTTTGATGACACAGTGGATGCGTTTTGATGACACAGTGGATGTGTTTTTGATGACACAGTGAATGCGTTTTGATGACACAGTGGATGCGTTTTGATGACACAGTGGATGTGTTTTGATGACACAGTGAATGCGTTTTGATGACACAGTGGATGCGTTTTTGATGACACAGTGGATGCGTTTTGATGACACAGTGGATGCGTTTTGATGACACAGTGAATGCGTTTTGATGACACAGTGGATGCGTTTTGATGACACAGTGAATGCGTTTTGATGACACAGTGGATGCGTTTTTGATGACACAGTGGATGCGTTTTGATGACACAGTGGATGCGTTTTGATGACACAGTGAATGCGTTTTGATGACACAGTGGATGCGTTTTGATGACACAGTGAATGCGTTTTGATGAAACAGTGGATGCGTTTTGATGACACAGTGGATGTGTTTTGATGACACAGTGGATGCGTTTTGATGACACAGTGGATGCATTTTTGATGACACAGTGGATGCATTTTTGATGACCCAGTGGATGCGTTTTGATGACACAGTGGATGCGTTTTGATGACACAGTGGATGTGTTTTGATGACACAGTGGATGTGTTTTGATGACACAGTGAATGCGTTTTGATGACACAGTGAATGCGTTTTTGATGACAGTGAATGCGTTTTGATGACACAGTGGCTGCGTTTTTGATGACACAGTGGATGCATTTTTGATGACACAGTGGATGCATTTTTGATGACACAGTGGATGCATTTTTGATGACACAGTGGATGTGTTTTGATGACACAGTGGATGCGTTTTGATGACAGTGGATGTGTTTTGATGACACAGTGGATGCATTTTTGATGACACAGTGGATGCATTTTTGATGACACAGTGGATGTGTTTTGATGACACAGTGGATGCGTTTTGATGACACAGTGGATGTGTTTTGATGACACAGTGGATGCATTTTTGATGACACAGTGGATGCGTTTTGATGACACAGTGGATGTGTTTTGATGACACAGTGGATGTGTTTTGATGACACAGTGAATGCGTTTTGATGACACAGTGAATGCGTTTTTGATGACAGTGAATGCGTTTTTGATGACACAGTGAATGCGTTTTGATGACACAGTGGATGCATTTTTGATGACACAGTGGATGCATTTTTGATGACACAGTGGATGTGTTTTGATGACACAGTGGATGCGTTTTGATGACACAGTGGATGTGTTTTGATGACACAGTGGATGTGTTTTGATGACACAGTGAATGCGTTTTGATGACACAGTGAATGCGTTTTTGATGACAGTGAATGCGTTTTTGATGACACAGTGGATGCGTTTTTGATGACACAGTGGCTGCGTTTTTTATGACACAGTGGATGTGTTTTGATGACACAGTGAATGCATTTTTGATGACACAGTGGCTGCGTTTTTGATGACACAGTGGATGCATTTTTGATGACACAGTGAATGCGTTTTTGATGACACAGTGAATGTGTTTTTGATGACACAGTGAATGCGTTTTGATGACACAGTGGCTGCGTTTTTGATGACACAGTGGCTGCGTTTTTGATGACACAGTGGCTGCGTTTTTTATGACACAGTGGATGTGTTTTGATGACACAGTGGATGCATTTTTGATGACACAGTGGATGCATTTTTGATGACACAGTGGATGCATTTTTGATGACACGGTGGATGCATTTTTGATGACACGGTGGATGCGTTTTGATGACACAGTGGATGCGTTTTGATGACACAGTGGATGCGTTTTGATGACACAGTGGATGCAGTTTTGATGACACAGTGGATGTGTTTTGATGACACAGTGGATGCGTTTTGATGACACAGTGGATGCGTTTTGATGACACAGTGGATGTGTTTTGATGACACAGTGGATGTGTTTTGATGACACAGTGAATGCGTTTTGATGACACAGTGGATGCATTTTTGATGACACAGTGGATGCATTTTTGATGACACAGTGGATGTGTTTTGATGACACAGTGGATGCGTTTTGATGACACAGTGAATGCGTTTTGATGACACAGTGGATGCGTTTTTGATGACACAGTGGATGCATTTTTGATGACACAGTGGATGTGTTTTGATGACACAGTGGATGCATTTTTGATGACACAGTGGATGTGTTTTGATGACACAGTGGATGTGTTTTGATGACACAGTGAATGCGTTTTGATGACACAGTGAATGCGTTTTTGATGACAGTGAATGCGTTTTTGATGACACAGTGAATGCGTTTTGATGACACAGTGGCTGCGTTTTTGATGACACAGTGGATGCATTTTTGATGACACAGTGGATGTGTTTTGATGACACAGTGGATGCGTTTTTGATGACACAGTGGATGTGTTTTGATGACACAGTGGATGCGTTTTGATGACACAGTGGATGCATTTTTGATGACACAGTGGATGCATTTTTGATGACACAGTGGATGTGTTTTGATGACACAGTGGATGTGTTTTGATGACACAGTGAATGCGTTTTGATGACACAGTGGATGCATTTTTGATGACACAGTGGATGCATTTTTGATGACACAGTGAATGCGTTTTTGATGACATTGAATGCGTTTTTGATGACACAGTGAATGCGTTTTTGATGACAGTGAATGTGTTTTTGATGACACAGTGAATGCGTTTTGATGACACAGTGGATGCGTTTTGATGACACAGTGGATGTGTTTTGATGACACAGTGAATGCGTTTTTGATGACAGTGAATGCGTTTTTGATGACACAGTGAATGCGTTTTGATGACACAGTGGCTGCGTTTTTTATGACACAGTAAATGTGTTTTGATGACACAGTGGATGCATTTTTGATGACACAGTGGCTGCGTTTTTGATGACACAGTGGATGCATTTTTGATGACACAGTGAATGCGTTTTTGATGACACAGTGAATGTGTTTTTGATGACACAGTGAATGCGTTTTGATGACACAGTGGCTGCGTTTTTGATGACACAGTGGCTGCGTTTTTGATGACACAGGGGCTGCGTTTTTTATGACACAGTGGATGTGTTTTGATGACACAGTGGATGCATTTTTGATGACACAGTGGCTGCGTTTTTGATGACACAGTGGATGCATTTTTGATGACACAGTGAATGCGTTTTTGATGACACAGTGAATGTGTTTTTGATGACACAGTGAATGCGTTTTGATGACACAGTGGCTGCGTTTTTGATGACACAGTGGCTGCGTTTTTGATGACACAGTGGCTGCGTTTTTTATGACACAGTGGATGTGTTTTGATGACACAGTGGATGCATTTTTGATGACACAGTGGATGCATTTTTGATGACACAGTGGATGCATTTTTGATGACACAGTGGATGCATTTTTGATGACACAGTGGATGCGTTTTGATGACACAGTGGATGTGTTTTGATGACACAGTGGATGCGTTTTGATGACACAGTGGATGCGTTTTGATGACACAGTGGATGTGTTTTGATGACACAGTGGATGTGTTTTGATGACACAGTGGATGCGTTTTGATGACACAGTGGATGTGTTTTGATGACACAGTGGATGCATTTTTGATGACACAGTGAATGTGTTTTGATGACACAGTGGATGCATTTTTGATGACACAGTGGATACATTTTTGATGACACAGTGGATGTGTTTTGATGACACAGTGGATGTGTTTTGATGACACAGTGGATGCGTTTTGATGACACAGTGGATGTGTTTTGATGACACAGTGGATGCATTTTTGATGACACAGTGAATGTGTTTTGATGACACAGTGGATGCATTTTTGATGACACAGTGGATACATTTTTGATGACACAGTGGATGTGTTTTGATGACACAGTGGATGTGTTTTGATGACACAGTGGATGCGTTTTGATGACACAGTGAATGCGTTTTGATGACACAGTGGATGCATTTTTGATGACACAGTGGATGCATTTTTGATGACACAGTGGATGTGTTTTGATGACAGTGAATGCGTTTTTGATGACACAGTGAATGCGTTTTGATGACACAGTGGATGCATTTTTGATGACACAGTGGATGCATTTTTGATGACACAGTGGATGTGTTTTGATGACACAGTGGATGCGTTTTGATGACACAGTGGATGCATTTTTGATGACACAGTGGATGTGTTTTGATGACACAGTGGATGTGTTTTGATGACAGTGAATGCGTTTTTGATGACACAGTGAATGCGTTTTTGATGACAGTGAATGCGTTTTTGATGACACAGTGAATGCGTTTTGATGACACAGTGGATGCATTTTTGATGACACAGTGGATGCATTTTTGATGACACAGTGGATGTGTTTTGATGACACAGTGGATGCGTTTTGATGACACAGTGGATGCGTTTTTGATGACACAGTGGATGCATTTTTGATGACACAGTGGATGTGTTTTGATGACACAGTGGATGTATTTTGATGACACAGTGGATGTGTTTTGATGACACAGTGGATGCATTTTTGATGACACAGTGGATGCGTTTTGATGACACAGTGAATGTGTTTTTGATGACACAGTGAATGCGTTTTGATGACACAGTGGATGCGTTTTGATGACACAGTGGATGCATTTTTGATGACACAGTGGATGCGTTTTGATGACACAGTGGATGTGTTTTGATGACACAGTGGATGTGTTTTGATGACACAGTGAATGCGTTTTGATGACACAGTGAATGCGTTTTTGATAACAGTGAATGCGTTTTTGATGACACAGTGAATGCGTTTTGATGACACAGTGGCTGCGTTTTTGATGACACAGTGGATGCATTTTTGATGACACAGTGGATGTGTTTTGATGACACAGTGGATGCGTTTTTGATGACACAGTGGATGTGTTTTGATGACACAGTGGATGCGTTTTGATGACACAGTGGATGCATTTTTGATGACACAGTGGATGCATTTTTGATGACACAGTGGATGTGTTTTGATGACACAGTGAATGCGTTTTGATGACACAGTGGATGCATTTTTGATGACACAGTGGATGCATTTTTGATGACACAGTGAATGCGTTTTTGATGACATTGAATGCGTTTTTGATGACACAGTGAATGCGTTTTTGATGACAGTGAATGTGTTTTTGATGACACAGTGAATGCGTTTTGATGACACAGTGGATGCGTTTTGATGACACAGTGGATGTGTTTTGATGACACAGTGAATGCGTTTTGATGACACAGTGGATGCGTTTTTGATGACACAGTGGATGCGTTTTGATGACACAGTGGATGCGTTTTGATGACACAGTGAATGCGTTTTGATGACACAGTGGATGCGTTTTGATGACACAGTGAATGCGTTTTGATGACACAGTGGATGCGTTTTTGATGACACAGTGGATGCGTTTTGATGACACAGTGGATGTGTTTTGATGACACAGTGAATGCGTTTTGATGACACAGTGGATGCGTTTTGATGACACAGTGAATGCGTTTTGATGAAACAGTGGATGTGTTTTGATGACACAGTGGATGTGTTTTGATGACACAGTGAATGCGTTTTGATGACACAGTGGCTGCGTTTTTGATGACACAGTGGATGCATTTTTGATGACACAGTGGATGCATTTTTGATGACACAGTGGATGCATTTTTGATGACACAGTGGATGCGTTTTTGATGACACAGTGGATGCGTTTTGATGACACAGTGGATGCGTTTTGATGACACAGTGAATGCGTTTTGATGACACAGTGGATGCGTTTTGATGACACAGTGAATGCGTTTTGATGACACAGTGGATGCGTTTTTGATGACACAGTGGATGCGTTTTGATGACACAGTGGATGCGTTTTGATGACACAGTGAATGCGTTTTGATGACACAGTGGATGCATTTTTGATGACACAGTGGATGCATTTTTGATGACCCAGTGGATGTGTTTTGATGACACAGTGGATGTGTTTTGATGACACAGTGAATGCGTTTTGATGACACAGTGGCTGCGTTTTTGATGACACAGTGGATGCATTTTTGATGACACAGTGGATGCATTTTTGATGACACAGTGGATGTGTTTTGATGACACAGTGGATGCGTTTTGATGACACAGTGGATGTGTTTTGATGACACAGTGGATGCGTTTTGATGACACAGTGGATGTGTTTTGATGACACAGTGGATGTGTTTTGATGACACAGTGAATGCGTTTTGATGACACAGTGAATGCGTTTTTGATGACAGTGAATGCGTTTTTGATGACACAGTGAATGCGTTTTGATGACACAGTGGCTGCGTTTTTGATGACACAGTGGCTGCGTTTTTTATGTCACAGTGGATGTGTTTTGATGACACAGTGAATGCATTTTTGATGACACAGTGGCTGCGTTTTTGATGACACAGTGGATGCATTTTTGATGACACAGTGAATGCGTTTTTGATGACACAGTGAATGTGTTTTTGATGACACAGTGAATGCGTTTTGATGACACAGTGGCTGCGTTTTTGATGACACAGTGGCTGCGTTTTTGATGACACAGTGGCTGCGTTTTTTATGACACAGTGGATGTGTTTTGATGACACAGTGGATGCATTTTTGATGACACAGTGGATGCATTTTTGATGACACAGTGGATGCATTTTTGATGACACAGTGGATGCATTTTTGATGACACGGTGGATGCATTTTTGATGACACGGTGGATGCGTTTTGATGACACAGTGGATGTGTTTTGATGACACAGTGGATGCGTTTTGATGACACAGTGGATGCGTTTTGATGACACAGTGGATGCGTTTTGATGACACAGTGGATGTGTTTTGATGACACAGTGGATGTGTTTTGATGACACAGTGGATGTGTTTTGATGACACAGTGGATGTGTTTTGATGACACAGTGGATGCATTTTTGATGACACAGTGGATGTGTTTTGATGACACAGTGAATGCGTTTTGATGACACAGTGGATGCATTTTTGATGACACAGTGGATGCATTTTTGATGACACAGTGGATGCGTTTTGATGACACAGTGGATGCATTTTTGATGACACAGTGGATGTGTTTTGATGACACAGTGGATGTGTTTTGATGACAGTGAATGCGTTTTTGATGACACAGTGAATGCGTTTTTGATGACAGTGAATGCGTTTTTGATGACACAGTGAATGCGTTTTGATGACACAGTGGATGCATTTTTGATGACACAGTGGATGTGTTTTGATGACACAGTGGATGCGTTTTGATGACACAGTGGATGCGTTTTTGATGACACAGTGGATGCATTTTTGATGACACAGTGGATGTGTTTTGATGACACAGTGGATGTATTTTGATGACACAGTGGATGTGTTTTGATGACACAGTGGATGCATTTTTGATGACACAGTGGATGCGTTTTGATGACACAGTGGATGCGTTTTGATGACACAGTGGATGCATTTTTGATGACACAGTGGATGCGTTTTGATGACACAGTGGATGTGTTTTGATGACACAGTGGATGTGTTTTGATGACACAGTGAATGCGTTTTGATGACACAGTGAATGCGTTTTTGATGACAGTGAATGCGTTTTTGATGACACAGTGAATGCGTTTTGATGACACAGTGGCTGCGTTTTTGATGACACAGTGGATGCATTTTTGATGACACAGTGGATGTGTTTTGATGACACAGTGGATGCGTTTTTGATGACACAGTGGATGTGTTTTGATGACACAGTGGATGCGTTTTGATGACACAGTGGATGCGTTTTGATGACACAGTGGATGTGTTTTGATGACACAGTGGATGCGTTTTGATGACACAGTGGATGTGTTTTGATGACACAGTGGATGCGTTTTGATGACACAGTGGATGCGTTTTTGATGACACAGTGGATGTGTTTTGATGACACAGTGAATGCGTTTTGATGACACAGTGGATGCATTTTTGATGACACAGTGGATGCATTTTTGATGACACAGTGAATGCGTTTTTGATGACATTGAATGCGTTTTTGATGACACAGTGAATGTGTTTTTGATGACAGTGAATGTGTTTTTGATGACACAGTGAATGCGTTTTGATGACACAGTGGATGCGTTTTGATGACACAGTGGATGCATTTTTGATGACACAGTGGATGCATTTTTGATGACACAGTGGATGCGTTTTGATGACACAGTGGATGTGTTTTGATGACACAGTGGATGTGTTTTGATGACACAGTGAATGCGTTTTGATGACACAGTGAATGCGTTTTTGATGACAGTGAATGCGTTTTTGATGACACAGTGAATGCGTTTTTGATGACACAGTGAATGTGTTTTTGATGACACAGTGGATGTGTTTTGATGACACAGTGGCTGCGTTTTTGATGACACAGTGAATGCGTTTTTGATGACACAGTGAATGTGTTTTTGATGACACAGTGAATGCGTTTTGATGACACAGTGGCTGCGTTTTTGATGACACAGTGGCTGCGTTTTTTTTGACACAGTGGATGTGTTTTGATGACACAGTGGATGCATTTTTGATGACACAGTGGATGCATTTTTGATGACACAGTGGATGCATTTTTGATGACACAGTGGATGCATTTTTGATGACACAGTGGATGCGTTTTGATGACACAGTGGATGCGTTTTGATGACACAGTGGATGTGTTTTGATGACACAGTGGATGTGTTTTGATGACACAGTGGATGCATTTTTGATGACACAGTGGATACATTTTTGATGACACAGTGGATGTGTTTTGATGACACAGTGGATGCGTTTTGATGACACAGTGGATGTGTTTTGATGACACAGTGGATGCATTTTTGATGACACAGTGGATGCATTTTTGATGACACAGTGGATACATTTTTGATGACACAGTGGATGTGTTTTGATGACACAGTGGATGTGTTTTGATGACACAGTGGATGTGTTTTGATGACACAGTGAATGTGTTTTGATGACACAGTGGATACATTTTTGATGACACAGTGGATGTGTTTTGATGACACAGTGGATGTGTTTTGATGACACAGTGGATGCATTTTTGATGACACAGTGAATGTGTTTTGATGACACAGTGGATACATTTTTGATGACACAGTGGATGTGTTTTGATGACACAGTGGATGTGTTTTGATGACACAGTGAATGCGTTTTGATGACACAGTGAATGCGTTTTTGATGACAGTGAATGCGTTTTTGATGACACAGTGAATGCGTTTTGATGACACAGTGGATGCATTTTTGATGACACAGTGGATGCATTTTTGATGACACAGTGGATGTGTTTTGATGACACAGTGGATGCGTTTTGATGACACAGTGGATGCATTTTTGATGACACAGTGGATGTGTTTTGATGACACAGTGGATGTGTTTTGATGACAGTGAATGCGTTTTTGATGACACAGTGAATGCGTTTTTGATGACAGTGAATGCGTTTTTGATGACACAGTGAATGCGTTTTGATGACACAGTGGATGCATTTTTGATGACACAGTGGATGCATTTTTGATGACACAGTGGATGTGTTTTGATGACACAGTGGATGTGTTTTGATGACACAGTGGATGTGTTTTGATGACACAGTGAATGTGTTTTTGATGACACAGTGAATGCGTTTTGATGACACAGTGGATGCATTTTTGATGACACAGTGGATGTGTTTTGATGACACAGTGGATGTGTTTTGATGACACAGTGGATGTGTTTTGATGACACAGTGGATGCATTTTTGATGACACAGTGGATGCGTTTTGATGACACAGTGAATGTGTTTTTGATGACACAGTGAATGCGTTTTGATGACACAGTGGATGCGTTTTGATGACACAGTGGATGCATTTTTGATGACACAGTGGATGCGTTTTGATGACACAGTGGATGTGTTTTGATGACACAGTGAATGCGTTTTGATGACACAGTGAATGCGTTTTTGATGACAGTGAATGCGTTTTTGATGACACAGTGAATGCGTTTTGATGACACAGTGGCTGCGTTTTTGATGACACAGTGGATGCATTTTTGATGACACAGTGGATGTGTTTTGATGACACAGTGGATGCATTTTTGATGACACAGTGGATGTGTTTTGATGACACAGTGGATGCGTTTTGATGACACAGTGGATGCGTTTTGATGACACAGTGGATGCGTTTTGATGACACAGTGGATGTGTTTTGATGACACAGTGGATGCGTTTTGATGACACAGTGGATGCATTTTTGATGACACAGTGGATGCATTTTTGATGACACAGTGGATGCATTTTTGATGACACAGTGGATGTGTTTTGATGACACAGTGGATGTGTTTTGATGACACAGTGAATGCGTTTTGATGACACAGTGGATGCATTTTTGATGACACAGTGGATGCATTTTTGATGACACAGTGAATGCGTTTTTGATGACATTGAATGCGTTTTTGATGACACAGTGAATGCGTTTTTGATGACACAGTGAATGTGTTTTGATGACACAGTGGATGCGTTTTGATGACACAGTGGATGTGTTTTTGATGACACAGTGAATGCGTTTTGATGACACAGTGGATGCGTTTTGATGACACAGTGGATGTGTTTTGATGACACAGTGAATGCGTTTTGATGACACAGTGGATGCGTTTTTGATGACACAGTGGATGCGTTTTGATGACACAGTGGATGCGTTTTGATGACACAGTGAATGCGTTTTGATGACACAGTGGATGCGTTTTGATGACACAGTGAATGCGTTTTGATGACACAGTGGATGCGTTTTTGATGACACAGTGGATGCGTTTTGATGACACAGTGGATGCGTTTTGATGACACAGTGAATGCGTTTTGATGACACAGTGGATGCGTTTTGATGACACAGTGAATGCGTTTTGATGAAACAGTGGATGCGTTTTGATGACACAGTGGATGTGTTTTGATGACACAGTGGATGCGTTTTGATGACACAGTGGATGCATTTTTGATGACACAGTGGATGCATTTTTGATGACCCAGTGGATGCGTTTTGATGACACAGTGGATGCGTTTTGATGACACAGTGGATGTGTTTTGATGACACAGTGGATGTGTTTTGATGACACAGTGAATGCGTTTTGATGACACAGTGAATGCGTTTTTGATGACAGTGAATGCGTTTTGATGACACAGTGGCTGCGTTTTTGATGACACAGTGGATGCATTTTTGATGACACAGTGGATGCATTTTTGATGACACAGTGGATGCATTTTTGATGACACAGTGGATGTGTTTTGATGACACAGTGGATGCGTTTTGATGACAGTGGATGTGTTTTGATGACACAGTGGATGCATTTTTGATGACACAGTGGATGCATTTTTGATGACACAGTGGATGTGTTTTGATGACACAGTGGATGCGTTTTGATGACACAGTGGATGTGTTTTGATGACACAGTGGATGCATTTTTGATGACACAGTGGATGCGTTTTGATGACACAGTGGATGTGTTTTGATGACACAGTGGATGTGTTTTGATGACACAGTGAATGCGTTTTGATGACACAGTGAATGCGTTTTTGATGACAGTGAATGCGTTTTTGATGACACAGTGAATGCGTTTTGATGACACAGTGGATGCATTTTTGATGACACAGTGGATGCATTTTTGATGACACAGTGGATGTGTTTTGATGACACAGTGGATGCGTTTTGATGACACAGTGGATGTGTTTTGATGACACAGTGGATGTGTTTTGATGACACAGTGAATGCGTTTTGATGACACAGTGAATGCGTTTTTGATGACAGTGAATGCGTTTTTGATGACACAGTGGATGCGTTTTTGATGACACAGTGGCTGCGTTTTTTATGACACAGTGGATGTGTTTTGATGACACAGTGAATGCATTTTTGATGACACAGTGGCTGCGTTTTTGATGACACAGTGGATGCATTTTTGATGACACAGTGAATGCGTTTTTGATGACACAGTGAATGTGTTTTTGATGACACAGTGAATGCGTTTTGATGACACAGTGGCTGCGTTTTTGATGACACAGTGGCTGCGTTTTTGATGACACAGTGGCTGCGTTTTTTATGACACAGTGGATGTGTTTTGATGACACAGTGGATGCATTTTTGATGACACAGTGGATGCATTTTTGATGACACAGTGGATGCATTTTTGATGACACGGTGGATGCATTTTTGATGACACGGTGGATGCGTTTTGATGACACAGTGGATGCGTTTTGATGACACAGTGGATGCGTTTTGATGACACAGTGGATGCAGTTTTGATGACACAGTGGATGTGTTTTGATGACACAGTGGATGCGTTTTGATGACACAGTGGATGCGTTTTGATGACACAGTGGATGCGTTTTGATGACACAGTGGATGCGTTTTGATGACACAGTGGATGTGTTTTGATGACACAGTGAATGCGTTTTGATGACACAGTGGATGCATTTTTGATGACACAGTGGATGCGTTTTGATGACACAGTGAATGCGTTTTGATGACACAGTGGATGCGTTTTTGATGACACAGTGGATGCATTTTTGATGACACAGTGGATGTGTTTTGATGACACAGTGGATGCATTTTTGATGACACAGTGGATGTGTTTTGATGACACAGTGGATGTGTTTTGATGACACAGTGAATGCGTTTTGATGACACAGTGGATGCGTTTTTGATGACACAGTGGATGCATTTTTGATGACACAGTGGATGTGTTTTGATGACACAGTGGATGCATTTTTGATGACACAGTGGATGTGTTTTGATGACACAGTGGATGTGTTTTGATGACACAGTGAATGCGTTTTGATGACACAGTGGATGCGTTTTTGATGACACAGTGGATGTGTTTTGATGACACAGTGGATGCGTTTTGATGACACAGTGGATGCATTTTTGATGACACAGTGGATGTGTTTTGATGACACAGTGGATGTGTTTTGATGACAGTGAATGCGTTTTTGATGACACAGTGAATGCGTTTTTGATGACAGTGAATGCGTTTTTGATGACACAGTGAATGCGTTTTGATGACACAGTGGATGCATTTTTGATGACACAGTGGATGCATTTTTGATGACACAGTGGATGTGTTTTGATGACACAGTGGATGTGTTTTGATGACACAGTGGATGTGTTTTGATGACACAGTGAATGTGTTTTTGATGACACAGTGAATGCATTTTGATGACACAGTGAATGTGTTTTTGATGACACAGTGAATGCGTTTTGATGACACAGTGGATGCGTTTTGATGACACAGTGAATGTGTTTTTGATGACACAGTGAATGCGTTTTGATGACACAGTGGATGCGTTTTGATGACACAGTGGATGCATTTTTGATGACACAGTGGATGCGTTTTGATGACACAGTGGATGTGTTTTGATGACACAGTGGATGTGTTTTGATGACACAGTGAATGCGTTTTGATGACACAGTGAATGCGTTTTTGATGACAGTGAATGCGTTTTTGATGACACAGTGAATGCGTTTTGATGACACAGTGGCTGCGTTTTTGATGACACAGTGGATGCATTTTTGATGACACAGTGGATGTGTTTTGATGACACAGTGGATGCATTTTTGATGACACAGTGGATGTGTTTTGATGACACAGTGGATGCGTTTTGATGACACAGTGGATGCGTTTTGATGACACAGTGGATGCGTTTTGATGACACAGTGGATGTGTTTTGATGACACAGTGGATGCGTTTTGATGACACAGTGGATGCATTTTTGATGACAGAGTGGATGCATTTTTGATGACACAGTGGATGCATTTTTGATGACACAGTGGATGTGTTTTGATGACACAGTGGATGTGTTTTGATGACACAGTGAATGCGTTTTGATGACACAGTGGATGCATTTTTGATGACACAGTGGATGCATTTTTGATGACACAGTGAATGCGTTTTTGATGACATTGAATGCGTTTTTGATGACACAGTGAATGCGTTTTTGATGACACAGTGAATGTGTTTTGATGACACAGTGGATGCGTTTTGATGACACAGTGGATGTGTTTTTGATGACACAGTGAATGCGTTTTGATGACACAGTGGATGTGTTTTTGATGACACAGTGAATGCGTTTTGATGACACAGTGGATGCGTTTTGATGACACAGTGGATGTGTTTTGATGACACAGTGAATGCGTTTTGATGACACAGTGGATGCGTTTTTGATGACACAGTGGATGCGTTTTGATGACACAGTGGATGCGTTTTGATGACACAGTGAATGCGTTTTGATGACACAGTGGATGCGTTTTGATGACACAGTGAATGCGTTTTGATGACACAGTGGATGCGTTTTTGATGACACAGTGGATGCGTTTTGATGACACAGTGGATGCGTTTTGATGACACAGTGAATGCGTTTTGATGACACAGTGGATTTGTTTTGATGACACAGTGAATGCGTTTTGATGAAACAGTGGATGCGTTTTGATGACACAGTGGATGTGTTTTGATGACACAGTGGATACGTTTTGATGACACAGTGGATGCATTTTTGATGACACAGTGGATGCATTTTTGATGACCCAGTGGATGAGTTTTGATGACACAGTGGATGTGTTTTGATGACACAGTGGATGTGTTTTGATGACACAGTGGATGTGTTTTGATGACACAGTGAATGCGTTTTGATGACACAGTGAATGCGTTTTTGATGACAGTGAATGCGTTTTGATGACACAGTGGCTGCGTTTTTGATGACACAGTGGATGCATTTTTGATGACACAGTGGATGCATTTTTGATGACACAGTGGATGCATTTTTGATGACACAGTGGATGTGTTTTGATGACACAGTGGATGCGTTTTGATGACAGTGGATGTGTTTTGATGACACAGTGGATGCATTTTTGATGACACAGTGGATGCATTTTTGATGACACAGTGGATGCAGTTTTGATGACACAGTGGATGCGTTTTGATGACACAGTGGATGTGTTTTGATGACACAGTGGATGCATTTTTGATGACACAGTGGATGCGTTTTGATGACACAGTGGATGTGTTTTGATGACACAGTGGATGTGTTTTGATGACACAGTGAATGCGTTTTGATGACACAGTGAATGCGTTTTTGATGACAGTGAATGCGTTTTTGATGACACAGTGAATGCGTTTTGATGACACAGTGGATGCATTTTTGATGACACAGTGGATGCATTTTTGATGACACAGTGGATGTGTTTTGATGACACAGTGGATGCGTTTTGATGACACAGTGGATGTGTTTTGATGACACAGTGGATGTGTTTTGATGACACAGTGAATGCGTTTTGATGACACAGTGAATGCGTTTTTGATGACAGTGAATGCGTTTTTGATGACACAGTGGCTGCGTTTTTTATGACACAGTGGATGTGTTTTGATGACACAGTGAATGCATTTTTGATGACACAGTGGCTGCATTTTTGATGACACAGTGAATGCGTTTTTGATGACACAGTGAATGTGTTTTTGATGACACAGTGAATGCGTTTTGATGACACAGTGGCTGCGTTTTTGATGACACAGTGGCTGCGTTTTTGATGACACAGTGGCTGCGTTTTTTATGACACAGTGGATGTGTTTTGATGACACAGTGGATGCATTTTTGATGACACAGTGGATGCATTTTTGATGACACAGTGGATGCATTTTTGATGACACGGTGGATGCATTTTTGATGACACGGTGGATGCGTTTTGATGACACAGTGGATGCGTTTTGATGACACAGTGGATGCGTTTTGATGACACAGTGGATGCAGTTTTGATGACACAGTGGATGTGTTTTGATGACACAGTGGATGCGTTTTGATGACACAGTGGATGCGTTTTGATGACACAGTGGATGCGTTTTGATGACACAGTGGATGTGTTTTGATGACACAGTGGATGTGTTTTGATGACACAGTGAATGCGTTTTGATGACACAGTGGATGCATTTTTGATGACACAGTGGATGCATTTTTGATGACACAGTGGATGTGTTTTGATGACACAGTGGATGCGTTTTGATGACACAGTGAATGCGTTTTGATGACACAGTGGATGCGTTTTTGATGACACAGTGGATGCATTTTTGATGACACAGTGGATGTGTTTTGATGACACAGTGGATGCATTTTTGATGACACAGTGGATGTGTTTTGATGACACAGTGGATGTGTTTTGATGACACAGTGAATGCGTTTTGATGACACAGTGGATGCGTTTTTGATGACACAGTGGATGCATTTTTGATGACACAGTGGATGTGTTTTGATGACACAGTGGATGTGTTTTGATGACACAGTGAATGCGTTTTGATGACACAGTGGATGCGTTTTTGATGACACAGTGGATGCATTTTTGATGACACAGTGGATGTGTTTTGATGACACAGTGAATGCGTTTTGATGACACAGTGGATGCGTTTTTGATGACACAGTGGATGCATTTTTGATGACACAGTGGATGTGTTTTGATGACACAGTGGATGCGTTTTGATGACACAGTGGATGCATTTTTGATGACACAGTGGATGTGTTTTGATGACACAGTGGATGTGTTTTGATGACAGTGAATGCGTTTTTGATGACACAGTGAATGCGTTTTTGATGACAGTGAATGCGTTTTTTATGACACAGTGAATGCGTTTTGATGACACAGTGGATGCATTTTTGATGACACAGTGGATGCATTTTTGATGACACAGTGGATGCATTTTTGATGTCACAGTGGATGCGTTTTGATGACACAGTGGATGTGTTTTGATGACACAGTGGATGTGTTTTGATGACACAGTGAATGCGTTTTGATGACACAGTGAATGCGTTTTTGATGACAGTGAATGCGTTTTTGATGACACAGTGAATGCGTTTTGATGACACAGTGGCTGCGTTTTTGATGACACAGTGGATGCATTTTTGATGACACAGTGGATGTGTTTTGATGACACAGTGGATGCGTTTTTGATGACACAGTGGATGTGTTTTGATGACACAGTGGATGCGTTTTGATGACACAGTGGATGCGTTTTGATGACACAGTGGATGCGTTTTGATGACACAGTGGATGTGTTTTGATGACACAGTGGATGAGTTTTGATGACACAGTGAATGCGTTTTGATGAAACAGTGGATGCGTTTTGATGACACAGTGGATGTGTTTTGATGACACAGTGGATGCGTTTTGATGACACAGTGGATGCATTTTTGATGACACAGTGGATGCATTTTTGATGACCCAGTGGATGTGTTTTGATGACACAGTGGATGCGTTTTGATGACACAGTGAATGCGTTTTGATGACACAGTGAATGCGTTTTTGATGACAGTGAATGCGTTTTGATGACACAGTGGCTGCGTTTTTGATGACACAGTGGATGCGTTTTGATGACACAGTGGATGTGTTTTGATGACACAGTGGATGTGTTTTGATGACACAGTGGATGCATTTTTGATGACACAGTGGATGCGTTTTGATGACACAGTGGATGCATTTTTGATGACACAGTGGATGCGTTTTGATGACACAGTGGATGCATTTTTGATGACACAGTGGATGCGTTTTGATGACACAGTGGATGCATTTTTGATGACACAGTGGATGTGTTTTGATGACACAGTGGATGCGTTTTGATGACACAGTGGATGCATTTTTGATGACACAGTGGATGTGTTTTGATGACACAGTTTATGTGTTTTGATGACACAGTGGATGTGTTTTGATGACACAGTGAATGCGTTTTGATGACACAGTGAATGCGTTTTTGATGACAGTGAATGCGTTTTTGATGACACAGTGAATGCGTTTTGATGACACAGTGGCTGCGTTTTTGATGACACAGTGGATGCATTTTTGATGACACAGTGGATGTGTTTTGATGACACAGTGGATGCGTTTTGATGACACAGTGGATGCGTTTTGATGACACAGTGGATGCGTTTTGATGACACAGTGGATGCATTTTTGATGACACAGTGGATGCATTTTTGATGACACAGTGGATGTGTTTTGATGACACAGTGAATGCGTTTTGATGACACAGTGGATGCATTTTTGATGACACAGTGGATGCATTTTTGATGACACAGTGAATGCGTTTTTGATGACATTGAATGCGTTTTTGATGACACAGTGAATGCATTTTTGATGACAGTGAATGTGTTTTTGATGACACAGTGAATGCGTTTTGATGACACAGTGGATGCGTTTTGATGACACAGTGAATGCGTTTTGATGACACAGTGGATGCGTTTTTGATGACACAGTGGATGCGTTTTGATGACACAGTGGATGCGTTTTGATGACACAGTGAATGCGTTTTGATGACACAGTGGATGCGTTTTGATGACACAGTGAATGCGTTTTGATGACACAGTGGATGCGTTTTTGATGACACAGTGGATGCATTTTGATGACACAGTGAATGCGTTTTGATGAAACAGTGGATGCGTTTTGATGACACAGTGGATGTGTTTTGATGACACAGTGGATGCGTTTTGATGACACAGTGGATGCATTTTTGATGACACAGTGGATGCATTTTTGATGACACAGTGGATGCATTTTTGATGACACAGTGGATGCATTTTTGATGACACAGTGAATGCGTTTTTGATGACACAGTGAATGCGTTTTGATAACACAGTGGATGCATTTTTGATGACACAGTGGATGCATTTTTGATGACACAGTGGATGCATTTTGATGACACAGTGGATGTGTTTTGATGACACAGTGGATGCGTTTTGATGACACAGTGGCTGCGTTTTTGATGACACAGTGGATGCATTTTTGATGACACAGTGGATGCATTTTTGATGACACAGTGGATGTGTTTTGATGACACAGTGGATGCGTTTTGATGACACAGTGGATGTGTTTTGATGACACAGTGGATGCGTTTTGATGACACAGTGGATGTGTTTTGATGACACAGTGGATGCGTTTTGATGACACAGTGGATGTGTTTTGATGACACAGTGGATGCGTTTTGATGACACAGTGGATGTGTTTTGATGACACAGTGGATGCATTTTTGATGACACAGTGGATGCATTTTTGATGACACAGTGGATGTGTTTTGATGACACAGTGAATGCATTTTTGATGACAGTGAATGCGTTTTTGATGACACAGTGAATGCGTTTTGATGACACAGTGGCTGCGTTTTTGATGACACAGTGGATGCATTTTTGATGACACAGTGGATGCGTTTTGATGACACAGTGGATGTGTTTTGATGACACAGTGGATGCGTTTTGATGACACAGTGGCTGCGTTTTTGATAACACAGTGGATGCATTTTTGATGACACAGTGGATGCATTTTTGATGACACAGTGGATGCGTTTTGATGACACAGTGGATGCATTTTTGATGACACAGTGGATACATTTTTGATGACACAGTGGATGCGTTTTGATGACACAGTGGATGTGTTTTGATGACACAGTGGATGTGTTTTGATGACACAGTGGATGCGTTTTGATGACACAGTGGATGCATTTTTGATGACACAGTGGATGCATTTTTGATGACACAGTGGATGCGTTTTGATGACACAGTGGATGTGGTTTGATGACACAGTGGATGTGTTTTGATGACACAGTGGATGCATTTTTGATGACACAGTGGATACATTTTTGATGACACAGTGGATGCGTTTTGATGACACAGTGGATACATTTTTGATGA
This sequence comes from Lithobates septentrionalis, assembly GCA_037952835.1. Taxonomy (NCBI): domain Eukaryota; kingdom Metazoa; phylum Chordata; class Amphibia; order Anura; family Ranidae; genus Lithobates; species Lithobates septentrionalis. The sequence goes on along the minus strand of JBBDGP010004305.1, from coordinate 248,354 downwards.
CACAGTGGATGTATTTTGATGACACAGTGGATGTGTTTTGATGACACAGTGGATGCATTTTTGATGACACAGTGGATGCATTTTTGATGACACAGTGGATGCGTTTTGATGACACAGTGGATGTGTTTTGATGACACAGTGGATGCATTTTTGATGACAGTGAATGCGTTTTTGATGACACAGTGAATGCGTTTTGATGACACAGTGGCTGCGTTTTTGATGACACAGTGGATGCATTTTTGATGACACAGTGGATGCGTTTTTGATGACACAGTGGATGTGTTTTGATGACACAGTGGATGTGTTTTGATGACACAGTGAATGCATTTTTGATGACAGTGAATGCGTTTTTGATGACACAGTGAATGCGTTTTGATGACACAGTGGCTGCGTTTTTGATGACACAGTGGATGCATTTTTGATGACACAGTGGCTGCGTTTTTGATGACACAGTGGATGCATTTTTGATGACACAGTGGATGCATTTTTGATGACACAGTGGATGTGTTTTGATGACACAGTGGATGCGTTTTGATGACACAGTGGATGCGTTTTGATGACACAGTGGATGTGTTTTGATGACACAGTGGATGCGTTTTGATGACACAGTGGATGCATTTTTGATGACACAGTGGATGCATTTTTGATGACACAGTGGATGTGTTTTGATGACACAGTGGATGTGTTTTGATGACACAGTGAATGCGTTTTGATGACACAGTGGATGTGTTTTGATGACACAGTGGATGCGTTTTGATGACACAGTGGATGCATTTTTGATGACACAGTGAATGCGTTTTTGATGACAGTGAATGTGTTTTTGATGACACAGTGAATGCGTTTTGATGACACAGTGGATGCGTTTTGATGACACAGTGGATGTGTTTTGATGACACAGTGAATGCGTTTTGATGACACAGTGAATGCGTTTTGATGACACAGTGGATGCGTTTTTGATGACACAGTGGATGCGTTTTGATGACACAGTGGATGCGTTTTGATGACACAGTGAATGCGTTTTGATGACACAGTGGATGCGTTTTGATGACACAGTGAATGCGTTTTGATGAAACAGTGGATGCGTTTTGATGACACAGTGGATGTGTTTTGATGACACAGTGGATGCGTTTTGATGACACAGTGGATGCGTTTTGATGACACAGTGGATGCGTTTTGATGACACAGTGGATGTGTTTTGATGACACAGTGGATGCGTTTTGATGACACAGTGAATGCGTTTTGATGACACAGTGGATGCATTTTTGATGACACAGTGGATGCATTTTTGATGACACAGTGAATGCGTTTTTGATGACAGTGAATGCGTTTTGATGACACAGTGAATGCGTTTTGATGACACAGTGGATGTGTTTTGATGACACAGTGGATGCGTTTTGATGACACAGTGGATGCGTTTTGATGACACAGTGAATCCGTTTTGATGACACAGTGGATGCATTTTGATGACACAGTGAATGCGTTTTGATGAAACAGTGGATGCGTTTTGATGACACAGTGGATGTGTTTTGATGACACAGTGGATGCGTTTTGATGACACAGTGGATGCATTTTTGATGACACAGTGGATGCATTTTTGATGACACAGTGGATGCATTTTTGATGACACAGTGGATGCATTTTTGATGACACAGTGAATGCGTTTTTGATGACACAGTGAATGCGTTTTGATAACACAGTGGATGCATTTTTGATGACACAGTGGATGCATTTTTGATGACACAGTGGATGCGTTTTGATGACACAGTGGATGTGTTTTGATGACACAGTGGATGCGTTTTGATGACACAGTGGCTGCGTTTTTGATGACACAGTGGATGCATTTTTGATGACACAGTGGATGCATTTTTGATGACACAGTGGATGTGTTTTGATGACACAGTGGATGCGTTTTGATGACACAGTGGATGTGTTTTGATGACACAGTGGATGCGTTTTGATGACACAGTGGATGTGTTTTGATGACACAGTGGATGCGTTTTGATGACACAGTGGATGTGTTTTGATGACACAGTGGATGCGTTTTGATGACACAGTGGATGTGTTTTGATGACACAGTGGATGCATTTTTGATGACACAGTGGATGCATTTTTGATGACACAGTGGATGTGTTTTGATGACACAGTGAATGCATTTTTGATGACAGTGAATGCGTTTTTGATGACACAGTGAATGCGTTTTGATGACACAGTGGCTGCGTTTTTGATGACACAGTGGATGCATTTTTGATGACACAGTGGATGCGTTTTGATGACACAGTGGATGTGTTTTGATGACACAGTGGATGCGTTTTGATGACACAGTGGCTGCGTTTTTGATGACACAGTGGATGCATTTTTGATGACACAGTGGATGCATTTTTGATGACACAGTGGATGCGTTTTGATGACACAGTGGATGCATTTTTGATGACACAGTGGATACATTTTTGATGACACAGTGGATGCGTTTTGATGACACAGTGGATGTGTTTTGATGACACAGTGGATGTGTTTTGATGACACAGTGGATGCGTTTTGATGACACAGTGGATGCATTTTTGATGACACAGTGGATGCATTTTTGATGACACAGTGGATGCGTTTTGATGACACAGTGGATGTGGTTTGATGACACAGTGGATGTGTTTTGATGACACAGTGGATGCATTTTTGATGACACAGTGGATACATTTTTGATGACACAGTGGATGCGTTTTGATGACACAGTGGATACATTTTTGATGACACAGTGGATGTATTTTGATGACACAGTGGATGTGTTTTGATGACACAGTGGATGCATTTTTGATGACACAGTGGATGCATTTTTGATGACACAGTGGATGCGTTTTGATGACACAGTGGATGTGTTTTGATGACACAGTGGATGCATTTTTGATGACAGTGAATGCGTTTTTGATGACACAGTGAATGCGTTTTGATGACACAGTGGCTGCGTTTTTGATGACACAGTGGATGCATTTTTGATGACACAGTGGATGCATTTTTGATGACACAGTGGATGTGTTTTGATGACACAGTGGATGTGTTTTGATGACACAGTGAATGCATTTTTGATGACAGTGAATGCGTTTTTGATGACACAGTGAATGCGTTTTGATGACACAGTGGCTGCGTTTTTGATGACACAGTGGATGCATTTTTGATGACACAGTGGCTGCGTTTTTGATGACACAGTGGATGCATTTTTGATGACACAGTGGATGCATTTTTGATGACACAGTGGATGCATTTTTGATGACACAGTGGATGTGTTTTGATGACACAGTGGATGCGTTTTGATGACACAGTGGATGCGTTTTGATGACACAGTGGATGTGTTTTGATGACACAGTGGATGCGTTTTGATGACACAGTGGATGCATTTTTGATGACACAGTGGATGCATTTTTGATGACACAGTGGATGTGTTTTGATGACACAGTGGATGTGTTTTGATGACACAGTGAATGCGTTTTGATGACACAGTGGATGTGTTTTGATGACACAGTGGATGCGTTTTGATGACACAGTGGATGCATTTTTGATGACACAGTGAATGCGTTTTTGATGACAGTGAATGTGTTTTTGATGACACAGTGAATGCGTTTTGATGACACAGTGGATGCGTTTTGATGACACAGTGGATGCGTTTTGATGACACAGTGAATGCGTTTTGATGACACAGTGAATGCGTTTTGATGACACAGTGGATGCGTTTTTGATGACACAGTGGATGCGTTTTGATGACACAGTGGATGCGTTTTGATGACACAGTGAATGCGTTTTGATGACACAGTGGATGCGTTTTGATGACACAGTGAATGCGTTTTGATGAAACAGTGGATGCGTTTTGATGACACAGTGGATGCGTTTTGATGACACAGTGGATGCGTTTTGATGACACAGTGGATGCGTTTTGATGACACAGTGGATGCGTTTTGATGACACAGTGGATGTGTTTTGATGACACAGTGGATGCGTTTTGATGACACAGTGAATGCGTTTTGATGACACAGTGGATGCATTTTTGATGACACAGTGGATGCATTTTTGATGACACAGTGAATGCGTTTTTGATGACAGTGAATGCGTTTTGATGACACAGTGAATGCGTTTTGATGACACAGTGGATGTGTTTTGATGACACAGTGGATGCGTTTTGATGACACAGTGGATGCGTTTTGATGACACAGTGAATCCGTTTTGATGACACAGTGGATGCATTTTTGATGACACAGTGGATGCATTTTTGATGACACAGTGAATGCGTTTTTGATGACAGTGAATGCGTTTTTGATGACACAGTGAATGCGTTTTGATGACACAGTGAATGCGTTTTGATGACACAGTGGCTGCGTTTTTTATGACACAGTGAATGCGTTTTGATGACACAGTGGATGCATTTTTGATGACACAGTGGATGTGTTTTGATGACACAGTGGATGCATTTTGATGACACAGTGGATGTGTTTTGATGACACAGTGGATGCGTTTTGATGACACAGTGGATGCAGTTTTGATGACACAGTGGATGTGTTTTGATGACACAGTGGATGCATTTTGATGACACAGTGAATGCGTTTTGATGACACAGTGGATGTGTTTTGATGACACAGTGAATGCGTTTTGATGACACAGTGGATGCGTTTTGATGACACAGTGGATGTATTTTGATGACACAGTGGATGTGTTTTGATGACACAGTGAATGCGTTTTGATGACACAGTGGATGTGTTTTGATGACACAGTGGATGTATTTTGATGACACAGTGGATGCATTTTGATGACACAGTGAATGCGTTTTGATGACACAGTGAATGCGTTTTGATGACACAGTGGATGCATTTTGATGACACAGTGGATGTATTTTGATGACACAGTGGATGCATTTTGATGACACAGTGAATGCGTTTTGATGACACAGTGAATGCGTTTTGATGACACAGTGGATGCATTTTGATGACACAGTGGATGTATTTTGATGACACAGTGGATGCATTTTGATGACACAGTGAATGCGTTTTGATGACACAGTGAATGCGTTTTGATGACACAGTGGATGTGTTTTGATGACACAGTGGATGCATTTTGATGACACAGTGGATGCGTTTTGATGACACAGTGGATGTGTTTTGATGACACAGTGAATGCGTTTTGATGACACAGTGGATGTGTTTTGATGACACAGTGGATGTATTTTGATGACACAGTGGATGCATTTTTGATGACACAGTGGATGTGTTTTGATGACACAGTGGATGTATTTTGATGACACAGTGAATGCGTTTTTGATGACACAGTGAATGCGTTTTGATGACACAGTGGCTGCGTTTTTGATGACACAGTGGATGCATTTTTGATGACACAGTGGATGTGTTTTGATGACACAGTGGATGCGTTTTGATGACACAGTGGATGCGTTTTGATGACACAGTGGATGCGTTTTGATGACACAGTGGATGTGTTTTGATGACACAGTGGATGCGTTTTGATGACACAGTGGATGCATTTTTGATGACACAGTGGATGCATTTTTGATGACACAGTGAATGCGTTTTTGATGACATTGAATGCATTTTTGATGACACAGTGAATGCGTTTTTGATGACAGTGAATGTGTTTTTGATGACACAGTGAATGCGTTTTGATGACACAGTGGATGCGTTTTGATGACACAGTGGATGTGTTTTGATGACACAGTGAATGCGTTTTGATGACACAGTGGATGCGTTTTTGATGACACAGTGGATGCGTTTTGATGACACAGTGGATGCGTTTTGATGACACAGTGAATGCGTTTTGATGACACAGTGGATGCGTTTTGATGACACAGTGAATGCGTTTTGATGAAACAGTGGATGCGTTTTGATGACACAGTGGATGTGTTTTGATGACACAGTGGATGCGTTTTGATGACACAGTGGATGCGTTTTGATGACACAGTGGATGCGTTTTGATGACACAGTGGATGTGTTTTGATGACACAGTGAATGCGTTTTGATGACACAGTGGATGCATTTTTGATGACACAGTGAATGCGTTTTTGATGACAGTGAATGCGTTTTGATGACACAGTGAATGCGTTTTGATGACACAGTGGATGTGTTTTGATGACACAGTGGATGCGTTTTGATGACACAGTGGATGCGTTTTGATGACACAGTGAATCCGTTTTGATGACACAGTGGATGCATTTTTGATGACACAGTGGATGCATTTTTGATGACACAGTGGATGCGTTTTTGATGACAGTGAATGCGTTTTTGATGACACAGTGAATGCGTTTTTTATGACACAGTGAATGCGTTTTGATGACACAGTGGATGCATTTTTGATGACACAGTAGATACATTTTTGATGACACAGTGGATGTGTTTTGATGACACAGTGGATGTGTTTTGATGACACAGTGGATGTGTTTTGATGACACAGTGGATGCGTTTTGATGACACAGTGGATGCAGTTTTGATGACACAGTGGATGTGTTTTGATGACACAGTGGATGCGTTTTGATGACACAGTGGATGCATTTTTGATGACACAGTGGATACATTTTTGATGACACAGTGGATGTGTTTTGATGACACAGTGGATGTGTTTTGATGACACAGTGGATGCGTTTTGATGACACAGTGGATGCGTTTTGATGACACAGTGGATGCGTTTTGATGACACAGTGGATGCAGTTTTGATGACACAGTGGATGTGTTTTGATGACACAGTGAATGCGTTTTGATGACACAGTGGATACATTTTTGATGACACAGTGGATGTGTTTTGATGACACAGTGGATGTGTTTTGATGACACAGTGGATGTGTTTTGATGACACAGTGGATGTGTTTTGATGACACAGTGGATGCGTTTTGATGACACAGTGGATGCGTTTTGATGACACAGTGGATGTGTTTTGATGACACAGTGGATGCGTTTTGATGACACAGTGGATGCAGTTTTGATGACACAGTGAATGCGTTTTGATGACACAGTGGATGTGTTTTGATGACACAGTGGATGTGTTTCTGATGAGACAGTGAATGCGTTTTGATGACACAGTGAATGTGTTTTTGATGACAGTGGATGCGTTTTGATGACACAGTGAATGTGTTTTTGATGACAGTGGCTGCGTTTTTTATGACACAGTGAATGTGTTTTTGATGACACAGTGAATGCGTTTTTGATGACAGTGGATGCGTTTTGATGACACAGTGGCTGCGTTTTTTATGACACAGTGAATGCGTTTTGATGACACAGTGGATGCATTTTTGATGACACAGTGGATGTGTTTTGATGACACAGTAAATGCGTTTTGATGACACAGTGGATGTGTTTCTGATGAGACAGTGGATGCATTTTTGATGACACAGTGAATGCGTTTTTGATGACAGTGAATGCGTTTTTGATGACACAGTGAATGCGTTTTGATGACACAGTGAATGCGTTTTTGATGACACAGTGGATGCGTTTTTGATGACACAGTGAATGCGTTTTTGATGACAGTGAATGCGTTTTTGATGACAGTGAATGCGTTTTTGATGACACAGTGGATGCATTTTTGATGACACAGTGAATGCGTTTTGATGACACAGTGGATGCGTTTTGATGACACAGTGGATGCGTTTTTGATGACACAGTGGCTGCGTTTTTTATGACACAGTGGATGCATTTTTGATGACACAGTGGATGCATTTTTGATGACACAGTGGATGCGTTTTTGATGACACAGTGAATGCATTTTTGATGACACAGTGGATGCATTTTTGATGACACAGTGGATGCATTTTTTATGACACAGTGGATGCGTTTTTGATGACACAGTGAATGCATTTTTGATGACACAGTGGCTGCGTTTTTGATGACACAGTGGATGCGTTTTTGATGACACAGTAAATGCGTTTTGATGACACAGTGGCTGCGTTTATGATGACAGTGAATGAGTTTACGATGACACAGTGAATGCGTTTTTGATGACACAGTGGATGCGTTTTTGATGATATAGTGAATGCGTTTTTGATGACACAGTGGATGCATTTTTGATGACACAGTGAATGCGTTTTTGATGACACAGTGGATGTGTTTTGATGACACAGTGGATGCGTTTTTGATGACACAGTGGATGCGTTTTTGATGACACAGTGAATGCGTTTTTGATGACAGTGAATGCGTTTTTGATGACACAGTGAATGCGTTTTGATGACACAGTGAATGCGTTTATGATGACAGTGAATGAGTTTACGATGACACAGTGAATGCGTTTTTGATGACACAGTGGATGCGTTTTTGATGACACAGTGGCTGCGTTTTTGATGACACAGTGAATGCATTTTTTATGACACAGTGGATGCATTTTTGATGACACAGTGAATGCGTTTTTGATGACACAGTGGATGCGTTTTGATGACACAGTGGATGCGTTTTGATGACACAGTGGATGTGTTTTGATGACACAGTGGATGCGTTTTGATGACACAGTGGATGCGTTTTGATGACACAGTGGATGTGTTTTGATGACACAGTGAAAGCGTTTTTGATGACACAGTGGATGTGTTTTGATGACACAGTGAAAGCGTTTTTGATGACACAGTGGCTGCGTTTTTGATGACACAGTGGCTGCGTTTTTGATGACAGTGGCTGCATTTTTGATGACAGTGGCTGTATTTTGATGACAGTGGCTGCGTTTTGATGACAGTGGCTGCGATTGATAACACAGTGGCTGCGTTTTGATGACAGTGGCTGCGATTGATGTTTTTTTTTCAGAATTTTTCAGTTTGTTTGCGCCCCCCCAAATATTTTGAGCACCAGCCGCCACTGCTCCTAAATGACCTCTATGTAATATTCTTCCTGATGCTACTGCTTGTGTAGACTCCTAAAAGGCCTCCATGTCACTTCCCTTCCAGTGATGTTACTTCTCTAGTAGACTCTTAAATTACATCTACATAATATTCTTCCTAGTGATGCTATTGCTCCAGTAGACTCTTAAATTACCTCCATGTCACTTCCCTCCTATTGATGCTACTGATCCAGTAAACTCCTAAATGTGCTCCATGTCCCTTCCCTCCCTTGAGTAGACTTCTTAAAGACATCCATGTCACTTCTCAACCCCCCCCCCCCCACCCCACCAGTGATGCTACTGCTCCTGGAGACTTCTGAATGACCTCCATGCCCCTTCCCTCCTTTGGGTAGACACCTTAAGGACCTCCATGTCACTTCTCCTGTAGACTCCAAAATTACCTCCATGCCCCTTCCCTCCTAGTTTTGTTACTACTCCAGTGGAGTCCTAAATGACTTCAGTGCCACATCCCTTCTAATTATTATGATGCTTAATTAAACAACGGATTATCCGCCGGAGGTAATGAAATGAAACCATTAATTGATTTATAATTGTCTGTTTGTGACACACGTCTGTTTACCGCCGGCCCGGGGCTGCAAAGCTTTAGAGTCTCCGATAATCCGGCGCGGCTCTCTGATAGAACGCGGAATGTTTCTGATCGGAGTCAGGGGGGCCGGCGCTGAATTATACAGAGAAAAGTCTCTCAGGGTTTTGCAGGTTTTTTTTCCTGTAGATCCAGACAGATCAATATGATGGAAAGATTAAACGTGGATATTACACAGAGCCCTGGAGGTGCAGATCTGACCTACATACAGTATTCAGAGGTATTAGTCCAGATCACAGAAAACTTAACATAAAGTTTTTAGTAGATTTTCAACGCCATTGTAATGACCATAGGGATAGGGGGCAACCTCATATTATTTGTCATGGTGTAGCAACTGCATAATAATAATCGACATGGGTAAGGGCAACCTAACAATAATGACCATGATGGGCAACTCCATATTAATGACCATGGGGGGAATGGAACTCCATATTAATGGCCATGGGGGGAATGGAACTCCATATTAATGGCGGAGTGGAGCCTGTGCTGACATCATCACGTCTGTGAGACATCATCACGTAGCGTATGAGTTTCTGGGATATGCCTTACATATTTTGATACACTGTGAGTAGCTTTTTGCTCATAATAAATTAAAGTTTTACACTCTGAGGTTTAGTTTTTGTTCTGACATTGGCTGAGTGAGACTGAAAGTTCCACATGGACCTGGCTGTACATTCCAGTGATTGTTGGTCGCTTTATGTGGATCATCTGACAGTTGAAATACATTGAGCGTGGCAGACCACTTATCATGTGGGGTCCTCCTCAATTCCCTCCTATTGATGTTACTGTGCCAGTAAACTCCTAAATGACCTCCATGTCCCTTCCCTCCCTTAAGTAGACTCCTTAAAGTGATTGTAAAGGTTCGTTTTTTGTTTTTTTTTAATAATGTTATACTTACCTCCTCTGTGTAAGGGTTTTGCAAAGAGCAGCCCTGATCCTCTTATTCTGGGGTGCCCCAGCGGCACTCCTGGCTCCTCCTCTTCATCTGGTGCCTCCACGGAAAAACTATTTCCCTGGGGGCACCCGTGGGGGGTGCACTCATGAGTCCGGCTGCTGCGCCCACTGACACAGACAGCAGGACTCGCCCCTGCCCCCCCCATCTTCTCTTCCAGGGATGTTACTATTTCAGTAGATTCATAAATAACCTCTAAGGCACATTTCTTCAAGTGGGGCTACTGCTACGGTAGACTCTTAAATTACTTCCATGTCATCTCCCCGCTAGTGTGATGCTACTACTCCAGTAGACTACTAAATGACCTCAATGTCACACTTTTAGTGATACTCCTCCTCTAATTTACTTGTAAATGACCCCCATGTCACTTCCCTCCAAGTTATGTTACTACTCTAGTGAAGTCCTAAATGACCTCCATGTCACTTCCCTCCTAGTTATGTTACTACACCAGTGGAGTCCTAAATGCTCTCCATGTCCCTTCCCTCCTCGTTTTTTGCTACTCTAGTTAAGTCCTAAATGACCGCTGTGACAGACCTAGCCGCTCGATTGTGGACCCTGGCATTTGGGGGAACGGTGCTCTTTGTGAGCTGTATGCCTGGGGACCCTTGAGGTGGTATTACTGTGGATTCGGGTCCTGGTCCCCCCAGGACACACAGACTCTGGGGACCCTGGATTTGCCATATTAGAAATAGTGGCTGATTCATAATGCTGGGACAAATACTGTTAGGAGATGCTGATGTCAATTCCAGCCACCTGTCTGTCTGTTGTCTGCTAGAATGTGTATTGTAAGTGTAGTATGGGATCTAAGAGTCATTAGATCCCCATTGTTGTTTGTGTAAATTAACTCTGCTATTGTGTGAAGAAGAGTTCGGTGTTGATTTGTGACAATGTTAATTGGGTTTTCTGAGCTCCAAGACGGCCAGTCTGGCCTAAAGGTCATGTCTGAGTTATCTAGGCTGTCTAAAGGGATTAGTTAATTAGCCCATGTTAATTAGGTTTCTGGTCACAGGTGTATGTTCAGAGTAATATGAGCAGGAGGTATACACCTCCTCTTTTACTGTATAAAAGAGCCTGTATTTTTCAATAAATGAGATTCCTGTTTGAACTTACATACAGCCTGCCTGGTGTTTGTTCTGAGCTATCACAACTGGATTAGAACGGCACATAGCTGTAGTTCTAGTCCCGGAGCATCGGATGACCGAACCATCAGATGTTGCGATCTGCAATCTGATTCTATAACAGCAGAGGAGTGTCGGGAGAGTGGAACCGAGTGAGCAAGGGGCTTGTTACAACCGCCATGTCCCTTCCCTCCTAGTTGTTACTACCCTAGTGAAGTCCTAAATGACCTCCATGTCCCTTCCCTCCTAGTTATTCTACTACTCAAGTGAAGTCCTAAATGACCTCCATGTCCCTTCCCTCCTAGGTTTTCTACTACTCCAGTGAAGTCCTAAATGACCTCCATGTCCCTTCCCTCCTAGGTTTTCTACTACTCCAGTGAAGTCCTAAATGACCTCCATGTGCCTTCCCTCCTAGGTTTTCTACTACTCCAGTGAAGTCCTAAATGTTTTGTGTTTTGCCTGTAGAAGCAGCTTAATGTTATCCTATGTGTCCATGCACATTAAGACGATTACAGGCATATTTTAAACTCAACATTTATAGGCAGGAAAAAAAAAAATTATCTGTGTATCTGATTGGAATTTTCTTGCAGAAAAAAGGCAAAACTCGCCTAAACGCCTGTACAAAAAATTCTCTATAGAAGTGTTTTTTTCTGCCAGGGCAACCGGTCTTTTTTTAAGCCCAGTGTGCATGGAGCCTTAGAGCACAAAGCAGCTGCACTTTCCTAAATACTAAGCAATCTCTGGCTTGTCTTACAGAGATTTGCAGACCAGAGTGGGCCCCGGGGGGCTCCTCTGCAGACCAGCATAGGCCCCGGGGGCTCCTTTACAGAACAGCGTGGGCCCCGGGGCTCCTCTGCAGACCAGCATGGGCCCCGGGCTCCTCTGCAGACCAGTGTGAGCCCCGGGGCTCCTCTGCAGACCAGCGTGGGCCCCGGGGCTCCTCTGCAGACCAGCATGGGCCCCAGGGGCTCCTCTGCAGACCAGCGTGGGGCCCGGGGCTCCTATGCAGACCAGTGTGGGCCCCGGGGGCTCCTCTGGAGACCAGCGTGGGCCCCGGGGGGCTCCACTGTAGACCAGCGTGGGCCCCAGGGCTCCTCTGCAGACCAGCGTGGGCCCAGGGCTCCTCTGCAGACCAGACTCCATATCCAGCATATACAGTATAAACCTATAGGAGGGAGGTGGAGGCATCACTACCAATGAGAGCGTCTTCTGTTGGGAATGCGGAGCGATTGATGGGTGAGCTGGGAAATATGCAACTATCCAGCTCAGTGTTGTAACAATTGACCTCAAAGGCCAACAAGGCGATCATTCCTATGGCTTCGGTGTAAGCGATCTCCCTGGTGCAGGAGAACAGGCCCATCACTTATAGAGCCTGCGCCCGGCATTGACTTTTATTGTGCTCAGAATGCTGCGTCAGGCTCTTCTATTCCTCGCCGTCTTTTCTCCTCTTCTGATATCCTTTATTTGTCTTCAACTCTTTTGTGTTGTCGGTTTCCGCGGCGCGACGATTAATTAAACAACGGATTATCCGCCGTAAGGTTAATGAAATGCCGCCATTAATTGATTGATAAATATCTGTACATGACACACGTTTGTCTGTTGACCGCCGGCCCGGGGCTGCGATGCTTTAGAGTCTCCGATAATCTGGCGCGGCTCTCTGATAGAACGCGGAATGTTTTTGATCGGGTTCGGGGGGGCCAGCGATGAATTATACAGAGAAAAGTCTCTCGGAGTTTTGCAGCTTTTTCTGTAGCTCCACCCTCCAGATCAATATGGTGGAAAGACGCAACTCATTCGGCCAGTGGGGGGAGGTGCAGATCTGACCTACATACGGTATTCGGGGGTATGAATCTAAAAGTCCGTGTGATCTTATTATGGAAATAATAAAACAAATTGTTATAATTGTTTTAAAAAATTGATTTTCATTTGGCCCCTTAAAAAATCCCAATAATTCCTACTTGGACTTTCTTTGAATGAATTCGGGACGTGGTGCCTCCGGCTCCCCTCTCCTGCCCTTAAGATTTTTTTCTATATAGAAATTTTAAATATTATTATATTACCATATTGATTTTTGGGGGAGGGGCACCATGAAGGAAAAATATAAATCAGATTAACCACTTGTCTTCCCTTATCCATCCAATACAAGATACAGTTTTGGCTGGAGTGTCATGTGACAGTTTTGCGTTTTGTGCGCTCGTTTTCCCCGCAGTACCTGTGTGCAATATTCTATTCTTTCCAGGATCGTGGAAAACAGAGGACGATCTTCAGGTTGGTGCTGCCAGCACTGCGTCATGATACGGTATCTGCGGTTTAAAGGAGTACAAATGATGAAAAATCAAGAAAATTTAAGAGAATTTCGATACATTCTGACACATATCATTAATTTCTGACTTTTTTTTCTCGTTAAATGGGCCTACGGGACAAGTACTAAAAAAAATCAGCTCAGGAAGCCGCCCCCGCAGTACTTCTGTTTCACCACAAGATGTCCTCAGTTTTCCAGTGTCAGACACTGGATGGGCTGCCACATCTCCTTCTACAAGATCACAACTTTGCTTGGCAGCCCTGGCATTTCCTTAGACCCAGCCGGGTGGTTTAGATTGTACCCATGACCTCATCCCTGGGCTTTTCTCGGCCAATTTTTCCATATGCAGCGCAGTGTCCGTTTTCCTAGTTCGGCTCAACATTAATTGCAGTGACACATCTACCTTTGTCTCTCACCAAACAACGCCTGAGGAAGCCCTAGCGGGCGAAACATGTCGGGGTACCATTGCTGAGTGACCCCTTTTTTTCATCGAATTTGATGTGTACTGATGTCTATGTGACTTAATGTGTAGCCAATACAACTTTTAAACTTGTTCTATGTCTAATAAACTATGATAATTTTATTTATTTTGTTGTATGAGTAACTCTATTTGCTTGACACCCATAAAATCCCACCAAATTATCCTCATTTATATATATAGTTTCCCAGTGTCATTTAAGGCGGAAGACTGAGCTCAGGGTGTCATGACTCCGCCTCCTGTGGGGGCGGCACTACATTGCCCTCATTTATAGTGTATTGAAGCAGATAGCATCATCAAGGGGAGGGAAGGGGTGGAGTGGAAAAGGACTCGTGTCACATGATTAGCGTGAAATAAGGAATATAAAACACACAGCATCAGGGGGACCTCTGGGGCGAGGCTAAGCCCCAACTGGGACTTTATAAAAAACATGAAAAAATAGAGGTGGTCACAGGAAAACAGCTTTTTTTTGTGTTACCCGAATCCCTATCTAACCCAAAGCAGAGTGATCCCTACTGCTGCATATTCCCCTGTGTCTGAGCATGTGCAGCTGCAAATTACTGAGGTGAGGCAGTGTGCTTGCCAAGGTTTGGGCTGGAGACTGTGCTGGACTGACTGGATCGGTCTCTAGTTGTAGGTAGGTTGCTCCGTGGGCAGTGAGGAACAAATCAGTTCTAACGGGTTGAGACCCACTGTGGACGGGAGTGGTGGACCCACTTGAGGGCTTGGGCTGCTACCTCTCTGGTACTATCAAGAGGAGGAAGGCGCGTCCAGTGTCCAGGACAATGCCACTCTTGATGTAGGGTCCACAAAACATTTATTAAAAAAACAAACATGTATATCGACCCAATGCGTTTCGGGGAACAGACTCTCCCTTCTTCAGGGCTGTTAGTGCAAACTCACAGTGTGTGTGGAGGTGGTTCCTAGAGCGGTTTCTAAATTTCAAACTTGAGATCAACAGAGTTCTGGCTGGTGAAGAGGCAGCAGAATTTGGAGTTCGAAATTTACAATTCTTTCTGGGAACCACCCCCACACATAAGTACGCACTAACAGCCTTGAAGAAGGGAGAGTCCATTCCTCTGAAATGCGTTGGCCTGATGTACATGTTTGCTTTTCTAATAAACGTTTTGTGGACCCTACATCAAGAGTTGACTTTTTCTGGACATCGGGGGCTCCTTCCTCCTCACCAAAGTGCTTCCATATAAGGAACCTGGACTCTGAGCAGAAGCTGTCTGGTAGGTTATCAATAAGACATAAAGACTCATACATGGGGCCCGGGCAGTTTTTGGGCGGATCCATCCTTCCTCCGCTTGTGACAAACTCCAGCACCTCCTGGTTGCTCCTACTGGGGTACGGCATGTATCCCAACGAGAAAATCTCCCACAGCAGAACCCCGAAAGACCTGGAGATGGAGGAGAGAGGAGATAGAGGAGAGAGGAGATGGGGGAGAGGGAAGATGGAGGAGATGGAGGAGAGAGAAGATGGAGGAGAGAGAAGATGGAGGAGAGAGGAGATGGAGGAGATGGAGGAGAGAGGAGATGGAGGAGATGGAGGAGAGAGGAGATGGAGGAGAGAGAAGATGGAGGAGAGAGGAGATGGAAGAGATGGAGGAGATGGAGGAGAGAGGAGATGGAGGAGAGAGGAGATGGAGGAGATGGAGGAGAGAGGAGATGGAGGGGAGAGGAGATGGAGGAGAGAGGAGATGGAGGGGATGGAGACGGAGGAGAGAGGAGATGGAGAAGAGAGGAGATGGAGGAGAGAGAAGATGGAGGAGATGGAGGAGAGAGGAGATGGAGGAGATGGAGGAGAGAGGAGAGAGAGGAGATGGGGGAGATGGAAGATGGAGGAGATGGAGGAGCGAGGAGATGGAGGAGATGGAGGAGAGAGGAGATGGAGGAGATGGAGGAGAGAGAAGATGGAGGAGATGGAGGAGAGAGGAGATGGAGGAGATGGAGGAGATGGAGGAGAGAGGAGATGGAGGAGATGGAGGAGAGAGGAGATGGAGGAGATGGAGGAGAGAGGAGATGGAGGAGAGAGAAGATGGAGGAGAGAGGAGATGGAAGAGATGGAGGAGATGGAGGAGAGAGGAGATGGAGGAGAGAGGAGATGGAGGAGATGGAGGAGAGAGGAGATGGAGGAGATGGAGGAGAGAGGAGATGGAGGGGAGAGGAGATGGAGGGGATGGAGACGGAGGAGAGAGGAGATGGAGAAGAGAGGAGATGGAGGAGAGAGAAGATGGAGGAGATGGAGGAGAGAGGAGATGGAGGAGATGGAGGAGAGAGGAGAGAGAGGAGATGGGGGAGATGGAAGATGGAGGAGATGGAGGAGCGAGGAGATGGAGGAGATGGAGGAGAGAGGAGATGGAGGAGATGGAGGAGAGAGAAGATGGAGGAGATGGAGGAGAGAGGAGATGGAGGAGAGAGTAGAGAGAGGAGATGGGGAGAGGGAAGATGGAGGAGATGGAGGAGAGAGGAGATGGAGGAGATGGAGGAGAGAGAAGATGGAGGACAGAGGAGATGGAGGAGATGGACAGAGGACAGCAATAAGAAGATACTCCATTCATTATACAACAAAACACATTTCTCTTTTGAAGGATCTCCTCGCCGTTTCCCCTCTGCTGCACTTCACCCCCTTCTGGTTTGGGAGTGCACACTGTGCAAGTAGTATGATATAATGCATTTGGACTACATGTCCCACAATTCCTAGCACATTGGACACAATGCACATGTGTGGTACCCAAGCACACGTATAATGATATGGACCCCGGTCTCACTGCACATGCTTGCCCTACACATGGCACCCGAGTGGGCACATGATAGTGACTGTGGCCACTCTTCTCATGCACGCTCTAAACTAAGAACCTGAGCAATGACATAAGGACAAGGACTCCGGCACTTCTCTGCATGTCCTAAACACAGCACTCAAGGAGGCACATGGACCCTCGCCAATCTGCACAGATGTGTGCCCCAAACATGGCACCTGAGTGGGCACAATCATAAGGACCCAAGCCTCTCTGTGCAAGTATGACCTAAACACCTCGTAGGCACATAATTATAGGGACCCTGGCCACACTGCATATGTGCGCTCTAAACACGGCACCCAAGCAAGCACATATGGACTCCAGCCCCTATTTGGATGCACGGCCTAAACTCAGCACCCAAGTGGGTTTATGATAATAAGGACCTTGGCCACTCTGTGCATGGGCACCCTAAACATGGCACCCAAGTGGGTACATAATGATAAGGACCCTGGCCACTCTGTGGGCACCCTAAACATGGCACCCAAGTGGGTACATAATGATAAGGACCCCGGCTACTCTGTGCATGGGCACCCTAAACATGGCACCCAAGTGGGTACATAATGATAAGGACTCCGGCTGGGAGTGCGCGTATCATGGTGGCTATAATTTGCATCCATGGAGACCCTATAGGCGGCGTAGCCCCCCCATAGGCAGAAATGAATTACCCCAAACCAGCAAAAAGGTCATTATGCTGCATAATCACTCTGCACACAAGAAGGGGAGTGGACACAAGTATCAGTATAATGTATATAATGTATATAATGTATACCGCTACATTGTATTCCATGGAGGGATTCATCACTGCACAAAGACGGGTCTTTAGGGGCTTTTTGGATCTTCTTGTTCCACCTCATCCTAAACGGACTACCGCCCCTCGCTCCATCTTATACATTCTTGTGTTCTATAACTTATGCTGCGTACACACGGCCGGACTTTCCGTCAGAAAAGGTCAGACGGAATCATTCCATCGGATATTCCAATCGTGTGTGGGCTTCATTGGACTTTTTCTTTCTAAAATTCTGACGGACCTAGAAATAGAAGACGTTTTAAATCTTTCCGATGGAATCAGTTCCTATCGGGAAGACGTTTGTCTGTATGCTATTCCGACGGACCAAGAACGAGGCAAGGGCAGCTATTGGCTACTGGCTATTGAACTTCCTCTTTCTAGTCCCGTCATCCGTCATCACGTTCTAAACGATCGGACTTTGGTGTGATCGTGTGTAGGCAAGTCCGTTTCAGCGGAAGTCCGTCAGAACTCCGATGGAAAGACCGTCGGAGTCTATTCTGATGGAAAGTCCAGTCATGTGTACGCGGCATTACACTTATGAGGCCAAACAGACAACTGTGTGCAACCCACTGACTAATGATGGTCATCCGCCAACTGACCCCAGAGAGTGGACCTGAAGGTTCCGGGTCATACAGCCAGGGCCGCTCATAAGGCAGTACAGCCAGCCCTCTTCTACTGGGCCTGGGCCCCATCAGTTCAAAAGGGGGGCTCAGGCACCTGCTGAGCACAAAGTCCGGCTGTACTGTCTTATTGCAGACATTGGTGCTCTTCTACCTCCCCCTGCAGCACTTCCGGCTTCTCCTCCTCTCCCTCCCTCCGGCTGCACTGCAGGAGGATTGGTTCTTGCACATTCGCCCCTTCCATCTGCTGTCCAGGCCCCTCTGTGTGCCCCTTTCTCCTGCAGTGCTGCCGGCTTCCCTCTCTCCCATTGGCAGTTGCTGCGGGCACACAGGGGAACGTTTCAGGATGGAGAGTAGGGGAAGGGGATGGTATATATGTCATTTACTGGCCCCTTCTATTCCTGAATGAACACAGTGAGCGATCGGTACCAATCACTCCTGTGTCCGTTCATCACTGAAGCATAGTAAACTGTGTCACTATGCTTCAGTTTGTGAATCAGCAGGAAGCCTCGGAGTGCTTCCTATTCATTCATCTGTGCAGATGAGGCTACAGAGAAAGTGACTGAGGGGGGGGGGGGGGCCCTGTCAGGTAGACTATATGGGGCCCCTTGATTTCTAACAGCAGCCCTGGGTCCAACCCCCCCCCCGCTCCCTAATGGTTTTCCTCCACCTGTATGGGCTTACCATGTGTCAGTCTTGGATGTGAATATTCCTTCCATGAAGGCCTCGGGGGGCATCCACTTCACCGGCAGCATGGCGCACCCTCCTTTCCTGTAGTAACTGGCCCTGAGGAGCAAAAACAATCTTCATGTATTGCAACATGAACAGGAAAAGCTTTAAAGGTGATGGTGGAAACCCAAAATGTGTCCTTGTCTAAAAAATAATGGGGAAAAGGAAGGACCTCCCTGTGTCCATATCTTTAGGAGATTTCGCCTTTATTTAGGAGTATATATAAAACGTCATTTTTTTAAGTGTTGGGTGGAGTGGAGAGGGATTAGACCCCCTGTCAGCTTTGTATTGCTGTTTGTGTCCCCATTAGAGAGATTCACCCTCTGGATTTGTCCGGTTTACTGATATCACCGCGAGAGAAAGAAAATCCCAAATTTTTCGTTGTCACCGGAACAGGAATAGAGGGGAAATCTTCCAATGGCTACACTAGTTCTGGTGACAACCAGGGACTCCCTCACTGCTGTGGTTATGGGACAGGAAGTGAAGGGAAATCTTCCTGACTTGACAGGTTTATAACCCTCCATCACAATATCCAAAATAAAAGAAAAACTGTTTTGGCTTTAGTTATACTTCAAATTCCTGAAACCAGACTTCACTGGTTGAAAAATAAAATTAAAAGATGGGAAACCAACTAGTTCCTCTGAAGAGCAAAACATCCGACCCGCCTTTATAAATAGGACAAAGAAAGAACAAAAAACATAAACCATTAAATGCTATATGGGAAAAAGTCTCGGGACACGTGACCGTCATGTCTGTTATTGGATATCCCATTCTATACCCATGGGAAGAAAAAAATAGAGTTGTCACCTCCACGGCCATTAATATGGGGACAACGCAGGGAATGTCCACCAATGAGCACACAGTGGTTGGAGGAGAAGGCGGGGAATGTCCACCA
The DNA here is from genome assembly GCA_037952835.1 of Lithobates septentrionalis. Taxonomy (NCBI): domain Eukaryota; kingdom Metazoa; phylum Chordata; class Amphibia; order Anura; family Ranidae; genus Lithobates; species Lithobates septentrionalis. The sequence continues at coordinate 228,237 of JBBDGP010004305.1, read as the reverse complement.
ATGAGCACACAGTGGTTGGAGGAGAAGGCGGGGAATGTCCACCAATGAGCACACAGTGGTTGGAGGGGAAGGCGGGGAATGTCCACCAATGAGAACACAGTGGTTGGAGGAGAAGGCGGGGAATGTCCACCAATGAGTACACAGTGGTTGGAGGGGAAGGCGGGGAATGTCCACCAATGAGAACACAGTGGTTGGAGGAGAAGGCGGGGAATGTCCACCAATGAGCACACAGTGTTTGGAGGAGGAGGTGAGGAATGCCCACCAATCAGCACACAGTGGTTGGAGGAGAAGGCGGGGAATGTCCACCAATGAGGACACAGTGGTTGGAGGAGAAGGCGGGGAATGTCCACCAATCAGCACACAGTGGTTGGAGGAGAAGGCGGGGAATGTCCACCAATGAGCACACAGTGGTTGGAGGAGAAGGCGGGGAATGCCCACCAATGAGCACACAGTGGTTAGAGGAGAAGGCGGGGAATGCCCACCAATGAGCACACAGTGTTTGGAGGAGAAGGCGGGGAATGTCCACCAATGAGCACACAGTGGTTGGAGGAGAAGGCGGGGAATGTCCACCAATGAGAACACAGTGGTTGGAGGAGAAGGCGGGGAATGTCCACCAATGAGCACACAGTGTTTGGAGGAGGAGGCGAGGAATGCCCACCAATGAGCACACAGTGGTTGGAGGAGAAGGCGGGGAATGTCCACCAATCAGCACACAGTGGTTGGAGGAGAAGGCGGGGAATGTCCACCAATCAGCACACAGTGGTTGGAGGAGAAGGGGGGGAATGTCCACCAATGAGCACACAGTGTTTGGAGGAGAAGGCGGGGAATGTCCACCAATGAGCACACAGTGGTTGGAGGAGAAGGCGGGGAATGTCCACCAATCAGCACACAGTGGTTGGAGGAGAAGGCGGGGAATGTCCACCAATGAGCACACAGTGGTTGGAGGAGAAGGCGGGGAATGTTCACCAATGAGCACACAGTGTTTGGAGGAGAAGGCGGGGAATGTCCACCAATGAGCACACAGTGGTTGGAGGAGAAGGCGGGGAATGTCCACCAATCAGCACACAGTGGTTGGAGGAGAAGGCGGGGAATGTCCACCAATGAGCACACAGTGGTTGGAGGAGAAGGCGGTGAATGTTCACCAATCAGCACACAGTGGTTGGAGAAGGCAGGGAATGTCCACCAATGAGCACACAGTGGTTGGAGAAGGCAGGGAATGTCCACCAATGAGCACACAGTGGTTGGAGGAGAAGGTGGGGAATGTTCACCAATGAGCACACAGTGGTTGGAGGAGAAGGCGGGGAATGTTCACCAATGAACACACAGTGGTTGGAGGAGAAGGCAGGCATGTCAACCAATGAGCACACAGTGGTTGGAGAAGGCGGAGAATGTCCACCAATGAGCATGCAGTGGTTGGAGGAGAAGGCGGGGAATGTCCACCAATGAGCACACGGTGGTTGGAGAAGGCGAGGAATGTCCACCAATGAGCACACAGTGGTTGGAGGAGAAGGTGGGGAATGTTCACCAATGAGCACACAGTGGTTGGAGGAGAAGGCGGGGAATATCCACCAATGAGCACACAGTGGTTGGAGGAGAAGGCAGGAATGTCCACCAATGAGCACACAGTGGTTGGAGGAGAAGGCAGGAATGTCCACCAATCAGCACACAGTGGTTGGAGGAGAAGGCGGGGAATGTCCACCAATGAGCACACAGTGGTTGGAGGAGAAGGCGGGGAATGTCCACCAATGAGCACACAGTGTTTGGAGGAGAAGGCGGGGAATGTCCACCAATGAGCACACAGTGGTTGGAGGAGAAGGCGGGGAATGTCCACCAATCAGCACACAGTGGTTGGAGGAGAAGGCGGGGAATGTCCACCAATGAGCACACAGTGGTTGGAGGAGAAGGCGGGGAATGTTCACCAATGAGCACACAGTGGTTGGAGGAGAAGGCGGTGAATGTTCACCAATCAGCACACAGTGGTTGGAGAAGGCAGGGAATGTCCACCAATGAGCACACAGTGGTTGGAGAAGGCAGGGAATGTCCACCAATGAGCACACAGTGGTTGGAGGAGAAGGCGGGGAATGTCCACCAATGAGCACACAGTGGTTGGAGGAGAAGGTGGGGAATGTTCACCAATGAGCACACAGTGGTTGGAGGAGAAGGCGGGGAATGTTCACCAATGAACACACAGTGGTTGGAGGAGAAGGCAGGAATGTCAACCAATGAGCACACAGTGGTTGGAGAAGGCGGAGAATGTCCACCAATGAGCATGCAGTGGTTGGAGGAGAAGGCGGGGAATGTCCACCAATGAGCACACAGTGGTTGGAGAAGGCAGGGAATGTCCACCAATGAGCACACAGTGGTTGGAGAAGGCAGGGAATGTCCACCAATGAGCACACAGTGGTTGGAGGAGAAGGCGGGGAATGTCCACCAATGAGCACACAGTGGTTGGAGGAGAAGGTGGGGAATGTTCACCAATGAGCACACAGTGGTTGGAGGAGAAGGCGGGGAAGGTTCACCAATGAACACACAGTGGTTGGAGGAGAAGGCAGGAATGTCAACCAATGAGCACACAGTGGTTGGAGAAGGCGGAGAATGTCCACCAATGAGCATGCAGTGGTTGGAGGAGAAGGCGGGGAATGTCCACCAATGAGCACACGGTGGTTGGAGAAGGCAGGGAATGTCCACCAATGAGCACACAGTGGTTGGAGGGAATGTTCACCAATGAGCACACAGTGGTTGGAGGAGAAGGCGGGGAATATCCACCAATGAGCACACAGTGGTTGGAGGAGAAGGCAGGAATGTCCACCAATGAGCACACAGTGGTTGGAGGAGAAGGCAGGAATGTCCACCAATGAGCACACAGTGGTTGGAGGAGAAGGCAGGAATGTCAACCAATGAGCACACAGTGGTTGGAGGAGAAGGCGGGGAATGTCTTTGCCTGGCCTAGTCAGAGCCAAGGCTTAAACCCACTGAAAATCTGTGGAATGACTTGAAGACTGCAGTCCACAAACGGTCACCATTCTATCGTCCTGATGGTCAGATCCTTTATAAGCCCCGGCCATGACAGGTTCTCTTTACAGGTAAAGTCCAAGAACTTTCATTATCATTTGTGATGTCATCGCTCAGCCTTTTCCCAGGTGATGAAATTTGTCATAATTATCCAAAATTTATTTATTTTGTACTCAGGAAGTCACATGACCTCTTCCCCTTAATATGGTGTCCTTGTAGGAAGATTACCTGTAAATGTCGCGAGCCATTCCGAAGTCGCCGATCTTCGCGATTCTGCCGGGCCCCTGGCATGTCAGCAGACAGTTCCTCGCAGCGATGTCCCTGAAAGGAAGTGATTGATCGCTTTAATAAGGTCACCTTCCATCAATAGCGCGCTGTGACACGCACGCGGGTTTTTATTCCAACCATCAAACGCTTCGCCGCTGAGATCTACGGACCGCTCACAACGCGCTTTACAATCCCAGATTATTTTACTTTTTTATTATTCATATATTAGTATCACATATTATATACTGTATATATATATTATTAGATTTTTATTATATACCATACAGTCAGGGCCGGATAAGGAACATCATGGGCCCGGTGCTGAGGATTATGGTCAGGCTTTTTAAAAAATTTAATAAATTAAAATACAAACAATTTTTTGTTATAACAAATTGAATTAAAGAGAGAGAGAGAGAGAGAGAGAGAGAGAGAGAGAGAGAGAGAGAGAGAGAGAGAGAGAGAGAGAGAGAGAGAGAGAGAGAGAGAGAGAGAGAGAGAGAGAGAGAGAGAGAGAGAAAGGGGATGAGAGAGGGGTGAGGGGTAAGGGAGGGGGGATGAGAGAGGGGTGAGGGGTAAGAGAGGGAGAATGAGAGAGGGGTGAGGGGTAAGGGAGGGGGGATGAGAGAGGGGTGAGGGGTAAGGGAGGGGGGATGAGAGAGGGGTGAGGGGTAAGGGAGGGGGGATGAGAGAGGGGTGAGGGGTAAGGGAGGGGGGATGAGAGAGGGGTGAGGGGTAAGAGAGGGAGGATGAGAGAGGGGTGAGGGGTAAGGGAGGGGGGATGAGAGAGGGGTGAGGGGTAAGGGAGGGGGGATGAGCATGTGTGGGAGTGAAAGCAATGCAGCCCGGCCAAGGCAAGTGATGGAAGGCACAGAACCCGGAAGGAAGATCGGGTGACGATGGAAGCGCCCGGGACCCACCGGACTGATCACTGCGCATCGCTGGAGGCACTATGTACAGGAGAGGAGTGTGGAGGGTATGACAGTGGGCAGTATGTATAGGAGAGGAGTGTGGAGGATATGACAGTGGGCACTATGTACAGGAGAGGAGTGTGAGAGGGTATAACAGTGGGCAGTACGTACAGGAGAGGAGTGTGAGAGGGTATAACAGTGGGCACTATGTACAGGAGAGGAGTGTGAGAGGGTATGACAGTGGGCAGTATGTATAGGAGAGGAGTGTGGAGGGTATAACAGTGGGCGGTATGTACAGGAGAGGAGTGTGAGAGGGTATGACAGTGGGCGGTATGTACAGGAGAGGAGTGTGTTAGGTATGACAGTGGGCGGTATGTACAGGAGAGGAGTGTGAGAGGGTATGACAGTGGGCAGTATGTATAGGAGAGGAGTGTGGAGGGTATGACAGTGGGCAGTATGTACAGGAGAGGAGTGTGAGAGGGTATGACAGTGGGCAGTATGTACAGGAGAGGAGTGTGAGAGGGTATAACAGTGGGCACTATGTACAGGAGAGGAGTGTGAGATGGTATGACAGTGGGCAGTATGTATAGGAGAGGAGTGTGGAGGGTATAACAGTGGGCACTATGTACAGGAGAGGAGTGTGGAGGGTATGACAGTGGGCAGTATGTACAGGAGAGGAGTGTGAGAGGGTATGACAGTGGGCATTATGTACAGGAGAGGAGTGTGAGAGGGTATGACAGTGGGCAGCATATACAGGAGAGGAGTGTGAGAGGGTATGACAGTGGGCAGTATGTATAGGAGAGGAGTGTGGAGGGTATGACAGTGTTCGGTATGTACAGGAGAGGAGTTTGGAGGGTATGACAGTGAGCAGTATGTACAGGGGAGGAGTGTGGAGGGTATGACAGTGGGCAGTATGTACAGGAGAGGAGTGTGGAGGGTATGACAGTGGGCAGTATGTACAGGAGAGGAGTGTGGAGGTTATGACAGTGGGCAGTATGTACAGGAGAGGAGTGTGGAGGGTATGACATTGGGCAGTATGTACAGGAGAGGAGTGTGGAGGGTATGACAGTGGGCAGTATGTACAGGAGAGGAGTGTGGAGGTTATGACAGTGGGCAGTATGTACAGGAGAGGAGTGTGGAGGGTATGACAGTGAGCAGTATGTACAGGAGAGGAGTGTGGAGGGTATGACAGTGGGCAGTATGTACAGGAGAGGAGTGTGGAGGGTATGACAGTGGGCAGTATGTACAGGAGAGGAGTGTGGAGGTTATGACAGTGGGCAGTATGTACAGGAGAGGAGTGTGGAGGGTATGACAGTGGGCAGTATGTACAGGAGAGGAGTGTGGAGGGTATGACAGCGGGCAGTATGTACAGGAGAGGAGTGTGGAGGGTATGACAGTGGGCGGTATTTACAGGAGAGGAGGATGAAGGAATCTGGGAAGGAAAAATGTAATGGTTTGTGGAAGGATGTTTAGGGACCGCGTAGTGGTTAAGGGGAGGGGAGGGGAGACTGAGGAAATGCTTTCTCTTCCTTCTACAAAGTTACAATGTACAGTCTGATCACTGGGGGAGGGGAGACCGAGGAAATGCTTTCTCTTCCTTCTACAAAGTTACAATGTACAGTCTGATCACTGGGGGAGGGGAGACTGAGGAAATGATTTCTCCTCCTACTACAAAGTTACAATGTAAAGTCGGATCACTGCGGGAGGGGAGACTGAGGAAATGCTCCTGCCTGCAGCAGACTGATGACATCACATCAGCCCAGGCAAGGTCACTTACTGGGGCTGAAGGATGACCTTTTATTAATAAAAGGTGGAGCTTCTCTGAATAATGATCGTGTTCTGTATATGGTGACATCTCAGGGAGTTCTTGTTCTTTATGGAGGAATGATCACGTTAAACGCATCTGTCGGCCTTTCCTGGCCGTGTCCCTGGATTGGTTACCTGTGAATGAAGTGGTTCTCCTCCAGGTACTTGCAGCCCATTGCGATGTCTCGGGACACGTTGATCAGGTCCAGCATACTGAGAGAGGACGGCTGGCTCTGCAAAGAGATGAAAGTTTATGGATTCTCCATTCCACCCAATGATTGTCCTCCCAAGTCTGCACTGCTGCCCATACACCTTCCTGTTGTGTTGGCAATTTTGGAGGCTTTACTTCTACTCTTGATTTGAAATAAGGTGAAATTAGGCTCATCAAATTGGCCCCCTGACCCCTCCTGGGCTTTAGTCATTTCCTGGTTTTAGTGGCCCACAGAGAGCCCTGACCTCATCCCTACTGAACATCTTTGAATTGAATTGGAACGCTGATGGTGAGCTAGGTCTTTTTTTTGGCGCCAAATGTAAGGCCTAAAGAGTGAGCCAGGCCTTTTTTTTTTTTTGGTGCCCAATGTAAGGCCTAATGAGTGAGCCAGGCCTTTTTTTTTTGGTGCCCAATGAGTGAGCCAGGCCTTATTTTTTGGTGCCCAACGTGAGTACAATGAGTGAGCTAGGCCTTTTTTTTGGTGCCCAATGTAAGGCCCAATGTGTGAGCCAGGTCTCTTTTTCAGTGCCCAATGTAAGGCCCAATTAGTAAGCCAGGCCTTATTTTTGGTGCCCAATGTAAGGCCCAATGAGTGAGCCAGGCCCTTTTTTTTGGTGCCCAGCGTGAGTACAATAAGTGAGCCAGGCCTTTTTTTTTGGTACCCAATGTAAGGCCCAATGAGTGAGCCAGGCCTTATTTTTGGCGCCCAATGTAAGGCCCAATGAGTGAGCCAGGTGTTATTTTTGGTGCCCAATGTAAGGCCCAATGAGTGAGCCAGGCCTTTTTTTTGGTGCCCAACATTAGTACAATGAGTGAGCCAGGCCTTTTTTTTTGGTGCCCAATGTAAGGCCCAATGAGTGAGCCAGGCCTTTTTTTTGGTGCCCAACATGAGTACAATAAGTGTGAGTGTTGGGGTTACAGGAAGGGTTAGGTTTGGGGTTACAGGGAGGATTAGTGTTGGGATTACAGGGAGGGTTAGTGTTGGGGTTACAGGAAGGGTTAGTGTTGGGATTACAGGGAGGGTTAGTGTTGGGTTTACAGGAAGGGTTAATATTGGGGTTACAGGAAGGGTTAGTATTGGGGTTACAGAGAGGGTTAGTGTTGGGATTACAGAGAGGGTTAGTGTTGGGATTACAGGGAGGGTTAGTGTTGGGATTACAGGGAGGGTTAGTGTTGGGATTACAGGGAGGGTTAGTGTTGGGATTACAGGGAGGGTTAGTGTTGGGGTTATAGGGAGGGTTAATGTTGGGGTTATAGGGAGGGTTAGTGTTGGGATTACAGGGAGGGTTAGTGTTGGGGTTACAGGGAGGATTAGTGTTGGGGATACAGGGAGGGTTAGTGTTGGGGTTACAGGGAGGGTTAGTGTTGGGATTACAGGGAGGGTTATGCCGCGTACACACGAGCGGACTTTACGGCGGACTTTGCCCGGCGGACTGGATTTCGTCGGACAATTCGATGTGTGTGGGCTCCAGCGGACTTTGTTTTCTCAAAAGTTGGACGGACTTAGATTTGAAACTTGTTTAAAATTTATCCGTTGAAATCGAGTCCGGTCGAAAAGTCCGCCGTCTGTATGCTAGTTCGACGGACAAAAAGCCACGCTAGGGCAGCTATTGGCTACTGGCTATGAACTTCCTTGTTTTAGTCCGGTCGTACGTCATCACGTACGAATTCGACGGACTTTGGTGGATTGTGTGTAGGCAAGTCCGTTCATTCAGAAAGTCCGTCGGAAAGTACGTCGAAAAGTCCGCCGGGCAAAGTCCGCCGTAAAGTCCGCTCGTGTGTACGCGGCATAAGTGTTGGGGTTATAGGGAGGGTTAGTGTTGGGGTTATAGGGAGGGTTAGTGTTGGGGATACAGGGAGGGTTAGTGTTGGGGTTACAGGGAGGGTTAGTGTTGGGATTACAGGGAGGGTTAGTGTTGGGATTACAGGGAGGGTTAGTGTTGGGGTTACAGGGAGGGTTAGTATGAAAATTCTGTTAACTGTATGGAAAGGATTTTGGAAGAAGAACAAGCAAAACTAAGAAGGAAATAAATGGCCCCTGATTATAGCGACAGACACAAATGTGAGAAGATGGGGTAATGCGGTTGGATTTAGAGGCCGTTTCCTTCTTCTCATTTCTTGGGGACCGGCTGCTATAATAGGCCTGAAAGTCTAATAATAAGGAGGCCGTTGTTTTCGGGGATATTTATTAGAGTGACGGCCTCTGACAATGCCAGGCCGGCGGGCTGACGGAGAATTAGGGAAAGAGACGTCATGCAGCCGGCGGGGTTCCGTCACATTGCTGGAACGAGGACCGTTCTTCTTCCAGGACGGACAATTCCTGGAAATAAACATCTGCTGGTTGGCTTTTGGTGCCAAGACCCCGAGGGGGAGTCGGGAAGTACAGTATCTGACAAAAGTAAGTACACCCCTCAGTGACATTTGTGTAAATCTTTTCTTCTATCTTTTCATGTGACAACACTGAAGAAATGACACTTGTCTACAATGTAAAGTAGTGAGTGTACAGCTTGTATAACAGTGTAAATTTGCTGTCCCCTCAAAATAACTCAACACACAGCCATTAATGTCTAAACCGCTGGCAACAAAAGTCAGTATATATGGTCAATGTTGGGATAACGTCTCTGCGTTTTGCACTCCACAAAGCTGCACAGTATGAAAGACGCTTTTATCCAATGGGTTATCTTCCTCTAATCTATCGGCTCGCTCAGGATCTTCCGCGACTTTTATTACTCCGCTTGTCGTCTTTTTCCTTCTGGCCGTGTCTTTATATCAGGGGCAGCTTAGTGTTTGGCTCGGTGTTTGTAAGGCACTGGAATCCTGGCGCCTGCTTCCAGCATCTGCATGGAATCTGTAGGCTCTCCCCACCTTTTCCGGGGTTCACTCTGAATGATTGGGTTTCCCCCTAGAATCTTTAGACACACTGTTAGTTAAAGTAGGATTTTTTTAAACAGCTTACCTGTAAAATCCTTTTCTTTCGAAGGACATCACGGGACACAGAGCCTCAGTAATTACTGATGGGTTATATAGGTATCACTGGTGATTGGACACTGGCACACCCTATCAGGAAGTTCAACCCCCTATATAATCCCTCCCCCTTGCAGGGATACCTCAGTTTTGTAGCCAAGCAATATAGTGTATTAGAAGAGGGGCGGGACCTCTGTGTCCCATGATGTCCTTCGAAAGAAAAGGATTTTACAGGTAAGCTGTTTTAAAAAATCCTATTTTCTTTCTCGTACATCACGGGACACAGAGCCTCAGTAATTACTGATGGGATGTCCCAAAGCAACGCTACCTGAGGGGGGGGGGGAACCACGACCAAGTAGGGTGCAATCAGACCTGAGGACCCTGTACCGCTGCCTGCAGCACACTACGCCCAAAGGCGATATCCTCATGCCTTCTCACATCCACCTGATAGAATCTGGTGAATGTATGAACTGAAGACCAGGTTGCGGCCTTGCAGATCTGAGCCATAGAGGCCCGGTGATGCACTGCCCAAGAAGCACCAATAGCCCTTGTGGAATGTGCCCTGATCTGAAACGGAGGAATCTTCTGTTTCAAACCGTAAGCTTGAATGATCAACTGTCGAATCCATTTAGAAATGGTAGATTTTGACGCTGCCTGTCCTCTATTGGGACCCTCTGGCAGCACAAACAAAACATCCGTCTTGCGGATCTGAGCAGTTGCCCCTAGATAGGCCTTAACTGCTCTTACTACATCCAACGAATGTAGAGATCTCTCTTCCGGAGAACAGGGTTCTGGAAAAAAGGAAGGTAGGACAATGTCTTGGTTTAAATGAAAATCAGAAACCACCTTCGGTAAAAAACTAGGATGAGGGCGTAGTACCACTCTATCCTTGTGTATAATCAAATAAGGCTCCTTACAGGAAAGAGCTGATAATTCTGATACTCTTCTAGCAGAAGAGATGGCCACCAGAAAAATGAATTTCCTTGTCAACAAGACCAAAGGAATCTGACTTATTGGTTCAAAAGGCTGTTTCTGTAACACAGACAGAACCAAGTTCAAGTCCCAGGGGTTTAGGGGAGCTTTAACCGGAGGATTAAGACGCATCACCCCCTGTATAAAGCTTCGGACCAAAGAATGCGAAGCAAGTGGCCTCTGAAATAATACTGATAAAGCAGAGACCTGGCCCTTGATGGTACTCAAGGCCAGCTTCATCTCTAATCCTAATTGTAGAAAATCAAGAATTCTACCTATGACATATTTCCTGGGATGCCAACCTCTGGATTCACACCAGGTTATATAAGCCTTCCAGACTCTATGATAAATCATCCTGGAAGCTGGCTTCCTTGCATTGATCAAGGTAGATATGACAGGACCTGAGAGCCCACGACTCTTCAGAACGTGGGTCTCAATAGCCAAACCGTCAAATTTAGCGTTTGTAAGGCAGGATGGAACACTGGACCTTGAGATAACAGGTCTGGGCGTACCGGTAGGGTCCACGGGGAACCCACCGTCATCCTTACTATTTCTGCATACCAAGTCCTTCTGGGCCAAGCGGGGGCCACCAGAAGTACTGACTTCCTTTCCTGCCTGATCCTGCGAAGGAGTCGTGGTAATAGCAGAATAGGCGGGAATGCGTAAATCAGTGAGAACCGATGCCACAGAATCACCAACGCATCCGTCCCGCATGCAAGAGGATCCCTCATCCTTGCCACAAATCTGTCTATCTTTTTGTTGAATCGGGATGCAAAGAGATCTACATCTGGAACCCCCCATCTTTGGCATATGGCCCAAAAGACGTCGGGATGCAGAGACCATTCCCCTGGAAGTAACTGCTGGCGACTTAGATAGTCCGCCTGCCAATTCTCTATTCCCGGGATGAAAACTGCCGATATGCATGGCACATGCATCTCTGCCCAGACTAAGATCTGGTTCACCTCCTTTTGAGCAGCTCGGCTCCGGGTGCCTCCCTGATGATTGACATAAGCCACTGCTGTGGCATTGTCGGACTGGATCCTGACCGGACAACCCTGTAGCCTGATAGTCCAGGCTTTTAGAGCTAGATGTATCGCCCGGATCTCCAGAATGTTGATGGGTAAGGTCCTCTTTGTCTTGGACCATACCCCTTGGACCGCAGCCTGTTCCAGAACTGCTCCCCAACCTGACAGACTGGCATCTGTTGTTACCACCGTCCAGGTAACCGGTAGAAAGGATTTCCCCTTCTGCAGGTTTTCGGGTATGAGCCACCAATTGAGGCTCTGACGCACCGCATGCGACAGGTGCATCGGAAAGTCTAATGCCTGAACTTTCTTGTTCCAGGTCGACAGAATACTGTGTTGCAGCATTCTTGAGTGAAACTGAGCATAGGGAACTGCTTCGAATGAAGACACCATCTTCCCTAGTAGCCTCATACAAAGGCGGACTGAGGGACCCTTCTTGGTCCTTACTGCCAGAATCAGCTCTCTTAAAGCAGTGATCTTTGCCTGAGGTAGAAATACTTTCTCCTGGCTTGTATCTATAATCAGACCTAAATACTCCAGTCTTCTTACTGGTTTTAGGAAAGACTTTTCTAAGTTGAGGATCCAACCCAGGTGTTCTAGATACCTGACTGTGGTCCTCAAGTTTCCATTCAAAGAGGCTACCGACCGGTCTATCAAGAGCAGGTCGTCTAGGTATGCTATGACAGCTATACCCTGAGCCCTTAATCTGGCCAGAGGAGGAGCCAAGATCTTTGTGAACACTCGAGGTGCAGTGGCTATCCCGAAAGGCAGAGCCACAAACTGGAAATGGCGCCCTCCTACCTCGAAGCGCAGAAACTTCTGATGAGCAGGAAAAATGGGCACATGCAGATATGCATCTCTGATGTCTATTGATGCCAGAAATTCTCCTCCCTGCAGGGTGGGAACTACTGTTCGAATTGATTCCATGCGGAAGGATTGAATCCTTAGGAATCGGTTCAGATCCCTTAAGTCCAGAATGGGCCTGACATCCCCATTTGGCTTTTGGACCGTAAAAAGGTTGGAATAGAAGCCCAATCCCTGGTCCTTTGCGGGAACTATCATAATGACCTCCTGCAACAAAAGTCGCTCTAACGCTAGAAGGAGCGACTGCTTCTTCTCTGGGTCTCTGGGAACACTTGATCTGAGGAACCGAGGAGAGGGGAATTCCTGAAACTCCAGCTTGTACCCTAAGGTTACCGCGGAGATTACCCATCTTTCCTGGAAGTCCTCCTGCCAGAGCTCTGAGAACTGTCGCAGTCTTCCCCCCACTCGAGTGAGCGGGGGCGCCCCCTCATGCAGAGGTCTTAGTGTTTTGCCTAGTAGGCTTCTTTCCCCAGGACTTCTTTTGTCCCTGGGGTTGACTCTTGTCTCTGGACCCCGATGGAGGCGGCCGTCGAGACTGCCTTGAGGCTGAAGCCCCCGGCGCTGGGGAAAGAGTCAGTTTGAAAGAGGGACGCTTACTCTTCTTCTTGACAGGTAAGAGAGTGCTTTTCCCACAAGAGATTCTCTTGATATAGTTATCCAAGTCCTCTCCAAACAACCTTGCACCACGAAACGGAAACCCAGCCAGGAGCTTCTTACATGGTGCTTCAGCTGACCAATTTTTCAACCATAGGATTCTACGTATATGCACCAACCCCAGTGAAAGACGGGAAGTTTGCACGATAGAATCTCTAATGGCGTCAACCACATAACATAAGGCCGCTGGAAGGTTAGCAAACCCCTGGGCCTGCTGTTCAGGTAATACTTTGATGACCTGCTTAACATGGTCTCTTAAGTATTGACAGACTCCAATCGCTGCTACTGCAGGTTGGGCCACTGATCCTGCTAAGGAGAAAACATCCTTCAATAGGGATTCCATCCTTTTATCTACAGGATCCCTGAGCATCTGAGCATTGTCTACAGGACAAGTCAGACTATTATTTACGGAGGAAATGGCGGCATCAATAGCCGGTATTCCCCACATTTTAATAAACTTTTCTTCCATCGGATAAAGTGTTGAAAACTTTCTCGGCGGAAAAAAACGTTTGTCTGGGTGATCCCACTCAGAATAAATGAGCTTTTCAAGTAAAGTATGAACAGGAAAAGCCTGTGCTGCTTGGAAAGGTTTCAGTGACCCCAAAGCAGAAGAGGATTCTTTAGCAGTTTCAGGTATGGGCAACTTAAATGTGGAGCGGACCAATCCCGTAAGGATCTGCACTAAGACTTTCTCCTCTTGAGAAGTCGCAGAGGGTCCCTCTCCACCTGAATCCTCCGAAGAGGAATCATCCGTCCCATCCCGATCCTCTGAAAGGGATTCATCTCCTTTATCCCAGAGCTCTTCTTCCTGAGGGTCTTGGGGAACAGAGGAAGGCCTAGTGCGTTTTCTTCCACTGAGTGAAGATGTAATCACGGCCATTAATCTTTCCTCTAGACCATTAATGGATGAGGAAAAAACCTCTTGTGTAATATATACAGGGGCTGAAGTGCCAGAAGCAGGTGTAGCCCCTGACCCCGATGGCTCTCCCTGGCTAGCCGTCCCTGGCCCATCTTTAGGGGGGGGAGGATGCTGCCGACAGGGGGCCCTCAGAACCTGAACGAGATCCCCTAGTGTCTCTGGTTCCTGGGGTGCTTGAACCTCTTCTACCCATAGTGCAAAGCAACAAGGTGTGAGGTATACAAATGAACACTGCCTGCTGAGCGATGTAGTCTGGCTAAAAGCCTTGCTACCCAATGCTCAGTCTGGTGTTACTTCAGTAAATGCTGCCTAGGAGAATGCCTGTGTCCCACCTTACATGCGACCGTCAGGTCTGTGTCTCTCAGAAGGCTGTGTGCACCTGTACAGAGTGCCTTTAATAGCCTGCAGCTGGCCTGAGTGGGAGTCTAAGCACCTGTGCTGACGTCCCGCCCCCCCCCTCTAGCGCCCCCCCCCCCCCCTCGAGTTTTGAAAAAAACGAGCGCTTCCCGCGCTGGCCGACTCTCCTGTCATGCTTCTGGAGGAAGGCTGGGGTCAGAGGAGGAGGGAGAGAGGCTGGTAGCAAGATCTGCCTGAACGGCTATCTTCAGAGATGGTGGCCATTAGGCCGCAGAGCCCGGGTGGTATAACCACTTTCTAGAGCCTTGTGGCCCCTCTCTAGCCTGGGGGGGGAACATTCAAACATGAGAAATCCCCCCTTCCATCCTACCTTTTTGCAGCCGGCCTGAGACGCTGGGAGACATGAACAGCGATGGAAAACACTGAGACAGACAGTCAGCACGTGAAGGTTTGTGCTCTTGGCAGCCCCCGGTGGTCACAATAGGCATAGCATGCATTTACCTTAAAGGAGAAAAGCCACTAGAACTCAAAAATTCTGTGGAATCTCCTCTTACCTTATCCAGCCGCAGGGTGCTGTTTACACAGACCCAATCTTCACCTCTCACGGTGGGCTCCGTTTGAAAAAACCATCAGAGACTGGGGCCCCCTACGAATAGGGGGATCCAACAGTTCTGGGACCGTAAAGCACCTCGCCAGAAATTAGGAAGTTTAAAGCCATTTTCTGATCTGCGGGGTCCAGCTCTCTAAAAAGAGAAGCGTTACGGGTAAAACCTTGTTTCTTCGGACACGCGGCCCGGGTACCATTCAATTCGGCCATGAAAAGACACTTTGAATGGATCCGGTTCGCCTGGCTTGCCCCAGTATAGGATATAGGATATTCCCTTTGGAGCTCAGCACAGGACATCTTTACACGTCCATCACCTAAGACACTGGCGTAAAAACTGAGGTATCCCTGCAAGGGGGAGGGATTATATAGGAGGTTGAACTTCCTGATAGGGTGTGCCAGTGTCCAATCACCAGTGATACCTATATAACCCATCAGTAATTACTGTGGCTCTGTGTCCCATGATGTTCGAGAAAGAAATACTAATTTACTGACTGTTATACTGACATCCTGGCTGCCAAGCCATAGAGTAGGATCATGTTTGGAAGCAGTGATCTCTCTGCAGAGATCTGCTAATTCACACTTGTTGCTCTACTTGCAGCAGCAAACTTTGTACAATCAATGTATTAATTCTGTGTATAAGCAAAACTTTTTTTTGCTGTTTTGATAGAGTAGAAGAGAGTTGATCCTTTTTCCTGTTGCCGGTGGAAGGGTTACAGCCATAGTGGTGCTCCATGTACACAATAGCAGCCAGGTAATTGTTTACCTTTTCAGTCCCAGCTGCAGGCTATCTTGTAGAAGTGATCACTTTCACACTGCTGGGAGGGTTTTGGCCACTCCCCTACTGCTCCCCCTTCCTCCACTAAGTTTTTCTGACTCACCTGTCCCCCCTGGGTGCTGGGGGCCTCCATGACGTGTGTAGGGATTTCTCCTGGGCAGTACGAACCTGGAGGTGCCCAGAACTTCTGGGTTTAAAGTCAGTGCTCAATTAGCTTCAACATGGTGCTGAGGAGACACTAAGGGTCTAATAGACCTCTGATGTGTCCTTAAAGAAAACCTGTCACCTGCCCTATGCAGAAGAGAAGAGGAACATCTGAAATGAGATGAGGAACATCTGGGAAGAGAAGAGGGACGTCTGGAATGAGAAGAGGAACATCTGAGAAGAGAAGAGGAACATCTGAGAAGAGAAGAACATATGGGAAGAGAAACGGGATATCTGAGAAGAGAAAAGGAACGTCTGAGAAGAGAAGAGGAACACCTGGGAAGAGAAGAGGAACACCTGGGAAGAGAAGAGGAACATCTGGAAAGAGAAGAGGAACATCTGGAAAGAGAAGAGGAACATCTTAGAAGAGAAGAACATATGGGAAGAGAAACGGGATATCTGAGGAGAGAAAAGGAACACCTGGGAAGAGAAGAGGAACATCTGGAAAGAGAAGAGGAACATCTGGAAAGAGAAGAGGAACATATGTAAAGAGAAGAGGAACATCTGTGAAGAGAAGAGGGACATATGTAAAGAGAAGAGGAACATCTGGAAAGTGAAGAGGGACATCTGGGAAAAGAAGAGGGACATCTGGGAGAAGAAGAAAGATGTCTGGGAAGAGAAGAGGATATCTGGGAAGAGAAGAGGACATCTGGGAAGAGAGTGGGGACATCTGGAAAAAGAAGAAGGATGCCTGAGAAGAGAAGAGTAACATCTGGAAAGAGAAGAGGAACAACTAGGAAGAGAAGAGGAACTTCTGGAAAGAGAAGAGGAACATTAGGAAAAAGAAGAGGGACTTCTGGGAAGAGAAGAGGGACATCTAGAAGAAGAAGAAGGATGCCTAAGAAGAGGAACATTTGGGATTAAAAGGTGAACATCTGGGAAGAGAAGAGAGACATCTGGGAAGAGAAGAGGAACAATTCGGAAGAGAAGAGGAACTTCTGGAAAGAGAAGAGGAACATCAGGAAGGAGAAGAGTGACTTCTGGGAAGAGTAGAGGGACATCTAGAATAAGAAGAAGGATGCCTGAGAAGAGAAGGGTAACATCTGGGAAGAGAAGAGGAACAACTCAGAAGAGAAGAGGAACTTCTGGAAAGAGAAGAGTGGCTTCTGGGAAGAGAAGAGGGACATCTAGAATAAGAAGAAGGATGCCTGATAAGAGGAACATCTGGGATGAGAAGGTGAACATCTGGGAATAAAAAAGGAACGTCTGGGAAGAAAAGAGGGATATCTGGGAAGGAAAGAGGAATGTCTGAGAAAAGAAGAGGAACACCTGGGAAGAGATGAGGAATGTCTGGGAAGAAAAGAGAGACATCTGGGAAATGAACTAGAATATCTGGTAGGAGAAGAACCCTGATGAAAAATAGGGGGTTGTTCAGACTCCCAAAATGTGTAGGATGTTTTATTCAGTTATTGAATGAAAAATTAAAGCTTTTCTGGACTCATTTTTGCGGTAGTGCTCTTTATGTTTGTTCTGGATTCTGATTTTGGGTGCTCCTGGTAGGGTAACCCTGTCAGACAAGAGCGGTCTCACTGGGACCATTGAGTCTTAGGAACTGGTTTGAAATTCTGCAATATCACACCACTGATTATCAGGATTCCAAGAATCTCTCAATGAAACAACCATCAATGGGGTCATCTGTTCCTCTCACCAGTCTGGGTCGTGTCTGTCGTAGGAAGGACTTCAGATCTCCTCCAGCCATCAGTTCCAGTAGAATGAATCTCGGCAGATCCTGCAGACTGACGCCAATACAACGCACAATATTCTGGTGGCTAAATTTACTGGGAAGAGAGATGGACATGGTTCACACAACCAGCACACACACTTCATAATGTATCATAATTTTCAATAACATAGACAGTTATTAAATGGAAAGATTCCAGAAAATACCAAATAAAGACAATCAATAATTGAATAAAAGCGGTCAGTGGTGGAGAGGAGTGAAATTTGGAGTTTTGGCTTTCATGGAACTTGGGGACATCTCACCATTTAAATCTTAAAACTCTTAAACCTCAAAATGTCACCTTTTAATCCATACAGAAGACTGAACTGGAGTGGTTTTGGCAGTTGGTAAGGGTATAATGGCCGACAAAACACAGAAATTGTCTGCCAGTAACTCACTAGGGTCTAAACACTGTAGCGCCCAGTATATGAGCAAATGTTTGCTGACTCGCCTATAGAGGTGCGGTCCAGGTAACTCATTAGGACAGAACAAAAACAAAAGTTGGGGTAAAGAGCCCTCTATAAAAGGAAGTCACAAGAGGACCATGCATCTTAAACATGGGATTTTTATTACAAAAATAAGAATACAAAAACCGGGGGGAAAAAATCCCACCATCATCACCTCTGCTGTATATTAAGACAATGTTGTCTAAAGTAGTTGCAGCCACATCGCACGTAGCACATACACACACATCACATGCATATCCAGGGATGTCTACCTAACCAGCCGGTATATGGAATATTTATATAAAGTAAACAACATGAAACTGAAGATGTACTAATAATGGCTCCAATCCAGCCGAAGTATAGACCATTTCCAGGCACCGGATGAGTGTATCAAAGTGACTTCACTCGCTGCGGAATAGGGAGTCCCGTTATAGGATGCATGGATGCAGGGCTGGTGCAAGGATCTTTCACACCCTAGAACAGTGATGGTGAACCTTGGCACCCCAGATGTTTTGGAACTACATTTCCCATGATGCTCAACTACACTGTAGAGTGCATGAGCATCATGGGAAATGTAGTTCCAAAACATCTGGGGTGCCAAGATTCGCCATCACTGCCCTAGAAAAACCTCATTTTGCCGCCCCCCCCACCCCCGGCTCACCTGTGCCAATCAATGCAGCCTCACCAATACCCACCAGCACCCATCAAATGCAGCCTCACCAGCGCCCGTCAAATGCAGTCTCACCAATGCCCATCAATGCCGCTTCACCACTGCCAATCAATGCAGCCTCACGGGGGTGGGGGGGGGGGGTAGGGGAACGACAGGCCAGGGTGCAGAGCGACCTCCATGGGGGGTGCGGGTTCTGTACAGCCTCCGGAGCGGCTGCCTGGTTGATAGTTGCTGGCTCTGTGGACAGAGCAGGAGTAGGATCACCAGCGGCCAGGCGCCCTAGGTGGCTGCCTAGTCCGCCTAGTGGTAGCACCAGCCCTGCATGGATGTGTGACTGGGTAATAAAAGCAGGCAGAGGACCCTAAAAACATCAAATGGCATTTTCCAGGCAACAGGTGGATCTGTTATCTTCACTCGCTGTAGAGCAGAAAGTCCCTCTGTTACAGTCAAAGTATGGTAAGTTGATAGCAGTATAGGGTTGTATAGGGTTCTGTAATCATAGATAGAGATCTCAGGAGGTGAACACCGAAATGTTACCAGAGGTTCACCAGAAAGTGCTTTCATCAATCAGGGAATGCAGAGTGGAGTGGCTATGGCTTCATACTCCCGGGTGGGACCTGTGCTATTGATGCCGTTCCAACCTCATTCCTGTGAGCCGCATGTATGAAGGACCTGGCTCTCCCAGGCTATTCAGGACACGGGTTTTCATGGTACATGGTCGGGTGAGAGGACCTCTAGGTCCCTGGTCTGTTTACAGCACTTGTGCACTTTACATCCTTCACACAAACTGTGAATAATTTGATGGTTACCTGCATTCCCTGATTTATGTAAGCACTTTCTGGCATAGAAATTCCCTCCTATGACGGCCTCCTGCTACAGATCAGTGATGGTCAGTGACCAATAATAGGGCAGGATTAGTCTCACCTGATGATGAGCGCCTCCATCAGGAAATCCAGCTCATCCTGCTCTGAGCAAACCTCCGGCAGAGTCTACAACACACCAACATCACTCGTCATAAAGAATATAAATGTGTATTAGATGTCAGATATTCCATTCACTGACCAATGGCAATATTTCTACACAGACATAAACCCAAACCCAACGCCATTTCATCTACTAAAGTACAATGTATCCGATATTTGTTTTTAAAAATGATAATTGTTTATCCCCTTCATAACGAAGATCAAGTAAATCCGAACCCCTGAAGACAGTTTTGAAGCTTTGACACATATTAGTAAATCTGTACATCGCTACTACTGAGTATTTCCAGGTGGATTATACCGTGGTTTTTTTTTGGGGGGGGGGGGCAGATTGGGCTTTCATTTGGTGGAAAAGGGTAAGAGATATCTCCTGATTTCTTTTATTATCAAAGGAAAAATGGCACAAAATAGAAAAACGATATCACTTGTAACCACTTCAGCCCCGGAAGGCTTAATGCATAGGATGCATTAAGGTGAAAAAATACGAGGGTTACATCCTTTAAGGTTAAACCTCTTTTCTTCTAATTTTAGAGAGTGGCCACGAGTCTTGTTAAACTCCCTTCCGCGAAAAAGTTTTCTCCCTATTGTGGGGTCACCAGTCCGGTATTTATATATTGTGGGGTCACCAGTCCGGTATTTATATATTGTGGGGTCACCAGTCCGGTATTTATATATTGTGGGGTCACCAGTCCGGTATTTATACAATGAAATCATATCCCCTCTCAAGCGTCTCTTCTCCAGAGAGAATAAGTTCAGAGCTCACAACCTTTCCTCATAACTAAGATCCTCCAGACCCTTTATTAGCTTTGTTGCCCTTCTTTGTAGTCGCTCCATTTCCAGTACATCCTTCCTGAGGACTGGTGCCCAGAACTGGACAGCATACTCCAGGTGCGGCCGGACCAGAGTCTTGTAGAGCGGGAGAATTATCGTTTTATCTCTGGAGTTGATCCCCTTTTTAATGCCAATATTCTGTTTGCTTTGTTAGCAGCAGCTTGGCATTGCATGCCATTGCTGAGCCTATCATCTACTAGGACCCCCAGGTCCTTTTCCATCCTAGATCGCCCCAGAGGTTCTCCCCCCAGTCTATAGATTACATTCAGATTTTTACCACCCAAATACATTATTTTACATTTTTCTACATTGAACCTCATTTGCCATGTAGTTGCCCCTCCCCCATTCATTTGTTCAGATCTTCTTGCAAGGTTTCCACATCCTTCGGAGAAGTTATTGCCCTGCTTAGCTTAGTATCGTCTGCAAATACAGAGATTGAACTCTTTATCCCATCCTCCAGATCGTTTATAAACAAATTAACTAGGATTGGTCCCAGCACAGAACCCTGGGGGACCCCACTACCCACCCCTGACCATTCCGAGTACTCCCCATTTATCACCACCCTCTGAACTCGCCCTTGTAGCCAGTTTTCAATCCATGTACTCACCCTATGGTCCATGCCAACGCACCTTATTTTGTACAGTAAACGTTTATGGGGAACTGTGTCAAATGCTTTTGCAAAATCCAGATACACCACGTCTACGGGCCTTCCTTTATCTAGATGGCAACTCACCTCCTCATAGAAGGTTAATAGATTGGTTTGGCAAGAACGATTCTTCATGAATCCATGCTGATTACTGCTAATGATATCATTCTTTTTACTAAAATCTTGTATATAGTCCCTTATCATCCCCTCCAAGAGTTTACATACTATTGATGTTAGGCTAACTGGTCTGTAATTCTCCTCAGTCTTCCCTCGTGAAGACTGAGGAGAAGAATAAATTCAATACCTTCGCCATCTCCCCATCCTTTGTAACTAGATGTCCTTCCTCATTCTTTATGGGGCCAATATGGTCAGTCCTCCCTTTTTTACTGTTTATATACTTAAAGAATTTCTTGGGATTTCTTTTTTGCTCTCCTCAGCTATGTGTCTTTTATGTTCTATCTTAGCCGTCCCTATTGCACCCTTACATTTCTTATTGCATTCTTTGTAAAGTCTGAATGCTGATGATGATCCCTCAACCTTGTATTTTTTGAAGGCCTTCTCCTTTGCTTTTATACATTGGAGTTAAGCCATCCAGGACTTTTGTTCGCTTTTTTAAATTTATTACCCAATGGGATCCATTGGCTAATGCCCTTATTTAATATGCTCTTAAAGCAAACCCATCTCTCCTCCGTATTCTTTGTTCCTAAGATTTTATCCCAATTTATATCTTCTAACAAGGAACGCAGTTTAGGGAAGTTGGCTCTTCTGAAATTCAGCGTCTTTGTATTCCCTTTATGTTTCCTATTTGTGTGATTTATACTGAAGCTCCTCCCAGGTACATAAGTATCACAGGCTCCTCCCAGGTACATAAGTATCACAGACTCCTCCCATGTACATAAGTATCACAGACTCCTCCCATGTACATAAGTATCACAGACGCCTCCCCTGTACATAAGTATCACAGGCTCCTCCCATGTACATAAGTATCACAGGCTCCTCCCATGTACACAAGTATCACAGACTCCTCCCATGTACACAATTATTACAGACTCCTCCCATGTACATAAGTATCACAGGCTCTTCCCATGTACATAAGTATCACAGACTCCTCCCATGTTCATAAGTATCGAGGCTCCTCCCATGTACATAAGTATCACAGGCTCCTCCCATGTACATAAGTATCACAGTCTCCTCCATGTACATAAGTATCACAGGCTCCTCCCATGTACATAAGTATCACAGCCTTTGCTCAATACTTTGGTGAAGCTCCTTTGGCACCAATTACAGCCTCAAGTCTTTTTGAGTATGATGCTACAAGATCGGCACACCTATTTTTGAGCAGTTTCTCCCATTCTCCTTTGCAGGACTTCTCAAGCTCCATCAGGTTCGATGTTCAATCGGGTTCAAGTCTGGGCTCTGGCTGGGCCACTCAAGGACATTCACAGGGTTGTCCCGGAGCCACTCCTTTGTTATCTTGGCTGTGTGCTTAGGATCGTTGTCCCGTTGGAAGATGAACCTTCGCCCCACTCTGTAGAAGGTTTTCATCAAGGATGTCTCTGTACATTGCTTCATTCATCGTTCCCTCCATCCTGACTAGTCTCCTAGTTCCTGCCACTGAAAAACATTCCCACAGCATGATGCTGCCACCACCATGCTTCATGGTAGGGATGTATTGGCCAGGTGATGAGCGGTGCCTGGTTTCCTCCAGACATGACGCTTGCCATTCAGACCAAAGAGTTCAATCTTTGTTTCATCAGACCAGAGAATTTAGTTTCTTATGGTCTGAGAGTCCTTCAGGTGCCTTTTGGCAAATACCAGACCAGCCGTCTGGCCACTCTACCATGCAGGCCTGATTGGTGGAGTGCTGCAGAGATGGTTGTTCTCCTAAAGGTTCTCCTCTCTCCACAGAGAGGATCGTAGCTCAATGGAAGGACCAGCAATCCGGATACCAAGAACATGAAAGGAAACTCTCCATAATGTAAAACCATAAGTAGCAATTTATTGTAAACAAGTACACTTACAGCAAAGTAGAAGATTGGAAAACTCGTATAGGAGGGCCGGCCGGCTCGCAGACACCCGTCCACACACACAGTACACCGCAATGACGTCAGCACGCCTGCCTCCCGACGTACGTTTCGTCAAAGATTGACTTAGTCATAGGGAATGGAGAGTTTCCTTTCATGTTCTTGATATCCAGATTGCTGGTCCTTCCATTGAGCTACGATCCTCCTGTATCTCCCTCTGGTATTTCCACATTTTTAAGCATTTCAATACTGGTGATGATCTGATGTCTGGATATCCAATTCAGTTTACAGGCTTGCTATCGCTTGCCTTTTGGTAAGCGTGCATTTTGTACGGTGGAGGTTCACTATAATTGGTGTTTCTTATTTTTTCACGGAAGGATTATTCCAACAACCTTTATTTTCAGTGGACGTTATTATTCACTGGATTGTGTATATTAATACTACCTTTTCATTGGGGAGTTGTCACTTTACTTCACAATTTTTGCTTTACTGTTATATTGTGCCCATCCTGGCATATACATCAATCTTTTAGTGCAGCTTCCTACTTTTTTCCTATCCTATATGTTTGTACATATCTTACAAATTGAGCTGCAGCTTGTTGCCTTCTATTTTGTGTTATTTTAGCGTGGTATGAGATTACTTTTTCCACTGTACTAATGACACTGGCTGGGAAGGGGTTAAAAATCTAAGGAGATCAAAAGGTTCTCCCAATCCTCTAAAACCCAGGTCATTACTGATGCCACTGATGATGTCACTTCAGCCATCATGTGGAAGTGGAAGGTACACTGACCAACCATCATCATCTACAGTCAGGTCCATAAATATTGGGACATCGACACAATTCTAATCTTTTTGGCCCTATACACCACCACAATGGATTTGAAATTAAACGAACAAGATGTGCTTTAACTGCAGACTTTCAGCTTTAATTTGAGGGTATTTACATCCAAATCAGGTGAACGGTGTAGGAATTACAACAGTTTGTATATGTACCTCCCACTTTTTAAGGGACCAAAAGTAATGGGACAATTGGCTGCTCAGCTGTTCCATGGCCAGGTGTGTGTTATTCGCTCATTATCCCATTTACAAGGAGCAGATAAAAGGTGCAGAGTTCATTTCAAGTGTGCTATTTGCATTTGGAATCTGCTGCTGTCAACTCTCAATATGAGATCCAAAGAGCTGTCACTATCAGTGAAACAAGCCATCATTAGGCTGAAAAAACAAAACAAACCCATCAGAGAGATAGCAAAAACATTAGGTGTGGCCAAATCAACTGTTTGGAACATCCTTAAAAAGAAAGAACACACCGGTGAGCTCAGCAACACCAAAAGACCCGGAAGACCACGGAAAACAACTGTGGTGGATGACCGAAGAATTCTTTCCCTGGTGAAGAAAACACCCTTCACAACAGTTGGCCAGATGAAGAACACTCTCCAGGAGGTAGGTGTATGTGTGTCAAAGTCAACAATCAAGAGAAGACTTCACCAGAGTGAATACAGAGGGTTCACCACAAGATGTAAACAATTGGTGAGCCTCAAAAACAGGAAGGCCAGATTAGAGTTTGCCAAACAACATCTAAAAAAGCCTTCACAGTTCTGGAACAACATCCTATGGACAGATGAGACCAAGATCAACTTGTACCAGAGTGATGGGAAGAGAAGAGTATGGAGAAGGAAAGGAACTGCTCATGATCCAAAGCATACCACCTCATCAGTGAAGCATGGTGGTGGTAGTGTCATGGCGTGGGCATGTATGGCTGCCAATGGAACTGGTTCTCTTGTATTTATTGATGATGTGACTGCTGACAAAAGCAGCAGGATGAATTCTGAAGTGTTTCGGACAATATTATCGGCTCATATTCAGCAAAATGCTTCAGAACTCATTGGACGGAGCTTCACAGTGCAGATGGACAATGACCCGAAGCATACTGCGAAAGCAACCAAAGAGTTTTTTAAGGGAAAGAAGTGGAATGTTCTGCAATGGCCAAGTCAATCACCTGACCTGAATCCGATTGAGCATGCATTTCACTTGCTGAAGACAAAACTGAAGGGAAAATGCCCCAAGAACAAGCAGGAACTGAAGACAGTTGTAGTAAAGGCCTGGCAGAGCATCACCAGGGATGAAACCCAACGTCTGGTGATGTCTATGTGTTCCAGACTTCAGACTGTAATTGTCTGCAAAGGATTTGCAACCAAGTATTAAAAAGTGAAAGTTTGATGGATGATTGTTATTCTGTCCCATTACTTTTGGTCCCTTAAAAAGTGGGAGGTACATATACAAACTGTTGTAATTCCTACACCGTTCACCTGATTTGGATGTAAATACCCTCAAATTAAAGCTGAAAGTCTGCAGTTAAAGCACATCTTGTTTGTTTCATTTAAAATCTATTGTGATGGTGTATAGAGCCAAAAAGATTAGAATTGTGTTGATGTCCCAATATTTATGGCCCTGACTGTATGTGACATCATCATCATCTATGTGACACCATCATCATCTATGTGACACCATCATCATCTATGTGACATCATCACCATCTATGTGACACCATCATCATCTATGTGACACCATCATCATCTATGTGACACCATCATCATCTATGTGACACCATCACCATCTATGTGACACCATCACCATCTATGTGACATCATCACCATCTAGGTGACACCATCATCATCTATGTGACATCATCATCTGTGATTGTATCCCACTGCTACATAACATACACTGACACCATTTCTGATTGGATGTAGTGTAGATGATGTAACTGAACAGGGATTGGATGGTTTGACTCACCTTCACAGCGACCTTCAGGGGCGTGGGGTCGGTGGGACTGCACAGCACTTGACCTTCATAGACTTCTCCGAACGCCCCGTGACCCAAACCTCTGCAGGGAAAAGACAAAGTCACTTTTACCTGAATGGAAACAATGTAACGTGCCCCTCCCCCCCCTCTACACTCAACATTCACAGGTAAGTATACCAGTAACAATAGACGATGAAAGCTCACCCCGCCCCCACCCTGCCAAATGTCTCCCGCACTTCCCACTGACCCCCATATCATCACTCCCTCCTGTAATGAGGTCAGCAGAGGAAGCGGAGAGCCGCGTTGCGGTGTGCTGTAATACGCCGTAATGCGTCATTGTGCGTCACATTTGCAACATCTGATTTTCAGAACATTAGTGTGTGTTGGGAGACAATTCATTCCAATACTTCCTTACAGTGATTGTAAAGGCTTGTTTGTTTTTTTTAATTATGATTTAATATTAAATATTTAAGTCATACTTATCGGCTCTGTAATGCTTTTGCACAATGTAGCCCCGATCTCCTCTTCTTGGGTCCCCCCGCCAGCACTACTGGCTCCTCCCCCACCATATCAAGCCGGTTGCTCACTCATGCAGGCTCTCTCTCGAACCGGATTTTGGCTTCTGATGTGAAGGGGGGCCCTGATGGTATGGGGGCTTCTGATGTGAAGGGGGGCCCTGATGGCATGGGGGCTTCTGATGTGAAGGGGGGCCCTGATGGTATGGGAGCTTCTGATGTGAAGGGGGAGCCTTGATGGTATGGGGGCTTCTGATGTGAAGGGGGAGCTCTGATGGTATGGGGGCTTCTGATGTGAAGGGGGAGCCTTGATGGTATGGGGGCTTCTGATGTGAAGGGGGGGCCCTGATGGCATGGGGGCTTCTGATGTGAAGGGGGGCCCTGATGGCATGGGGGCTTCTGATGTGAAGGGGGAGCTCTGATGGTATGGGGGCTTCTGATGTGAAGGGGGAGCCTTGATGGTATGGGGGCTTCTGATGTGAAGGGGGGGCCCTGATGGCATGGGGGCTTCTGATGTGAAGGGGGGCCCTGATGGTATGGGGGCTTCTGATGTGAAGGGGGAGCCTTGATGGTATGGGGGCTTCTGATGTGAAGGGGGAGCTCTGATGGTATGGGGGCTTCTGATGTGAAGGGGGAGCTCTGATGGTATGGGGGCTTCTGATGTGAAGGGGAGGCCCTGATGGTATGGGGGCTTCTGATGTGAAGGGGGAGCCATGATGGTATGGGGGCTTCTGATGTGAAGGGGGAGCCTTGATGGTATGGGGGCTTCTGATGTGAAGGGGGAGCTCTGACGGTATGGGGGCTTCTGATGTGAAGAGGAGCCTTGATGGTATGGGAGCTTGTGATGTGAAGGGGAGGCCCTGATGGTATGGGGGTTTCTGATGTGAAGGGGGGCCCTGATGGCATGGGGGCTTCTGATGTGAAGGGGAGCCTTGATGGTATGGGGGCTTCTGATGTGAAGGGGGAGCTCTGATGGTATGGGGGCTTCTGATGTGAAGAGGAGCCTTGATGATATGGGGGCTTCTGATGTGAAGGGGAGGCCCTGATGGTATGGGGGCTTCTGATGTGAAGGGGGGCCCTGATGGCATGGGGGCTTCTGATGTGAAGGGGAGCCTTGATGGTATGGGGGCTTCTGATGTGAAGGGGGAGCTCTGATGGTATGGGGGCTTCTGATGTGAAGGGGAGGCCCTGATGGTATGGGGGCTTCTGATGTGAAGGGGGGCCCTGATGGTATGGGGGCTTCTGATGTGAAGGGGGGCCCTGATGGCATGGGGGCTTCTGATGTGAAGGGGGAGCCTTGATGGTATGGGAGATTCTGATGTGAAGGGGAAGGCTTGATGGTATGGGAGATTCTGATGTGAAGGGGAAGGCTTGATGGTATGGGGGCTTCTGATGTGAAGGGGAAGGCTTGATGGTATGGAGGCTTCTGATGTGAAGGGGGGCCCTGATGGCATGGGGGCTTCTGATGTGAAGGGGGAGCCTTGATGGTATGGGGGCTTCTGATGTGAAGGGGGGCCCTGATGGCATGGGGGCCTCTGATGTAAAGGGGGAGCCTTGATGGTATGGGGGCTTCTGATGTGAAGGGGGAGCCATGATGGTATGGGGGCTTCTGATGTGAAGGGGAGCCTTGATGGTATGGGGGCTTGTGATGTGAAGGGGAGGCCCTGATGGTATGGGGGTTTCTGATGTGAAGGGGGGCCCTGATGGCATGGGGGCTTCTGATGTGAAGAGGAGCCTTGATGATATGCGGGCTTCTGATGTGAAGGGGAGGCCCTGATGGTATGGGGGCTTCTGATGTGAAGGGGGGCCCTGATGGTATGGGGGCTTCTGATGTGAAGGGGGGCCCTGGTGGCATGGGGGCTTCTGATGTGAAGGGGAGCCTTGGTGGCATGGGGGCTTCTGATGTGAAGGGGAGCCTTGATGGTATGGGGGCTTCTGATGTGAAGGGGGAGCCCTGACGGTATGGGGGCTTCTGATGTGAAGGGGGAGCTCTGATGGTATGGGGGCTTCTGATGTGAAGGGGGGGCCCTGATGGTATGGGGATTTCTGATGTGAAGGGGGAGCTCTGATGGTATGGGGGCTTCTGATGTGAAGGGGGAGCTCTGATGGTATGGGGGCTTCTGATGTGAAGGGGGAGCCCTGATGGTATGGGGGCTTCTGATGTGAAGGGGGAGCCTTGATGGTATGGGAGATTCTGATGTGAAGGGGAAGGCTTGATGGTATGGGGGCTTCTGATGTGAAGGGGAAGGCTTGATGGTATGGGGGCTTCTGATGTGAAGGGGGAGTCCTGATGGTACGTGGGCTACTAATTTGAAAGGGGAGCCTTGATAGTAAGGGGGCTTCTGATGTAAAGGAGGAGCCCTGATGCTTTGGGGGCTTCTGATGTGAAGGGGGAGCTCTGATGTGATGGGGGCTTCTGATGTGAAGGGGAAGGCTTGATGGTATGGGGGCTTCTGATGTGAAGGGGAAGGCTTGATGGTATGGCAGATTCTGATGTCAAGGGGGAGTCCTGATGGTACGTGGGCTACTAATTTAAAGGGGGTGCCTTGATAGTACGGGGGCTTCTGATGTAATGGGGGAGCCCTGAAGGTATGGGGGCTTCTGATGTGAAGGGGGGCCCTGGTGGTATGGGGGTTTCTGATGTGAAGGGGAGCCCTGATATTATGGGGGGGGCTTCTGATGTAAAGGGGGAGCCCTGATGGTATGGGGGCTTCTGATGTGAAGGGGAGCCCTGATATTAGGGGGGGGGGGGCTTCTGATGTAAAGGGGGGGCCCTGATGGTATGGGGGCTTCTGGTGTAAAGGGGGAGCCCTGATGGTATGGGGGCTTCTGATGTGAAGGAGGAGCTCTGGGGGGGAATCCAATGTTAAAGGGGGGGCTCTGATTTGAAGGGGAGGAATCTGATGTGAATGAGGGACTTCTAATGCCATGTGGGGCTTCTGATGTGAAGTTATTTTATGGATCCTGTTTATTTGTTCATTTAAATTTGTATTCATTTATTTGTAAAAGTGTTTTTTTTGCCTATAAATATTTATCAAATATACAATGTGGCCCCCATTTTGGAAAGTTTGGGGACCCCTGCCTTAACGGAATGGGGGGGGGGGGGCTGTCAAAGGCAGAAGAAACACTTTTCCAGCTATAATTCCTGATCTAGGCATCGGGCTGAGAATCACATTTAGTCTTTTCGCTTTGAACTTTGAGGATGAATTTCTCCACAATGCCAGCAGCTACAGAGATCAGTGTCTTGAGTTAAAACTCATTTTCCGCTTGTTAAGAATGAGTCCAAGTCTGAATGTTCAGAGTCTGGCAACAGGTTCACTTTAACTTCTTGTGTCTCCAGATCAGGCTGAACTGGATGGACTGGTGTCTTTATTCAACCCTACCTACTATGTAACTATATTATAGACTTTTGAAATCACAGGAGTTTCCATACCTGCTGGAGAAGTTTTATTTTATTATGTTCTTGTATAACAAGGTTCAGAATAACTTCAACGCCATCAACCCGAGGAGCTGTCTGCCATCCCCGAGTTTCCGATTTGAAAGTTATTCAACCAAATTGGGGACTTGTGACATCTTCTATAAATCCTCCACATAAAAAATAAGAATTTTATTGAGTGATAGAAGTTACTTCTTTCCACTGAGAAGACGGTCCCGGCAGCCCGAGGTGTGAAGTCCGGTGTAAAGTTGAGTGACAGATGTCTGACATTACCCGAGAAGTCGTTATCGTTAAAACTTACGGCAAGTTCTCCAGCTGGAGAGACAACCGGATCTGGAGCTCATCTATCTCTGTGAATGGCGGAGACCTCTGACAAATTGATTCTGAATCCTCTATAAGGTCTTCCTCTGACACCTCATAAATTTAATGATAAGAGACAAGAAGGGAAGAGTCGCAGAATAGCGCTCCTCTCCATCAGAAATTGGGTGAATTGTACTTCATCTTCAGTTCATAGAGGCCATGAGCTCCGGCACTTGCAGTCTGGTGGCCCACAGCAATTTAATGTCTCTTTGCGCCTTATTATTTTCCGTGCCTAATGGATCAATCCATCAATGGGAACTTTTCTTGACAATCAGGTGGAAGTGAATTCCATCCGGTTATCACTTTGTATAAATTCATTTAAATTTGGTGTCATTTGTGGAATTTTCCGATAAGGGACTTGTGTCTCCACTAATAATATATAGCAAAGGTCTTGTTGGGAAGAACTGGCCATGACCAAAGTTGATCATAAGAATTATGTCCAACCGAAAGTGATATTTTATTCATCTGTTGTCTATACACATGGGGCTGTGCTGGACTAGTGTAGATTATCTGAGGGGGTCTATGGGAACTAGCCTGCAGAATCCAAGGGGTCTTTTCATAAAAATGAATTTGCCGTGTGAATGTCTCAGTGTTCTCACAGCCGCCACAAATAATCCCCATAATGTGTTTATTTCCTATGATTGCCAGCTCCATCTAGTGGCCATAATGCAGAAATTTCATAATGGAGATATTTCAGGAAAATTCTGCATTAGGGCCACTAGAAGGAGCTGAAGATCATAGGAAGTTAATATATTAGACACATTATTTGTGATGACTCAACATTCACACAGCAAACTGCGGATCGGGACAAGGGGCATCTTCCAATAAGCCCCCCCTGCCTGCAGACCCCCATAACCCCTGGGTTGTGCACGTCTGCAGAGGGCTTATCGGAGCCTGGATGCGCCCTTTAGCAATATGGACATGGCGACAATTGGACAATGACATCACCTGGGCAACCCCGCTCCTTTTTATATATGAGCGGTCACCCGCAGGAGTGAAGTGACGCGACCAGACGTGCGTTGGCATGCAGCTTTTTTTTTTTCTTTGGCGGGTGGGTGGGCGTCGGCCATCATGATTGATGAGGATCAACATCAATGAATAATGTAATTCATGGTGGACGTCTTTTTTTTTAATTATTAATTAAAGGATTAGTCAAAAACTGTGTGTTGTTTTACTGTTTACATTTTTTGTGAATGAGCAGGGGTACTACGTATACCTTACTTATTAACATGAGGGGGGGGGGTGATATGGTATCTGGGAGCCCCCTTATTGTTAAAGTGGGGTTCCAGATTCTGATAAGTCCCCTGCAGACCCCCACAACCACTATGCCTGGGTTGTCAGGAAGAGGACCTTGTCCTTATTAGCATGGGGACAATGTGCTTTGCCAGAGCAGTCTGGTATAGGATTTTTGGGGGGAGCTCCTGTATTTTGCATGAGGTCCCACTTAAAACTCATACCAGATCTAAAGGGCCTGGTATAAATTAGGGGAAACAACTCACACATTGTTTTAACTATCCCTAGGGATTTCCGATCTTGTAAGTGAATATGGCTGGTGATGTCACTAGTTGTGCATATAACAATATCATATAACCTTTTTTTAACTGCAATATAACTATGATGAGTTAAACCGTCGAGTGATGTCATACTTTAGGCTTCACTCTTTACCTCACCTGATGAGGAAGATGTGTTTCCTGGGCACCTCTTTCAGGTCTCCGATGGAGGTGATCTTGCCGGCAAAGCAGTAGTTGGGGTTGTAGTCCATCATTATGGTGGATGTTCTCACTTTGCTGAGTGTGTAGTCTGGGCTCTGTAGTTCCATTTGTATGGCCTGAAGCTCCTGATGCTTCCTGCGGTACACTGAAGAGAGGACAGTGGTTCTGTAATCTGATAATGACCGACTGATAACAAACAAGAAGGTTCTCCAGAAAGTCTCCTTCCACGTAGGAGGTCCATAGACATGAATAAATCAAGTGATGAGCATCAATGGGGGCAATCAAAAACTCACAGGCTAAAAACTCTCATGAAGAACATTGTTTGGACGGGCTGGAAAAAGTTCTGCAAATTACTATAGTCTAAAATGTTGTCTGAGATTAGCTGTACCGAGACGTCCCAGTTCTATGGTATCTATGGTCATAGTAGAACAAATTGTTTCAAAAGAGTCAGACTTTTACCGGCCATTAGATCTCCTGTGGAAGGAGAACCTTTCTAAACTAAATGGATAACAACTACATTTTAAAAGTTTATTTTTACATTTGTGCAGTTCTGTAGCGGAGTGGTTCCTTAAATAGTAGTGACTCACCAACCATGATACCCGAGAAAGCCAAGATAAGGGCGGCCACAAGGCCAGAGGTCACGATGGACAATACCAGAGAGAGGGGAAAGTGCATCTCCTGCTCTGACTGAATTTGGTCATCTGAAAAACAGAATCCATGAAATAAAGCAATGGAGCCCGTGGACAAATTCTGTAAACTGGATGGATTATTAAATGGGCATCAGGGAATGGGTAATGTTTACAGTGGACAATAAATTGTCAATTTTAAAACATGAACAGGGCCATATATACTGTTCAGAGATTTGGTCCAGGTCATACACTAATCAGCCCCAACACTATGACCACCCACCTAATATTGAGTAGGTTCCCCTTTTACATACCTTTTACATAATTACATAGTTAGTCTTTCTGGCTGCCAACACAGGTATGAACTCCAAAGTAACATCCACATGAATGGCAGGAGCCAAGTTTTCCAAGCAGAACATTGGGCAAAGCATCACACTGCCTCTGCTGGCTTGCCTTCCTTCCATAGTGCATCCTGCTGCCATCTCCTCCCCGGGTAAGCAATGCACACGCACCCGGCCATCCACATGATGTAAGAGAAAATGTAATTCATCAGACCCGGCCACCTTCTTCCATTGCTCCGTGCCCCAGTTCTAATGCTCACATGTCCATTGTAGGCGCTTTTGACTGCGGACACAGGTCAGCATGGGCACCCTGACTGCTATGTACCTACACAGCCCCATACACAACAAACTGCGATGCTCTGTGTGTTCTGACACCTTTCTATCAGAACCCACATTCCCTTCCCACCTCCATCAATGAGCCTTCCTTCCCTCACCTCCATCAATGAGCCTGAAGCTCCTGATGCTTCCTGTGGTACACTGTAGAGAGGACACCTCCATCAATGAGCCTTCTCCCCCTACCTCCATCAATGAGCCGTTCCCCCCACCTCCATCAATAAGCCTTCCCTCCCCCCACTGCCATCAATGAGCCATCTCCCCCCCCTCCATCAATCAGCCTTCCTTCCCCACCCCCATCAATGAGCCTTCCCTCCTCACCTCCATCAATGAGCCTTCCCTCCCCACCTCCATCAATGAGCCTTCTCTCACCAACTCCATCAATGAGCCTTCCTTCCCCACCTCCATTAACAAGCCTTCCCTTCCCCTACCCCCATCAATGAGCCTTCCCTCCCCACCTCCATCAATGAGCCTTCCTTCCCCACCCCATCAATGAGCCTTCCCTCACCAACTCCATCAATGAGCCTTCCCCCCACCTCCATCAATGAGCCTTCCCTCCCCACCTCCATCAATGAGCCTTCCCTCCCCACCTCCATCAATGAGCCTCCCCTCCCCACCACCTCCATCAATGAGCCTTCCCTCCCCACCTACATAAATGAGCCTTCCCTTCCCACCTCCATAAATGAGCCTTCCCTCCCCACCTCCATCAATGAGCCTTCCCTCCCCCACCTCCATCAATGAGCCTTCCCTCCCCTCCTCCATCAATGAGCCTTCCACCCCACCCCCATCAATGAGCCTTTCCTTCCCACCTCCATCAATGAGCCTGCCCCCCCACCTCAATCAATGAGCCTTCCCACCCCACCTCCGTCAATGAGCCTTCCCCCCACCTCCATCAATGAGCCTGCCCCCCCCACCTCAATCAATGAGCCTTCCCACACCACCTCTGTCAATGAGCCTTTCCTTCCCACCTCAATCAATGAGCCTTCCCTCCCAACCTCCATCAATGAGCCTTCCCATCCCACCTCCATCAATGAGCCCTCTCTCCCCACCTCCATCAATGAGCCTTCCCTCTCCACCTCCATCAATGAGCCTGCCCCCCGACCTCAATCGAAGAGCCTTCCCACCCCACCTCCGTCAATGAGCCTGCCCCCCCACCTCAATCAATGAGCCTTCCCTCCCCCACCTCCGTCAATGAGCCTTTTTCCCCCCACCTCCATCAATGAGCCTTCCCCCCACCTCCATCAATGAGCCTTCCAACCCCACCTCCATCAATGAGCCTTCCCTCCCCACCTCCATCAATGAGCCTTCCCTCCCCACCTCAATCAATGAGCCTTCCCACCCCACCTCCGTCAATGAGCCTTTCGTTCCCACCTCAATCAATGAGCCCCCCTCCCCAACTCCATTGATGAGCCTTCCCTCCCCAACTCCATCAATGAGCCTTCCCCCCACCATCTCCATCAATAAGACTTCCCTCCCAACCTCAATCAATGAGCCTTCCCTCCCCCACCTCCATCAATGAGCCCCCCCTCCCCACCTCTATTAATGAGCCTTCCCTCCCCACCTCAATCAATGACCCTGTCCCCGGTTGGCCGGTATTTCTTCCTTGGACCACTGCAAACCAGGAACATCCCACAGGAGCTGCAGTTTTGGAGTTGCTCTGACCCAGTCATCTAGACATTACAATTTGGTCCTTTATAAAGTCCCTTAAAATCCTTACACTTGTCCATTTTGTCTGCTTTCAACATATCAACAACTTTGGGGCGAACATTTTCCCTTGCTGCCTAATATATCTCATTCATTTTCAGCTGCCCTTGTCACTAGATAATTAATGTTATCACTTTATCTGTCAGTGGTCAGAATGTTATGGCTGATCAGTGTAAATTTTCCACAAAGCACAGCCATTGGGCGCAGTACATTCTGCAGAGGTAACTGAGCAAAATGCTTTTTACTTTCTGGGCAAGACTCTTCACATGCTCTTAAATCTGGGATAATTATTTTACAAACGTAACATTGCTCAGCACATACTTGGCAGTACACATTCCTGGGATCTCAACAACCTTCCATTAGACACTGAGAACTTCACAGAGCCTTATCATGGGGCTGAGACAGGTCGTCAAACTTTCCTGTGAACACCAAGTACTGGTAACCCTACCCTACTGGCAAGAACTTGTAACCCTACCCTACTGGCAAGAACTGGTAACCCTACCCTACTGGCAAGAACTGGTAACCCTACCCTACTGACATGTACTGGTAACCCTACCCTAATGGCAGGTACTGGTAACCCTACTCTACTGACAAGTACTGGTAACCCTACCCTACTGGCAAGTACTGGTAACACTACCCTACTGGCAAGAACTGGTAACCCTACCCCACTGGCAAGAACTGGTAACCCTACCCTACTGGCAAGTACTGGTAACCCTACCCTACTGGCAAGTACTGGTAACCCTACCCTACTGGCAAGTACTGGTAACCCTACCCTACTGGCAAGAACTGGTAACCCTACCCTACTGGCAAGAACTGGTAACCCTACCCTACTGGCAAGAACTGGTAACCCTACCCTACTGTCGAGTACTGGTAACCCTACCATACTGGCAAGTACTGGTAACCCTATCCTACTGGCATGTACTGGTAACCCTACCCTAGTGGCATGTACTGGTAACCCTACCCTAGTGGCAGGTACTGGTAACCCTACCCTACTGGCAAGTACTGGTAACTCTACCCTACTGGCAAGTACTGGTAACTCTACCCTACTGGCAAGTACTGGTAACCCTACCCTACTGGTAAATACTGGTAACCCTACCCTACTGGCAAGTACTGGTAACCCTACCCTACTGGCGAGTACTGGTAACACTACCCTAATGGCAGGTACTGGTAACTCTACCCTACTGGCAAGTACTGGTAACCCTACCCTAATGGCAAAAACTGGTAACCCTACCCTACTGGCAAGAACTGGTAACCCTACCCTACTGGCAAGAACTGGTAACCCTACCCTACTGGTAAATACTGGTAACCCTACCCTACTGACAAGTACTGGTAACGCTACCCTACTGGCAAGTACTGGTAACCCTACCCTACTGACAAGTACTGGTAACGCTACCCTACTGTCGAGTACTGGTAACCCTACCCTATTGGCAAGAACTGGTAACCTTACCCTACTGTCGAGTACTGGTAACCCTACCCTACTGGCAAGTACTGGTAACCCTATCCTACTGGCAGGTACCGTAACATTACCCTACCTGCATGTACTGGTAACCCTACCCTAGTGGCAGGTACTGGTAACCCTACCCTACTGGCAAGTACTGGTAACTCTACCCTACTGGCAAGTACTGATAACCCTACCCTACTGACAGGTACTGGTAAACCTACTCTACTGGCAAGAACTGGCAACCCTACCCTACTGGCAAGTACTGGTAGGCCTACCCTACTGTCGAGTACTGGTAACCCTACCATACTGGCAAGTACTGGTAGCCCTATCCTACTGGCAGGTACTGTAACTCTACCCTACTGACATGTACTGGTAACGCTACCCTAGTGGCAGGTACTGGTAACCCTACCCTAGTGGCAGGTACTGGTAACCCTACCCTAGTGGCAGGTACTGGTAACCCTACCCTACTGGCAAGTACTGGTAACTCTACCCTACTGGCAAGTACTGGTAACCCTACCCTAGTGGCAGGTACTGGTAACCCTACCCTACTGGCAGGTACTGGTAATCCTACCCTACTGTTAGTAACAATAACCCTACCTTACTGTAAAATACTGGTAACCTTACCCTACTGGTAAACACTGGTAACCCTACTCTATAAAATGAGCACCAGGAAGCAAGCAATATGTCTTCAATTAAGCACTATATATTAGAATTCCCCACGCTGATCCTTAAATGTCCTTCATCACTGCAGATGACGATGACAAGGACTATGTGCTCTATAACAAACAGCGGACCTTCTTACCTGTACAGGTCACTCCATCCTCAGCCAGGACCCTCCCCGGCTCACAGTGACACATCAGCTCCTGAGACTCCGGATCGATGTAACATTCGTCCATCTCACAGTGACTGCAATTCAGATCCAGCTTTATCTCCACCTCCCCGTGGCTCTCCGTCACTGGCATAGAAGACCAGAGGCAAATCAGTCATTGAAGAATGGATACAATTTATTTAATGGGACTGTACAGTGCCTTGAAAAAGTATTCATACCCCTTGAAATTTGCCACATTTCGTCATCTTACACCCAAAAACGTAAATGTATTTTATTGGGATTTTATGTGATAGACCAACACAAAGTGTCACATAATTGTGAAGTGGAAGGAAAATGATAAATGATACAAATAAATATGTGAAAAGTGTGTGGGGGGGGGCATTTGTATGGCTCCCCCTGGAGTCAATACTTTGAAGAACCCCCTTTCTCTACAAGTCTTTTTGGGGGTGTCTCTACCAGCTTTGCACATCTAGAGAGGGACATTTCTGCCCATTCTTCTTCTTTGTAAAATATCTCAAGCTCTGTCAGATTGGATGGAGAGCGTCTGTGATCAGCAATTTTCAAGTCTTGCCACAGATTCTCAATGTGATTTAGGTCTGGACTGTGACTGGGCCATTCTAACACATGAATATGCTTTGATCTAAACCATTCCATTGTAGCTCTGGCTGGATGTTTCGGGTCGTTGTCCTGCTGGAAGGTGAACCTCCGCCCCAGTCTCAAGTCTAATTGCTCTGTCTAATTGGGTGTCTATGTGGCAGATGAGGTTTATTGTTGAGAAATGTAAAGTTCTGCACTTGGGGGCTAATAATATGCATCATACATGCTAGGGGGAGTACAACTGGGGGGATCCATAGTGGGGAAGGATCTGGGGGGATCCACAGTGGAGAAGAATCTGGGGGGAGTCCCTGGTGGAGAAGGATCTGGGGGTTTTGGTAGATCATAGGCTCAATAATAGAATGCAATGCCAAGCTGCGGTTTCCAAAGCGAGCAAAGTCCTTTCTTGTATTAAGAGAGGGATGGACTCCAGAGAGAGAGAGATATTATCTGTACAAATCATTAGTAAGACCTCATCTGGAATATGCTGTTCAGTTTGGGGCACCAGTTCTCAAAAAGGATATCGGGGAACTGGAGAAAGTGCAGAGAAGGGCAACCAAACTGATAAGAGGCATGGAGGAGCTCAGCTATGAGGAAAGATTAGAGGAACTGAATTTGTTCACTCTTGAGAAGAGGAGGATAAGGGGGGGATATGATCACCATGTATAAATATATAAGGGGTCCGTATAGTGAACTTGGTGTTGAGTTATTCACTTTAAGGTCAACACAGAGGACAAGGGGGCGCTCTTTACGACTGGAGGAAAAGAGATTTCATCTCCAAATACGGAAAGGTTTCTTCACAGTAAGAGCTGTGAAAATGTGGAATAGACTCCCTTCAGAGGTGGTTCTGACCAGATCAGTAGATTGCTTTAAGAAAGTCCTGGATACTTTCCTAAATGTACAGAATATAACTGGGTACTGACATTTATAGGTAAAGTTGATCCAGGGAAAATCCGATTGCCTCTTGGGGGATCAGGAAGGAATTTTTTCCCCTGCTGTATCAAATTGGAGCATGCTCTGCTGGGGTTTTTCACCTTCCTCTGGATCAACTGTGGGTATAGTATTGGGTATATTGGATTGGACGATATTTTTTTTTTTTTATGGTTGAACTGGATGGACTTGTGTCTTTTTTCAACCTGACTAACTATGTAACTATGTAAGTCATTTGTAGACTCTAACAGGTTTTCTTCTAAGATTGTCCTGTATTTGTCTCCATCCATCTTCCCATCAACTCTGACCAGCTTCCCTGTCCCTGCTGAAGAAAACCATCCCCACCACATGATGCTGCCACCACCATGTTTCACGGTGGGGATGGTGTGTTCAGGGTGATGTGCAGTGTTAGTTTCCCCCACACATAGCGTTTTACTTTTAAGTTGAATTTTGGTCTCATGTGACCAGATCACCTTCTTCCACATGTTTGCTGTGTCCTCCACATGGCTTCTCACAAACTACAAACAGGACTTCTTATGACTTTCTTTCTCCAATGTCTTTCTTCTTGTCACTCTTCCATAAAGGGCAGATTTGTGGAGAACACGACTAATAGTTGTCCTGTGGACAGATTCTCCCACCTGCGCTGTGGATCTCTGCAGCTCCTCCAGAGTTACCATGGACCTCTTGGCTCTTCTCTGATGAATGTTCTCCTTGCCCGGCCGGTCAGTTTAGGTGGGCGGCCATGTCTTGGTAGGTTTGCAGTTGTGCCATACTCTTTCCATTTTCCGATGATGGATTGAACAGAGCTCCGTGAGATGTTCAAAGCTTTGGAGATTTTTTTATAACCTAACCCTGCTTTATACTTCTCCACAACTTTATCCCTGACCTGTCTGGTGTGTTCCTTGGCCTTCATGATGCTGTTTGTTCACTAAGGTTCTCTAACAAACCTCTGGGGGCTTCACAGAACAGCTGTATTTATACTGAGATTAAATGACACACAGGTGGACTCTATTTACTAATTAGGTGACTTCTGAAGGCAATTGGTTCCCCTAGATTTTAGTTAGGGGTATCAGAGTAAAGGGGGGTGAATACAAATGCCCCCCCCCCCCCGCCCCCACACTTTTCACATATTTATTTGTATCATTTATCATTTTCCTTCCACTTCACAATTATGTGACACTTTGTGTTGGTCTATCACATAAAATCCCAATAAAATACATTTACAATTTTGAGTGCAACATGACAACATGTGGGGAATTTCAAGAGGTATGAATACTTTTTCCAGACACTTTATTAATAAATGATGTCATCTTGTCATTACCGCTTGGGAGTGTACATAGAGCCAATACATTCTCCGTCTAATTGGAGTTAATAGAGTAGTGAGGGATAAATCCTCTACAAAAATATTAGCGCTGTTATTAAGAGTTCTCTTCTCCTCCATAATGTTACATTAATAGTTCTGTGGGGAGATGAGGGGAGGAGCAGAGAAGCTGGGCCAGCACAGAGAGTAATTAGACATGACATGAAAGGAATGGAGGGGGCTGTCCCGAGGAACCGATACTTCACAAAATGTTCAAGTAAAAAAATATGTACAGAAAGGAAAACTATCACAATTATTTAAGATTCTCATTTTTCAGTGATGACTTCAATAAGTCTGATATATAAGGAACGATCGATTGGTGAACCCATCGACACGGCGTTCTCACCTTTGAGTGGAGGGGTGTAGAGGACACCGGGGGGACTGATATAGGACACCCCATCCCAACCATCCGCATCGGGGCTGTTCTCATCCGCCGCGTTACCACCTACAAAGAATCGTTCTCAGACATTCCAGTGTTTTCAATCGATCAACTTTATCCCCATTTGGACCATATTTACCGATGTATCCTCCGCCACCTCCCCCGGAGGAGCATCCGCCACCACCTCCCCCGAAGCCACCTCTGGTCTCCCATCCCCATTTCTTCAGGGCTTGGGGGCAGGACTCCCCTCCGGTGCCACCATCCGCCAATGACTTGCCTGCCCACGGGAACGCCGGACGATCGCTCCATCCTCCTCCCCCACCTGCGGCATTTCCAAAAAACAAAACACAGGTCAGGTGGATCATCTGGGGGGTTATCTGTAACCATCCATTCTATTATGTCAGAAGTCTGACTTACAGAAATATTAGACATTTGTTACGTTGCAAATTAGTTTTTTACGAATTTCAACAAATTTGTTCATTTGGAAATATCTGAATTAACGAAAACCCGTTTTCATAAATTCGAATATTCGAAAAATCATAAATTCAAAAAAAATTCAGAAAATTCAAAGATAATTGGAAATGCCAAATAAAAATCGGAAATTCGAAAAAAAATTGGAAGTTCGGAAATTCGAAACCCCCGAAAATTCAAAAATCTGAAATAATAACTAATAATAACTTAACTATTACTAGCTATTTAATTAAAGGTAAATGCAGAATTCTTTTTTTTTTTTTTTTTATTAAATTCTTTTTATTTATTTCAGAAAAAGAAAAGTTACATAACAGGGCCTCTGGGCATACCCCGGCTCAAGGTATATAAAAATGCCGAATTCTGACTTACAGAAATATTAGACATGTGCAATTTGTTTAGTTTCATGAATTTCAACAAATTTGTTCATTCGGAAGTATCTGAATTAACGAAAAGCCGTTAATCGAACTTTTCAGAATATTGGTATATTTGAATATTCGAAAAATCATAAATTCGAAAAAAAAAAAAATACAATTCTGAAATTCCAAAAAAATCGGAAATTCCAAAAGAAAAATCGAAAATTGAAAAAAAAATAAAAAATTCGGAAATCCGAAACCCTTGAAAATCTGAAATAACAACTAACTAATAATAACTTAACTAATACTAACTATTAAATGATAGGTATTGTAATTTCCTCAAATTTGGCTGTTAGTGAACGTAACGAATACAAATTTATCCGCAGTTACGAATTATCCGAAATAACGAACGCTGCATCAAAAACGAATAGAACGTAACAAATTAAAAATAATAAATTACAATAATAATAATAATAAAATGTTTTTATTCTTATTATTGTAATTTATTATTTTATTATTTGTTCCGTTCCATTTGTTTAGATGCGGCGTTCGTTATTTCGGATAATTCGTAACTGCGGATAAATTTGTATTCGTTACGTTCACTAACAGCCAAATTTGAGGAAATTCCAATACCTATAATTTAATAGTTAGTTATTATTATTTCAGATTTTGGAATTTCCAAATTTCCGATTTTTTTTTTTGAATTTCCAAATTTCAGTTTTTTTTTTTGAATTTCCAATTTTCTTTCGAATTTTAGGGGTTTTCTCGAATTTACGTATTGCGATCATCACGAATGACCCAAAAACCAAACAAAACAAAAAAAACAAAATGAAAACGAAAGAGTTTTTCAGCGATGCACATGTCTAATAAATATTAAACTGAATAAAGAGAAAGTGAACCCCCCCCCCCCCCCCCAGGAACGTACCTGCCGCCCCGGATTTTCCATTCAGGCCCGGCACAGTGACATTGTTCTCCAGCTGCTCTGGTTGGACGAGATGCCCTTTTGCCTTATAGGCTCTGCCGCCTCCCCCCGCGGCGATCAGCAGCGGGATGTACTTTCCGTTCTCCATCTATGACAAATCAGAATGCAGAGATATGACAGGCATGTGCAGAATGGAAACATTTCGCTTCGGATAGATTTAAGTTAATTTTGTTCTGTTGATTCGTTTCAGAATGAATTTAGTGTTGTTTGGTTTTATTTCGTTTCGTTTATTAATGTTCTAAGAAATTCCACATTTTTGGAACGATTCGAATTAGGATCAGTCGAAAAACGATCGACCAATTTGAATTCTGTGTGAAGAATAACTGGATGTTACCAATTTCATGCCTAAGCCTATTTCTGACATTTGTTGCTTACAAGTTAAAATCCGTATTTTTTGCTAGAAAATTACTTAGAACCCCCAAACATTTATATATATATTTGTTTTAGCAGAGACCCTAGAGAATAAAATGGCGATCGTTGCAATATTTTATGTCACACGGTATTTGCGCAGCGATCTTTAGGATAATAGCCAAGCGGCTTTTAGCTGCATCGGTTGTTATCACTAAAGAGCCGACCGCTGGTTCTAAAAAAAACGGTAGAACCCCTTCAAGCCATGAGCGCAAATTTGCGTACGGTCGGCGTGAAGGGGTTTAAGGAGCGGGCTGGGAAGCCGGCCGCCGCGTCCTTAATAACCGATGACTCAGCAGCTGTCAGCGGGGTTCCCCACTGGCAGCTGAAACGTAAAGAAAAGAATGCTGACAATGAAAAATGCAGAAAAAAACCCAGCGTGGGGTCCCCCCCCTAAATCTATACCAGGCCCTTCAAATCTGATATGGATTTTAAGGGGGACCCCACACCAAAGTTAAAAAAAATAAACAGTGTGGGGTCCCCCCCAAAATCCAAACTGGACCCTTATCCAAGCATGCAGCCCGGCAGGCCAGGAAAGGGGGGGTGGGGCAAGCGCCCCCTCCTGAACCATTCCAGGCTACACGCCCTCAACATGGGGGGAGCACCTAAGAACCTTATCCCCATGTTGATGAGGACAAGGGCCTCTGCCCCACGACCCTGGCCAGTGGTTGTCGGGGTCTGCAGGGGGGGCTTATCGGAATCTGGAAGCCCTCTTTAATAAGGGGGCCCCCAGATTCCACCCCCTATGTGAATGAGTATGGGGGGTACATAGTACCCCTACTCATTCATCAAAAAAGTGTAAAAAGTAAATAAAAACACAACACAAGTTTTTGAAAATTACTCTATTAAAAAAAAAAATCAAAATAGAGCCTGGTATAGATTCGGGGGGCGGGGGACCCCGCGCAGTTTTTGTTCTGCATCTTCCTATGCTGGTATTCTCTTGTTTACAGTCATCTGTCAGAGGAGAAGCCCGCTGACAGCTGATGAGTCATCGGTTGCTAAGTGTATGAATGGGTAGTGCAGCGCTAATCCTAAGTATAGAAACTCAGATGGTTTAAAAAGGGGTCATAATTTACATAGCAAAGTGTATAGAAATAATAGTGAGCAATAAATAGAAGTATAAGAACAAATGAAAAATGAATATCACTAACCAGTGAGTGTGATAGCTAATAAAATAGCGTGTTATAGACTTGAATCTCTGAGGTAAAAAACTAATAGGACGTAGATAACAAAGACCAGTGTATATAAATAATATATAAATATAGTACAGCTTGATATAAATGCATATAAAATTCAAAAGTGACAATGTGCAGTGTGTAAACACTGTGCGTATTAGACTTGGCTAAACCTCAAAGTGCATGCAGTGTTTGGTATTCAAACCTATATACAGTGCAAAAATTGTGCAAAAGAACAAACCAAAAACACTCTTAGGTGCATGAAATGATATCCCAAAAAAATAAAATCTCTATATAAAAGGTATTAACACGAAAAGGAATGTCCTTATGAATAAAGTGAACTTTGTGACAATGATGTGCTGGCATGCGCATGTAGCAGTTAAAGTGCCAAGTGACTTGAAAACTCGTGCTTCTTCGTGTGCAAACACTTCAGTGGGTAATGGCCCCTTACCTCACAGCAATGGGGCAACAGCATATGACCAGAGGGCTCTTTATCTCATCCTCCTAGAGGCTCCTGCGTGTCCCTGACCGTCCTCACAGTAATGGGGCAACAGCATATGACCAAGGGCTCTTTAACTCATCCACCTATGAGTTCCTGCACATCCATCACTGTCCTAGGATTAAGTTCCCTCAGGTGCGATGCAGGAATGTATAAAAGATAATGAAGTGGAGAAAGAGCCCAATAGTGTAATTCCGTTTCAACGATAGTATTTTATTTAGGCAAAAAAAACAGGTACTCACATTTACCAATTAGGAAAAAACAATTGTATCCGACGAGCGGCGAGCTCGTCTGCTTCTCACTGTGTATACAGCCTATCCCGTCCCTACGCGTGACGTCACACCACACGTGACTTCTTCAGGGGATGAATATAGGCTAGGATAGTGTCCTTAAATAGTTTAATATTGGCCGGCTATGAGCGGCCATTTTCTCGAAGTTACATGTGTTAGTATACGGCGGCCATTTTCCTAGCGATTTATTGTATAGTTCAAGTTCCGCTTTGTGGAGAATATCAGCTGACTTATACTGGCCAATAGAGGCTGTCTGCTGTTTTAGTATCGCTTGTACTGTCAGCAGAGAGAGACATATATTGTCTCTAATAGAGCGAGGTGAGCGGGCGGATTGCGGGTTGAACCTATACCAAATGGATTAGTTGTTTGCATCCGCCTTAATTAATGAAAATAGGC
Organism: Lithobates septentrionalis; assembly: GCA_037952835.1. Taxonomy (NCBI): domain Eukaryota; kingdom Metazoa; phylum Chordata; class Amphibia; order Anura; family Ranidae; genus Lithobates; species Lithobates septentrionalis. The sequence goes on along the minus strand of JBBDGP010004305.1, from coordinate 183,439 downwards.
AGAGCTTGTAAACAATTTTATAATATTAAAAACGAAAGAAGGGAGAAGCTGGAGACACTAGTGGCATACTAAGTATACATACTGAGTAAAATTAAAAACAAACATAATGCAAAATACTAATCTATATAAAACCAATATATAAAAACAATACTACATAAAATATACCAATGTTAATTTATTACCAAAAGGACTGTAACCTATTTAGATGTGTGTAAAAAATACTGTGTCTATGTGTATAAATAACTTGGAATAAAAAGATTAAAAAGTTTAATAAATGGCCAAGGCCAGTAAAATTAAAAATTAAATATTAGGGGAGAGACAACTCCTACAGGGACTTATAACTACTTCCAGATAGTCCTATTAAATAGTGAGGGGGAATGTAATTGCATAAAAAGCCGACAAGAGATATAGAGAGGGGAGGAATATTGTAATCTAATTCCCAAAAACAACTAAAGGAGTCTCCCGCCATTGAGAGTAGTATACGTATAGCTAGAGTTAGAGGCCTTACCAAGCTGGGCTTGGGTGCTTGGAGGGTACCAGGTGGGCCGACTGATAAATAGCTAAAAATCAATCTGGATTGGTTAAAACCTCTATTTTTAAAATTCTCATTCTAAAAGTCACTCAGGAAACAATTAAGGTCAAATTCTATGTTTAGGCCACGGGGCCAAAAAGTGTCCAAGGTAAAGATCCATTTGGATTCCAATTTACTTAGAGCTCTCACCTTGTGGCCCCCCCGCCAATGCTTAATGTATGGAGTAATACCCCAGAAGGTCAAATGGGTAGGGTCTTTGTTATGGCAGATAAGGAAATGTTTTGATACACAATGTTTGTCATAACCGTTAAGGATATTTTTGACGTGTTCCTTAATCCGGACTCTCAGGGGTCTTTTTGTGCGGCCTACGTACTGAAGGCCGCAACTACATTCGAGTGCGTATACTGCCCCTTCCGTGTTACAGCAAATGAAATCTTTGATTTCATAGCTTTCGCCAGTACTGGTAGAAGTAAAGTTAAACACTTTCTGGTTTGGTCGTTTGGTCCTGAGGCAGGCAAAACACCTCTTGCATGGAAAGAAACCATTTCTAGAGAAAAAGGTAAAAGGTTTCTTGGGTGGGTCCACAACATTTTTTACTAGTAAATCCCTAATCGTCGGTGCCTTTTTATATATGAATTTCGGGTTCTCGGGGAGGATTTCTTGCAGTTGCTTATCTGACCGTAGAATATGCCAATGGCGCTTTATTATTCTTTCAATTTTCCTGTATTGTACATTGAAGTCTAGAATCAAAGGTATCCCCTCTACTGGATTTTTCGGTTGTGTGATTTTTTCTCTAATCAGTTCGTTCCGGTCCAATTTAGAGACTTCATCGATTTTGGTCTTGATAAATTTCTGATCATAGCCTTTTGCCGTGAATCTATCCCCCATTTTTTCTGCCTGTTCGAAATATGTGTCTATTTTGGTGCAGTTTCTCTTTATCCGCATCAATTGCCCTTTCGGGATGTTATAAATCCAGTTTTTATGATGGCAACTTGTGGTTGGGAGGTAGCTGTTTCTATCAACTCCCTTAAAGTGCGTTTTCGTGCTAAATGTGGAGTTATTTAATGAAATCTCTAGATCTAGGAAGTTGATTTTTTCTGAACTAACATCCCAAGTTAGTGAGATGTTTCTATCATTGTTGTTCAGTTTCATAAGGAATTCGATTAGATGTCCTTCTTCTCCATCCCATAGTATGAAAATGTCGTCGATATATCTTTTATATATGACGAGTTGGCTTGGGCGCTCGCTAAACACATTATATTCTTCCCACTGTGCCATGAACAGGCCGGCTATGCTCGGGGCAAATCTGGCACCCATGGCCACCCCAGTCTGTTGGTGGTAATAAGATCCATCGTACCAGAAATAGTTGTTTTTAAGACTAAATTCTAGACATTTGATAAGGAATTTTCTTTGTGTGCACGGGAGTTCGGTATATTTCCTTAAACCCCATTTTGCTGCTTCGCAGGCCCTATGGTGAGGGATAATTGTGTATAACGCTGATACATCAGCCGTGGCCATAACCCATGATCTATCCTCTCCTTGGATATTGTCTATGACCCTTAGCATCTCTTTACTGTCTTTCAGATAAGCTTCAGTTTTCTGGACCGCCGGCTGCAAAAAAACATCTATATACTGACCCATCCTGGCTGTAATTGACTCTATGCCATTCACTATCGGCCTAGGTGGTGGGTCAGTTTTATTTTTATGTAGTTTAGGGACTGAATAAATAATTGGCGTCCGACAGGATTCTGGTATGAGAAATCTCGCTTCTTTTTTATTTAGTATCGCCTTTTTCACTCCCAGATGGACCACTTGCTCGAGCGATTTACGGCATCCAAAAACTGGATTCTTCAATAGTTTTGTGTAAGTATTGCTATCATTCAGCATGGTGGTCATTGTATTGTGATATTGTTCTTTAGAAAGTATCACAATCCCTCCTCCCTTATCTGCCGGTCGGATGACAATGTCTCGCCTTTTGGATAATTTGCGGATTCCACTTTTGATGTGATTGGGTTCTTCTTTTCTCTTGATTTTTACTTCTTTTATTTCATCCAAAACAATTTTTTTAAAAACATCAATATGTTTATTATCTTTTGCTGGCGGGTTAAAAACTGATTTGTTCCTGAGTGAACTATGTAAAAAACCATTATCTGGTGGCTGTGTTACTCTAGATATTGGGGAATTTCCTACCATATATTTTTGTATATTTAATTTTCGTACAAATTTCTGGATTCCAATGTAGGTCTCGAATTTGTTAAGGTTTTTTGTGGGTGCGTATTTCAACCCTTTGTCGAGTACCCCAATTTCTTCATGTGTCAATGTCAACCCACTAAGATTAAAAATCCCCTCTCCTTTTATTCTCTCTTTCTTTTGCTGTCTCTTGCCGGATCTTCGTCCTCTCTTTTTTCGGGGCTTTTTCTGGAACCCCGCATTTCGTCTGGATATCTCACTGGATGGTTCTCCCTGCTCCGGTCTAAAAAAGGCCTGTTTGATTCTTGGTCTCCATAAGGTGGAGGGTAAGGTCTTACTGATCTTTCATCTCCTTCTCTGTTATCCAAGGGAGCATAATAGTTGTAAGTAGGAATAGGGCTCCGCTCATCTTGCCTGTAGTTCCTATATGGTGGTCCTCTTCTGTCATCATATCTATAATCTTGTATGGGACTTCTTTCTCTTGGTCTATAGTATTCCAAATCTCTGTTTTCTCTATATTCTTGCATAGGTCTCCTTTGGTCTCTATGTTCATACGGTGGGCCTCTGTAATCTCGTTCTTCGTATGGAGGTCTGTACCAATTGTTCCGATTGTAGGGTCTTCTGTTATTCTTCCCATAATATGGTTTTCTTCCTCCATTCCGTGGTGTCCGATTATTTTGTTGAGGCCTCCTCTCACTTCGATGTGGTGTATAACTTTGATAATCGTTATTTCTTCCATCGCTCCCTCTTTGTCTAGGTGTCATGGTTCTATTTTCTTCTCTAGGGTCTTGATGGCTTCTGACTTCCGTGGCTGGCCTGAGTGGTTCATTTTGTGGTTGAGGATGAAGTCTTACCGTTTTTTCCGGTGTGGAATATGTAGATGAACATTCTACTTTTCCCAATTGGCTTTGCCATTTGAACACTTGGTCATTACGAAAATCGTTTGTATCTCTCGTATGTTTCTTGCTTTTCCTTTGTTGCACTTCTTTATCTTTCTTAGCAAGGTCCTTGTTCAATTGGGTCATTAGAGTTTTATATTCAGTCGTGTCTTTGTATTGTTCAATATTTCCTTTAAGATCTGTAATATTCTGATCTATTATCTTGTTTTTCCTCCTTTTTCTATCTAACAAAAAACCTATAAGTTCTAGGCCTTTGTCGTTGAAAAATTTATACCACTCTTCATTAGATTCTTGATCAGTGAGCCCATCATTTGGGGGGACATCCCACCTTAACCTTCTAGGGACAATGCTTTCCTTAAGGTATGTCTCAAAGGTGCAGATGTCCCACCAAAGGCTCACTTTCTTTTCCATGTTGTGCCCTAGTTTGCGCATAAGGCTTTCAAGGTCTAAGTTACTACTAGTTTTTGTTTTTGTAATATTAAATACTTCTTCTAAATTCACTTGCCTCTTTTCCATATATGAAAATACATCCATGATTGCCGCAAGAATGGGGAGTGTATGAGGTAGGTAAGTAATAGATTGTCAGAAATATTCCTGCGCTATCAAGTATGGAAAACGGCTGGAGGTGGAAAAGCTGCATGCACCTATTCGGGTAAACACCTGACCTTAAGATTAATTGTATGAATGGGTAGTGCAGCGCTAATCCTAAGTATAGAAACTCAGATGGTTTAAAAAGGGGTCATAATTTACATAGCAAAGTGTATAGAAATAATAGTGAGCAATAAATAGAAGTATAAGAACAAATGAAAAATGAATATCACTAACCAGTGAGTGTGATAGCTAATAAAATAGCGTGTTATAGACTTGAATCTCTGAGGTAAAAAACTAATAGGACGTAGATAACAAAGACCAGTGTATATAAATAATATATAAATATAGTACAGCTTGATATAAATGCATATAAAATTCAAAAGTGACAATGTGCAGTGTGTAAACACTGTGCGTATTAGACTTGGCTAAACCTCAAAGTGCATGCAGTGTTTGGTATTCAAACCTATATACAGTGCAAAAATTGTGCAAAAGAACAAACCAAAAACACTCTTAGGTGCATGAAATGATATCCCAAAAAAATAAAATCTCTATATAAAAGGTATTAACACGAAAAGGAATGTCCTTATGAATAAAGTGAACTTTGTGACAATGATGTGCTGGCATGCGCATGTAGCAGTTAAAGTGCCAAGTGACTTGAAAACTCGTGCTTCTTCGTGTGCAAACACTTCAGTGGGTAATGGCCCCTTACCTCACAGCAATGGGGCAACAGCATATGACCAGAGGGCTCTTTATCTCATCCTCCTAGAGGCTCCTGCGCGTCCCTGACCGTCCTCACAGTAATGGGGCAACAGCATATGACCAAGGGCTCTTTAACTCATCCACCTATGAGTTCCTGCACATCCATCACTGTCCTAGGATTAAGTTCCCTCAGGTGCGATGCAGGAATGTATAAAAGATAATGAAGTGGAGAAAGAGCCCAATAGTGTAATTCCGTTTCAACGATAGTATTTTATTTAGGCAAAAAAAACAGGTACTCACATTTACCAATTAGGAAAAAACAATTGTATCCGACGAGCGGCGAGCTCGTCTGCTTCTCACTGTGTATACAGCCTATCCCGTCCCTACGCGTGACGTCACACCACACGTGACTTCTTCAGGGGATGAATATAGGCTAGGATAGTGTCCTTAAATAGTTTAATATTGGCCGGCTATGAGCGGCCATTTTCTCGAAGTTACATGTGTTAGTATACGGCGGCCATTTTCCTAGCGATTTATTGTATAGTTCAAGTTCGTCATATATAAAAGATATATCGACGACATTTTCATACTATGGGATGGAGAAGAAGGACATCTAATCGAATTCCTTATGAAACTGAACAACAATGATAGAAACATCTCACTAACTTGGGATGTTAGTTCAGAAAAAATCAACTTCCTAGATCTAGAGATTTCATTAAATAACTCCACATTTAGCACGAAAACGCACTTTAAGGGAGTTGATAGAAACAGCTACCTCCCAACCACAAGTTGCCATCATAAAAACTGGATTTATAACATCCCGAAAGGGCAATTGATGCGGATAAAGAGAAACTGCACCAAAATAGACACATATTTCGAACAGGCAGAAAAAATGGGGGATAGATTCACGGCAAAAGGCTATGATCAGAAATTTATCAAGACCAAAATCGATGAAGTCTCTAAATTGGACCGGAACGAACTGATTAGAGAAAAAATCACACAACCGAAAAATCCAGTAGAGGGGATACCTTTGATTCTAGACTGCAATGTACAATACAGGAAAATTGAAAGAATAATAAAGCGCCATTGGCATATTCTACGGTCAGATAAGCAACTGCAAGAAATCCTCCCCGAGAACCCGAAATTCATATATAAAAAGGCACCGACGATTAGGGATTTACTAGTAAAAAATGTTGTGGACCCACCCAAGAAACCTTTTACCTTTTTCTCTAGAAATGGTTTCTTTCCATGCAAGAGGTGTTTTGCCTGCCTCAGGACCAAACGACCAAACCAGAAAGTGTTTAACTTTACTTCTACCAGTACTGGCGAAAGCTATGAAATCAAAGATTTCATTTGCTGTAACACGGAAGGGGCAGTATACGCACTCGAATGTAGTTGCGGCCTTCAGTACGTAGGCCGCACAAAAAGACCCCTGAGAGTCCGGATTAAGGAACACGTCAAAAATATCCTTAACGGTTATGACAAACATTGTGTATCAAAACATTTCCTTATCTGCCATAACAAAGACCCTACCCATTTGACCTTCTGGGGTATTACTCCATACATTAAGCATTGGCGGGGGGGCCACAAGGTGAGAGCTCTAAGTAAATTGGAATCCAAATGGATCTTTACCTTGGACACTTTTTGGCCCCGTGGCCTAAACATAGAATTTGACCTTAATTGTTTCCTGAGTGACTTTTAGAATGAGAATTTTAAAAATAGAGGTTTTAACCAATCCAGATTGATTTTTAGCTATTTATCAGTCGGCCCACCTGGTACCCTCCAAGCACCCAAGCCCAGCTTGGTAAGGCCTCTAACTCTAGCCATACGTATACTACTCTCAATGGCGGGAGACTCCTTTAGTTGTTTTTGGGAATTAGATTACAATATTCCTCCCCTCTCTATATCTCTTGTCGGCTTTTTATGCAATTACATTCCCCCTCACTATTTAATAGGACTATCTGGAAGTAGTTATAAGTCCCTGTAGGAGTTGTCTCTCCCCTAATATTTAATTTTTAATTTTACTGGCCTTGGCCATTTATTAAACTTTTTAATCTTTTTATTCCAAGTTATTTATACACATAGACACAGTATTTTTTACACACATCTACATAGGTTACAGTCCTTTTGGTAATAAATTAACATTGGTATATTTTATGTAGTATTGTTTTTATATATTGGTTTTATATAGATTAGTATTTTGCATTATGTTTGTTTTTAATTTTACTCAGTATGTATACTTAGTATGCCACTAGTGTCTCCAGCTTCTCCCTTCTTTCGTTTTTAATATTATAAAATTGTTTACAAGCTCTGCCTATTTTCATTAATTAAGGCGGATGCAAACAACTAATCCATTTGGTATAGGTTCAACCCGCAATCCGCCCGCTCACCTCGCTCTATTAGAGACAATATATGTCTCTCTCTGCTGACAGTACAAGCGATACTAAAACAGCAGACAGCCTCTATTGGCCAGTATAAGTCAGCTGATATTCTCCACAAAGCGGAACTTGAACTATACAATAAATCGCTAGGAAAATGGCCGCCGTATACTAACACATGTAACTTCGAGAAAATGGCCGCTCATAGCCGGCCAATATTAAACTATTTAAGGACACTATCCTAGCCTATATTCATCCCCTGAAGAAGTCACGTGTGGTGTGACGTCACGCGTAGGGACGGGATAGGCTGTATACACAGTGAGAAGCAGACGAGCTCGCCGCTCGTCGGATACAATTGTTTTTTCCTAATTGGTAAATGTGAGTACCTGTTTTTTTTGCCTAAATAAAATACTATCGTTGAAACGGAATTACACTATTGGGCTCTTTCTCCACTTCATTATCTTTTATACATTCCTGCATCGCACCTGAGGGAACTTAATCCTAGGACAGTGATGGATGTGCAGGAACTCATAGGTGGATGAGTTAAAGAGCCCTTGGTCATATGCTGTTGCCCCATTACTGTGAGGACGGTCAGGGACGCGCAGGAGCCTCTAGGAGGATGAGATAAAGAGCCCTCTGGTCATATGCTGTTGCCCCATTGCTGTGAGGTAAGGGGCCATTACCCACTGAAGTGTTTGCACACGAAGAAGCACGAGTTTTCAAGTCACTTGGCACTTTAACTGCTACATGCGCATGCCAGCACATCATTGTCACAAAGTTCACTTTATTCATAAGGACATTCCTTTTCGTGTTAATACCTTTTATATAGAGATTTTATTTTTTTGGGATATCATTTCATGCACCTAAGAGTGTTTTTGGTTTGTTCTTTTGCACAATTTTTGCACTGTATATAGGTTTGAATACCAAACACTGCATGCACTTTGAGGTTTAGCCAAGTCTAATACGCACAGTGTTTACACACTGCACATTGTCACTTTTGAATTTTATATGCATTTATATCAAGCTGTACTATATTTATATATTATTTATATACACTGGTCTTTGTTATCTACGTCCTATTAGTTTTTTACCTCAGAGATTCAAGTCTATAACACGCTATTTTATTAGCTATCACACTCACTGGTTAGTGATATTCATTTTTCATTTGTTCTTATACTTCTATTTATTGCTCACTATTATTTCTATACACTTTGCTATGTAAATTATGACCCCTTTTTAAACCATCTGAGTTTCTATACTTAGGATTAGCGCTGCACTACCCATTCATACAATTAATCTTAAGGTCAGGTGTTTACCCGAATAGGTGCATGCAGCTTTTCCACCTCCAGTCGTTTTCCATACTTGATAGCGCAGGAATATTTCTGACAATCCATCGGTTGCTAAGGACGCGGTAGTCGGCTTCTCGGCCCGCTCCTTAACAACCAGCTATTCTTCACAGAGAATTTGAATCGATCGATCATTTTTCAACCGGTCCGAATTTGAATTGCGCCGAAAATTTGGAATTCGTTAGGAAATGAATATACTAGATGAAATACGTTACTATTTCATTCCGAGAGTTGGATACATCATGTAACAAATGCTTTTGTTTTTTTTGTTTTTTCAATAAAGTGTATTTTTTCCCCCAAAAAATTGCCTTTGCAAAACTGCTGCTCAAATACCGCGTGACATAAAAAATTGCAATGATCGCCATTTTAATTCCCTAGGGTCTCTGCTAAAAAAAAACATACGATGTTTGGGGGGTTCTAAGTAATTTTCTAGTACGGTATAAAATACAGATTTAAACTTGTAAGCAAAAAGGGCCAGAAAAAAAAAAGGGTCTTCTCCTATTTATAATAATAGTTACAATACTGACTGTAGATTGTAAGCTCACCTGCTGCACAGATTGTTATTAATGAATTAATTCTTTATGTGTATAAGAATCAGATCTAAATGAATAATTATTGATGAAGAATAAAGTATATGTTCCTGTTCTGAGGATGTCTGACCGCAATCTCCTCTGTGAACAGAAAGTACGTCAGAGCGATCTACGGCGCCGGTAATAATAATAATAATAATAATGATAATGATAATATCAATAATAATAATAATAATAATAATAATAATATCAATAATAATAATAATAATAACTCCCCTGTTTTGGGGATGTCAGACCGCAATCTCCTCAGAGCGTTCTACAGCGCCAGTAATAATAATACAAATAATGATATCAATAATAATAATAATATTAATAATAATATCAATAATAAGTTTCCCATGTGCGTGACGCCGGAACACGCACGCCGGTACCTAGCAGTGTCATCCATTCTTAATGGCACCCCAACAAGCTTTGCTAACGTGCGCCCTTTCTTCAGCACCAAATCGCATGATAACAAAGATAAGAAGAGGTCATATTCCTGCGATATTGTGCGATTTTCATGTGTAGGTCGGCCCAATAAAATTAATGGGCGTCCCTTATATGCAAAGCACAAAATCTAGCAAAAACAATAAAAAATGTGAGCGCAGCGTCACACCTGCACAGGTGAGAAGAGATCTTTAGTGCGGTGACCGGAGATAAGACACATGACATTACCTTAAATATATATGTAGCTCCTCCCCCTCCTCCGCCTCCTCCCGCCCATTCATTTATGCTTCCGTTAACTCGGATCTCCTCTTCAATCACATTATTCTCTCCGATACAAACCATTTTTAGGATCGGATCAGTCTGTAAAAAAAAAAAAAAATTATAAGGATAAGCAATTTAAAAAAAAAAAATGATGAGGATAAGCGATAAAAAAAAAAAAAAAATGATGAGGATAAGCGATAAAAAAAAAAAAAAAAATGATGAGGATAAGCGATAAAAAAAATAAAAAATGATGAGGATAAGCGATAAAAAAAAAAAAAAAATGATGAGGATAAGCGATAAAAAAAAAAAATGATGAGGATAAGCGATAAAAAAAAAAAATGAGGATAAGCGATAAAAAAAAAAATAAAAAATGATGAGGATAAGCGATAAAAAAAAATAAAATGATGAGGATAAGCGATAAAAAAAAAAAATGATGAGGATAAGCAATTTATATTTTCCAGATTACTTTGCGGCGATCAGCGCCAAAATTCCCGCACAACTACAGCACTGAGCGAACCGCTAACGACGGATACAAAATAACAACATAAAGAAAACAAATCTCTAATGGAATTGTATTTTCCATTCACACAGCCTCATTGCGTTCATTCCCAGGAAAGCGCACAAAACGCGCGTCTCGCTTGCGGTGCCGTTAATTCTTGATGCATTTTTTGCGCACATTTTAAAGACCACATGAAGCTCTGTGCCAAAAAAAAGATGCTACTAAGCTACTAAGTTCCTGTGCTCTCTGCCCGGGCCAAACTCTTATCAGTTCCATTGTTCCCCACTATCTCTGTGGACTACAGATCTAATAGCAATGAGGAGGGGGGGGTGTTCTGTAGTCCCGACACACTTCCAGTCCTAAGGCGACACCTTCTCCTGGATGGATACAGTATTATAAGACAGGAAGTATATTACTGGAAGGATTGCATCAAAAAAAATGTAACCACCTCAATATCCGGATACTTTCACCCCCTTCCTGCCCCTTCAGCGCTGTCACACATTGAATGACAATTCATGTAACACTGAACACATATGAAAGACTTATCATTATTCACACAAATAGAGATTTCTTTTGGTGGTATTTATTCACCACGGGGGGGGGGGGGGGTATTTTTTGCTAAATAACTGAAAAAAAGTTTTTCTGCACTGATGGGCACTGATAAAGCTGCACTGATGGGCACTGATAAGGATTCACTGATGGGCACTGATAAGGATTCACTGATGGGCACTGATAAGGATGCACTGATGGGCACTGATAAGGATGCACTGATGAGCTCTGATAAAGCTGCACTGATGGGCACTGATAAGGATTCACTGATGGGCACTGATAAGGATTCACTGATGAGCTCTGATAAAGCTGCACTGATGGGCACTGATAAGGCTGCACTGATGGGCACTGATAAGGCTGCACTGATGGGCACTGATAAGGCTGCACTGATAAGGCTGCACTGATGGGCACTGATAAGGCTGCACTGATAAGGATGCACTGATGGGCACTGATAAGGATTCACTGATGGGCACTGATAAGGATTCACTGATGAGCTCTGATAAAGCTGCACTGATGGGCACTGATGAGGCTGCACTGATGAGTCACTAGGGTCCTCTCCTCAACTCAGGGGCCCCCACTCACAGGAACACCAATCACACAATCCCACAGAGCCCCCAAATCACACAGTCCCCTCTGCACATCAGAGCACCACCTTTTAGCTCCAGCAGAGCAGGTCAGGTCTGAAGGAGGTGGACCTCCGTCCTCTCCTGAATTCTAGGGGCAGGCCTGCATACCATCTGCCCCGGATCAGTGACATGGATTGCCATGGTGCAGACAGGCCGACCACCAACAGTAAAGCAATGAATGGCGGCATGCACTGTGGCCCTAGAGCCTCAATGGTTGTTATAGCACTGGAAGCCAATCTACCCACACCATGGCAACTGCTTCTAATTCTGGGAAAACTGGGTCCCATGCTTGTAGTTCCCAAGGGGGACCCAAACAGCACACCGGTTGAGAAGCACTGTCCTGGGGAGTACACAGTGCCGAGCAGTTGACTTTGGTGGAACTGAAGGCCCTCAGGTTCTTCTATAGCGGGTCATGAACACGACCGTCGCTGAGGACGTCTATGACGAAACGCGCACGACGGCGCCACGCACGCTATGTCATTTCCTGGTATAGGCAGCAGGAACCCAGGTGTAACGCAGCGCGCTGCTGCTGTATCCAACACAGGCCACCAAGCATTCGCTGCACTATAAGGCCGACATACTCACCACTAGCCGTCCACACTACATTACGGCCCTGTGGACGGCTTTTTGGGTATATGTATTAGACATTCCAGTATACATATATGCGTTTCAACGCTGTACTCAGTCCCTCCTCAAGCCATCGATTTTGGTTTGAAGATTTCCTATTAGCACACAGATTCATCTATTTTTATGCCTACAAAACATCAAAACCATCTTCTCCGTTCTTCCACCTCAGTGTTTCTTTCGCCTCTCAAAACAAAAAGTTTGAGAAGTTCAGAAATCTGGTTGATCATCACTGAGGCTCCAAGGCGTTGGTCCCGCCTGGGTGATCCCATTACTGATGGGAGTGAAGTGGATTCACCTCGGGTGCCGTCACCCTTCTTATTCTATCACGCTACGAGTTCATTGGAGAAGACGCTAATGGACGGAGAGACGCTCTCCCCTTCCTAAACCTTCACGCTAATTGAGTTTTCCGAATGTGAATGCGAAGATGGATTTAATGACTAGTGAAAAGTCCCGGCTTTCAAGAACGCAAAAAAAAAAGTAAAGAAAAAAAATTCGGATGGTATTATAAAGCGCCTTTCTGCCGAGAAGCTGCCGATTACATTCCAATTAGTTAGATAAACTCTTGTCCAACGGCGCAGAACCCAATTACTCCAACAGTCAATACGTCCGTTCTGCCGCCGCATTTCATCCCATTAATATTTCGGTTTTATTAAATGGGGCCGGAATTTGCGTGATTAAAACGTGTATATCACTTCCTTCCTGCAGATAATGAAGCTGAATGAAAGAACCGCCGTCAAAGAGAAAACGCTTCCATAACCACCTAAAATCTGTGTATTTCTTGGTAGAAAATTACTTAGAACCCCCAAAAACTCTATATACCATATATATTTTTTTTAGCACAGAATAAAATAGCGTTTGTTGCAATTTTTTTATGTTACGCGATATTTGCGCAGCATTTTTTTCTAGCACAATTTTTTGGGAAAAAGTACACTTTAATGAATTTTTAATGCAAAAAAACACAAGATACATCCCAATTTTTCTGTAACATAAAATATAAAAAGATGATGTTATGCCGAGTAAATAGATACCAAACATGTCACGCTTTAAAATTGTATAGATCATGGAATGGCGACAAACTACTATACTTAAAAATCTACTTAGGTGACGCTTTAAAAATGTATACATGTTATCTGTTTAGAGTTACAGAGGAGGTCTAGCGGTAGAAATATTTCTCTCACTATAAGGCCCCTTTCAGCGTCAGCGGTAAATCCCCACTAGCGGCCAAGAAAGGGTTAAAACCACTGCAAAACGCCTCTGCAGAGGCACTTTGCCGGTGGTATTGCCGTGGTTTCCCATTGATTTCAATGGGAAGGAGCGGTGGAGGAGCGGTATACACACCGCTCCGAAGATGCTGCTAGCAGGACTTTTTTTACCGTCCTGCCAGCGCACCGCTCCAAATCCCCGAGGGCTTTCACACTGGAGACAAAGCAGCGGCACTTTCAGGTCGGTTTGCAGGCACTATTTTTAGCGCAATAGCACCTGCAAACCGCCCCCAGTGTGAAAGGGGCATAAGAATTGCAGCGATCCCTCATATGTGTGGTGCGAACACCAATTACATATGCGTGTGTGAATTACGTGACCAAGGAGGGATGGGGGGGGGGGGGTTTACATTTTTTTTCAAACATTTTTTACACGGTCCCTTAAGACCCCAAATCTCTCCTCTACCTTTGAAAGCAAAAGATTTTTTTTTTAAATCGATCTTATGTTTAAAATAAAAAAGATTGTTTATTTACACCCTAGACCGGAAGTGACGTCATGACGTCGCTCTGGTCCTCCTAGATCATAGAGGTGAGAACGATTTGGTGAGCGGAGGATGGGTGACGACCCCTCCCGCTGCTTCTAAAAGCAATCCATCGGCTAATCCACCAGTCAGATCGCTTTTATGAGAAAGAGAATCAGTAGCTGAAAAAAAAAAAAAAAACGGGGTTGTGGCTGATTGGTTGTAGCTTCACCCATAATCCTGATAAACCATTTGAAAGCTGCAAGGTATATATATACATGTATAGCAGTCTTGAAGTGGTTTAACTGAGGTGTACTGAAAGTGGGATTAAACCCAAAAGCAAACATTATATTTAGGCAAAGAAGCCCATGAAGCAGATGGGAATTGGGCAAGGCAACCTGTAAAGCGGATGTGATTTAGGCAAGGAAACCCGTATATCAGACGTGATTTGGGCAAGGCAAACAGTAATGCACACGTGATTTGGGCAAAGAGGCCTATAAAGTAGATGTGATTTAGGCAAGGCAACCTGTAAAGCAGACCTGATTTGGGCAAGGCAACCTGTAAAGCGGACGTGATTTGGGCAAGGCAACCCGCAAAGCAGATGTGATTTGGGCAAGGCAATCCATGAAGAAGACATGATTTAGGCAAGGCAACCCATAAAGCGGACGTGATTTGGGCAAGGCAACCCATAAAGCGGACGTGATTTGGGCAAGGCAACCTGTAAAGCGGACATTATTTGGACAAGGCAAACCACAAAGCAGATGGGATTTAGGCAAGGCAAACCATGAAGCGGACGTGATTTGGGCAAGGCAAACCATAAAGCGGACGTGATTTGGGCAAGGCAACCCATAAAGCGGACGTGATTTGGGCAAGGCGACCCATAAAGTGAACGTGATTTGGGGAAGGCAACCCGTAAAGCAGATGTGATTTGGACAAGGCAACCCGTGAAGAAGACATGATTTAGGCAAGACAACCCATAAAGTGGACGTGGTTTAGGCAAGGCAACCTGTAAAGCGGATGTGATTTGGGCAAAGAAGCCCGTGAAGCAAACGTGATTTAGGCAAGGCAACCCATAAAGCAGACGTGGTTTAAGCAAGGCAACCCATAAAGTAGATGTGATTTAGGCAAGGCAACCCATAAAGCAGATGTGATTTAGGCAAGGCAACCCATAAAGCAGATGTGATTTAGGCAAGGCAACCCATAAAGCAGACGTGGTTTAAGCAAGGCAACCCATAAAGCAGACGTGGTTTAGGCAAGGCAACCCCTAAAGCAGACGTGGTTTAGGCAAGGCAACCCATAAAGCAGACGTGGTTTAGGCAAGGCAACCCATAAAGCAGACGTGGTTTAGGCAAGGCAACCCATAAAGCAGACATGATTTAGGCAAGGCAACCCATAAAGCAGACGTGGTTTAGGCAAGGCAACCCATAAAGCAGACGTGGTTTAGGCAAGGCAACCCATAAAGCAGACGTGGTTTAGGCAAGGCAACCCATAAAGCAGACATGATTTAGGCAGGGCAACCCAAAAAGTACACGTGATTTAGGCAAGGCAACCTGTAAAGCAGACGTGATTTAGTCAAGCCAACTCATAAAGCAAACATGATTTGAGCAAGGAAGCCCATAAAGCAGATGTGATTTGGGCAAAGCAACTTGTAAAGCAGATGTGATTTGGGCAAGGAAGTACATTAAGCAGACATGATTTACTCAAGGCAACCCATAAAGTAGATGTGATTTGGGCAAGGAAGAACATTAAGCAGACATGATTTATGCAAGGCAACCCATAAAGTAGATGTGATATGAGCAAGGAAGTCCTTAAAGCAGATGTGATTTGGGCAAGGGAGTACATTAAGTGATTTAGGCAAGGCAACCTGTAGAGCGGACGTGATTTGGGCAAGGCAACTGGTAAAGCAAATGTGATTTAGGCAATACAACTCATAAAGCGGACTTGATTTTGGTAAAGCAACCAATAAAGCGGGCATAATTTTGGCACGGCCATCCATAAAATGGGTGTTAGAAAGTAGACTGTGTAGGTGGGTTAGCAGTGTCTCAGGACTCAGGACCATAAAGTTGGTCTATTTTTTATGAACAGGCTTGTTGGAAAATTTCTGCTTGATTGGTGCATGTAAACAAAATATCCAAAATTTTCCAAAGGTCGATAAAGAAGAGAAGCACATAATGATGTGATTAAAGAAAACCCCTTTCCTGGGCAATGATCCCTCCAACATCAACTAATGAGAAATATACAGCATATAGAAGCTCCCAGTGTGCAGTGAAATCAGTCCAGGGGAGGTACAACTGTGCAAGACATAAGGGGAGGCTGGAGAGAGGATGTAAGATATTTGAGTTGTACAGGAGACCTTCCAAACACCAAATTATATTTTAGTTACATTCCTTATTTAACAAAACGATGAACACTCTTCAACCATGGAATATATACCAATAATCTCCATATATATGTTCAGTTACCCGGGGGCAAGCATCCTCCCCTTGCTGGCCGACCAGTATATAGAGTATATCATCCTTCTGGAGTTCAAAAACCCCAACCAGAGCCGTGCCGTGGGCCCTCGTAGGAGTCTTCACTCCCATTCCGCCAGCTGCTCCGTATCCAGATATCCTGGAAGAAGAAGGATACAATTTATCACAATGATGTGCTGAGATTATTATTCTTCCATGTGCATTCTGAATAAGATTCAATGGTCCCCCAAGGGGTCCCCAGCTACCTTAATGTGATTATTTATGAGCTGACTCTGCACCTGATTTCTTATCTTAGGTGTGTCCTAAACCCTCCAACACTGATATCTCCCTGCTAGAATTCCTGGCTCTGCTCCTGTCTATCTGGGAGTTTTTGGCCTTCCCACCCACCCCTGTGTGTTAGCTTCTCCTGTTACATATCGATGTAATGATGGTGGGAACCCCTCATAACGTTAACAGTATGTGTGCAAACCCAAGAATGATGGTGGGAACCCCTCATAACGTTAACAGCATGTGTACAAACCCAAGAATGATGGTGGGAACCCCTCATAATGGGCACAGTGGGTGTACAGACCCGGGAACTCAGCACAGGGATGGTGGGAACCCCTCATAATGGGCACAGCGGGTGTACAGACCCGGGAACTCAGCACAGGGATGGTGAGAACCCCTCATAATGGGCACAGCGGGTGTACAGACCCGGGAACTCAGCACAGGGATGGTGGGAACCCCTCATAATGGACACAGCGGTTGTAAAGACCCGAGAACTCAGCACAGGGATGGTGGGAACCCCTCATAATGGACACAGCGGGTGTACAGACCCGGGAACTCAGCACAGGGATGGTGGGATCCTCTCATAATGGGCACAGCGGGTGTAAAGACCCGGGAACTCAGCACAGGGATGGTGGGAACCCCTCATAATGGGCATAGCGGGTGTACAGACCCGGGAACTCAGCACAGGGATGGTGGGAACCTCTCATAATGGGCACAGCGGGTGTACAGACCCGGGAACTCAGCACAGGGATGGTGGGAACCCCTCATAATGGGCACAGTGGGTGTACAGACTCGGAAACTTAGGACAGGGATGGTGGGAAACTTCCATTCTGCTCCTTGACAGTGAAGTGTGAAGTTGCTAGTTCCTTTGTTCCTGTGCTTCCAGATGGGGGCCCCCTGGATAGGCCTCAGCCTGTGGAAGATTCTGGGCTTGGCCCAAGGAGAGATGAATCTCTGTCTGCCTTTAGACGGAGGGTTGTTGAAACGCTGAAGCGGATTGAGAAGGAAGAGGAGAAATTAGTAGCTTTGAAAGCTTTAAAAAGAAAAAACAGATTTGTGCCAAAGTGTTCAGTAAGAAAAGAGCGGCTCTGAGGCCTGAGCTGAAAGATCTGGAACAAGCTCTGCGGAAGCAGAAAGAACTGGTGAGTTCGCTGAAGGAGATTAGTGGAGCATTTCTAGAAAAATACAGAAGCTAAGAACGGTTTAGCCAAATGAGAAGAGGAGCCGCATGGAGGGTGACCCCATCAGTGAGGAGGTGCAGGTACAGATAGAGTCAGCAGAGAGTGAGAAAGTGGGCCCGGAGGATGAGCCCAGCTCTTCAACACCTCAGACATCTGCTGAGTCCTCAATGGTGGAGGCCTCTGTCCCCTTCACTCCCCAGCAATGTGGAACATCTGAGCAGGAGGTTGAAGGTTCTGGCATGCTGGATTTCATCAATAAGCTGGAATCACCTCTGGATACGGCTTCTCTGGATGATGATGAGGAGATGGACACTGTTCCTAGCCCTGTGGAAAAAAGACCTGTGGAGAAAGCAGGATCCACCATTAAGTCTGCAGCAACTGGGGGGAAGTCTGATCCCAGCATCAGCCATAACATCGCAGAGGTGACAACACAGCAAGCAGGTACAGTGTTTGCAGGATGGTGGTGTGAACTGTAATGACAATGTGCTTGCTGAGGGTTGTAGTGCTGCAGGCAGTCAGCCCAGACCCATAGACAATACACAGCATGCAATAACATCTGCTAATAACTGTCAGCTTCAGTCTGCAGAGAGGTCCATGGACAATACAGAGACTTTGCCTGGACCAGGCACAGCGGCTGTTCCTGTGAATGGTGGAGGAGATGCTGGGTGCAGTAGTGCTACAACTTTCCAGGAGTCTGCAGTAATTAGGAGTGTGATTGATCCCAGGATTGAAGCTGTGTATTCAGAGGAGGGGAAGGGGGAGGGTCCTGCCTCTGCTAATCAGAACACTGCTATCCCAGCTGATTCAGACTCTCTGCCAGCAGGTTTGATTGTGTCTAAGGACAAGACTGCAAATGCTGCTGGTGTAAGAAAAACTTATGCTGCTGTTGCTGCTACAAGATCTGGGAAGGGGGAGCAAGCAGGGAAGGAGCATGGAAATGGTTTATCTTCCTCCCTGTTTAAAAGGAGGAATGTTGTGCAGTTAAGATGGGAAGGCGGTGGAATCCCCCCACATAGGAGGGCAGTGGTGGATAAGATTCTACAGATGGGGTTTACACCCACAGATATCTTTGCCCTGATCAGTCCGGCAGGTTCCTATGAATATGATTTGTCCTTTATCCGTCCGGAGTCTTTGGACATATTTTGGGAGAAGTATGAACACGTGTGTAGGGGCCTGCCGGACTGGAAAGGGCTCATCCCAAAGCTTGTATCACGCCAGCCCCTCATTAAAATGGTCACAATTTTGGTCCGCAATGAATCCATACCGCAAGGGGATTTATCTGTGTGGTTGAGGAGGTATGGAGACGTCCTGAGCCCCCTAAAAAAAGATTGTGGACGATCGGGGAATATGGACGGGGGGATGGTCGGAGCAGCTAAAATTAAAGGTCGTTGACAATGTCGTCCAGCATCTGCCATCCTCAGCTTTCCTGGGGAGGGACAGGCTGACCATCTTCTATCCAGGCCAGCCAAAGCCGAAGGGGAGGATAGGTGTGGGGAGGCTGTTGAGTCTGGTTTGTCTAAGGATGATATGGAGAAGGTCCTGTCTGATGATGATGAATGGGACTCATTCAGTTCTGCATCCTCTATGGATGATGAGTGCCAGGGAGCAATGAAGCGCGCTGGTTCTCCAGAAAGAGGGAGTAGTCAGGCTAAGAAACGGCTGCCTCAACTACCCTAATGGCAGTTCCCACTCCAATAAAAGTGGCAACCATTAATGTTGCCAGCTTAAGATCAGTAAGTGCTCGTCATATGGCCTTATTTTTGCTACAGCGAGTTTGATGCTGACATTTTGTTTTTGCAAGAAACCCATCTGAGTAGTCTGGCCGATATACATCTGGCAAAGAAGGAGTGGAGACGTGGGCCTTCATTTTGGTCTCTTGCGGCCGAGCCTTACAGCGGAGTTGCAGTCCTTTTTTTCTGGTATGGTAACGTGCCGGCGGGTAATTGAGGTAGAGATAGGGAGATGCATGGTCTTAGACGTCTCTGTGAAGGGGCAGGACCTGCACCTGATTAACATCTATGGTCCCCAGACGAAGTGGGACAGGAAATGCCTCTTTACAAAGATTAAGCCTTTTCTTTTTACGGCCCAGCAGGTTATCTTTGGAGGTGATTTCAACACCATTACTAGGTCTACAGACAGGAGAGGTTTCAGAGATAAGCTGGGCTATGACACCCTTTTTCTTAATGCTATAGTTAGGGAAGCAGGTCTGGTAGATGCGCACATTAAGCACTGCCCAGACAGCACGGGGTTCACTTTTCAGCAAGGTAATAGTCAGAGTAGGATAGATAGGTTTTTTTTAAAGGGAGACTCCGCTTTTTCGGCACCTGTGTGTCGGGCAGTGGAGTTTTCTGATCACTGTATTCTATCTGTGACTCTGAATGCCCCAGACATGCCACCTAGGGGGAGGGGTATCTGGAGATTGAATTCGGCCCTCCTGGAAGACGAGAGAGTAAGACAATCCTTTGAGGATTTTTTTCAAGCACAGGTAACGATCCTAGACTTTTGCAGCAGCAAGTCAGAATGGTGGGAGCTTGTTAAACAGCGGACTGTTGGGCTTTTCAAGGCCATAGGAAGAAAGAAGCAGCAAGATAAGTATATCACCTACCAGCGTTTGCGGAGGAAACTTGACCGCCTTGTTTCGAATGGAGGAGATTCTGGGGCGATCTCTGAGGTGAAGCTCCTCCTTAGGAGACATAAATATGACCGGCACCCCTCTTTGGTTCAGGAGAGGGATTACGGGAAATACCATTCGCCTGACCCTTACCAGAACTGTAAACAGAACGTAGCAGTTAAGACGATCAATGGCCTGAGGGACAGTACGGGCTCTCTGACGAAGTCTAGGTCAGGGATCCTGGAGGTTGTCAGGTCATACTATGCCGATCTCCTGGGAGGAAGGAACCTTGATCGGACAAGGATGTTGGTTTTTTGGACTCTACACCAGGACTGGAAAGTAATGTTCCTTTGATGAATTTGACAGATGAAATCACTGCAGATGAGGTAATTCAGGCTATTGATAAACTAGCCATCAAGAAAACTCCAGGGCCAGATGGTCTGACAGCCGAGTTCTATAAATGTTTTAAGACGATCCTGGCTCCCTACCTTGCGGAGGTTTTTAATGGCTGTTTGAATGAGGGTTCTCTCCCTCCCTCCATGAGGCAATCTGCAGTGATCCTTCTGTCAAAGGGTAAAGATCCTTCCATGATTGGGAATTGGCGCCCCAGTAGCCTTCTTAATGTCGATAGGAAGATACTGGCAAAGATTTTCTTCTGGCGATTATCACCAGTTGCAGGTAGTTTGTTATCCCGCCACCAGCACTGTTCGGTCCAAGGGAGAAGCACTTTCTCAGCGGTGTTAGCTGTCCGGGAGGCCTTGGAGCGTTGTAGGGCTGCTGGTTTGGGTAAATTTTTGCTCACATTGGATCAGGCTAAGGCCTTTGATCGGGTTAATCATGAGTACTTGTGGCTCCTTCTTGACAAATATGGCCTGGAGGGGGGTTTCATTGATTGGCTCAAGATTTTGTACAAAGGGGCTGAAAGCTTTCCTCTGGTTAATGGTTGGGTCGGGCAGCCCTTTGCGGTCGGCTCGGGTGTGTGTCAGGGGTGTCCATTGAGTCCTCTGCTATATGTGTTTGCAATCGACCCCTTCATTAGAAGGCTAGAGAGTGGACCTTTGTGTGGGGTACCTTTGAGCATCGCTGGTGAGCCTACTTTGAAGGTTGTGGCCTATGCTAATGATGTTTCTGTTTTTATCTCTGGGACTGCGGAGGCGCAGGAGGTGGTCTCAGTGATAGGGCAGTATGCAGAGGCATCCGGTTCAAAGGTCAACCAGGTCAACAAGTGTGAAGCTTTCTGGATGGGTGTGGGAGGTGAGAGCTTTGTTCTCCCGGATGACTTCCCGGAGCCCCAACAAAAATTCGAGTTCTAGGCATTGAATTTGGCCCAGGTGACTATGGTCATGCAAATTGGGTGAACAGGCTGGAGAATGCCGATGCCCAGGTGGCAAGCTGGAAAGGTTGGCAGCTTTCCTTGAGGGAAAAGGTTGATCTGATCAAGACTTACCTGATTCCGATTTTTCTGTATGTCAGTTTTGTTTGCATTTTGCCAGTTGCTCTCTATACCAGCATCTATAGTTGTTTCTTCCAGCTGTTATGGGGGAACAGAATAAACCTTGTCAAAAGGAATGTGACTTACCTTCCTAGGCGGGAGGGTGGTCTAGGGATGATCAACCCTGTAGTCTTTTTCTCTCTGATGTTTGTGAAGTACAATCTTGGTAACATGTTGGCAGAGAGGCCGCCTGGGTGGGTTGGTATTTTCCAGTCCTGGTTTAGACCCTTTCTGCGAGACTGGGAAAATGGTGGGCCAGTGAAAAGCCTGAGGGTCAAGCATGAACAGCTCCCGGCTTATGTTGCCCCGTGTTTGAAAATGCTTCGGCAGTGGCAAGTAACAGCAGGAGAAGTCAGATCTCTTCCAAGGAAACTTCTTAAGAAGCGGATCATGAGCTCTGCTTTTTGCGAGCCACTGGCCTTGAGGGATTGCCCAAGCCTGGTTTTGGGGGTGGGTTTGCGATTGATTAATTTGGAGAGAATCCCAATGAAGTTTAGGGATCAGGCTTGGCTTGCCTTTCAAGAAAAACTATATGTGAAGGGCAACTTGAAGTTTCTTTCCATGAGTGATTGGGGCTGCCCGAGAGTGGAGTGTGGAGGAGTGGTGGAGTCCATGGATCACTTTCTACTTTAGTGCCCTTTTAATATAGAGGTGTACAAGAGGGTGGGGAGGGCTCTGAGTATATCCTTCCTCCCCCATATGAGTTATGCAGAGTGGGTGTATGAGGCATTCCAGACTCGTTGGGATTATGATTTGGAAACACTTTTTTTTGTTAGTCTAGTAGTCCGTTATTTCACGTGGAGTGCGCGGTGTCAGGTATCCTTACGGGGTAAAATCCTCCCTGTCGAAGTAGTGGTGCAGGACATTCTGGGTGAGGTTGGGAAGATTCGGGGTCTTGAGAAAGGCAGGTGGCAGCAGGAGGCCTGGATAAGGGCGTGGAGGAATATCAGGACTCTGTAGCTGCTGCCTGTTGATCTCGGGGTGTGCGGCTTTTCTTTGTATTCTTGATTCACTCCCCTAGATTTTCAAGATGAAATCTATTTTTGATAAAAGGCTCCATGCATGGTGACGGTGATGTTCCTTAGTCTGGCTCTCCCATAGGGATTATGTAGTGCGCAATTTGGTTTGTACCATTTATTTTGTTCTTGTTTTGTATAATCATATTCAATTATTTTGTAAATATGTTTTATTTATTTATTATGGTTTTATTGTATATAAGTTGTTGTTTGTAAGATTTTTCAATAAACAAAATTAACCCCTCATAATGGACATGAATTTAACAATTCACTTTGAAGAGATTTCTTCTCAGTTCCTGTTGTGTCTTTGGGACAGGAATTGAAGGGAAATTGATACTATATTTTTATAATAATAATAATAAAGACCAGGGACTCCACCCATTCAAAACTCCATTAAGAATTAAACCAAATGACTGGAGATACTATAATAAAGGTTACATTTTTATTGTAGGAAATGACACAAAATGACAATATCTATAATTCTGTACATTTCCTTTGTGGTCTTTGTCAGAATATCAGGAGACATTATTATTATTCAGGTGATGTGGGGAGATGAGTATCTGGAGCAGCGAGGAGGATATAAATACCGGAAAGGTTCTTATTATGACGATGTAACGAGTCTTGTTAATGAAAAGTACAGAGTACGGCGGCTCTCCTCTAATTACACAGAATGAAGAGCTCTCAGTGTTCACCCCATACAGAGGAAGATCACAAGACCGGACATTGGGGCCATCCAACTCTACACAGAGGAGATCAGAGAAGAACCTAATGCAATCTGCACCTCAGCTGATCACGTAACAGAAAATCAGTCATCTGAATATAGAAAATAAGGTTTATGGAGTTCCTCAGGGATGTCAATCAGTATTCCCGTACTGGGGCCCCATTGGGTCATTAGGGGGGCCTGGGGCTCAGCAGGGACTGTCAGTGCAGCTTTATATGGAGCCCCATGATTTCTATGGACAGCCCTGTTTATCCCCCTGGGGTAGATAATTTCAGTGTAAATGGGGCAGTAGTCAGCACCCATGGAAACCAGGAGCCACCACAAATCCCGGAAAGAATAGGGATCCAGGGGAGCCACACCTGAGGACAGCAGGAGGAGGATCGGGGTGAGGAGCGGGGGAGCACCCAGTGTGAATGGATGGAGGGTGACAGCTCGACGGGGGAGGGGGGGATTGAGGATACATATAGGAGTTATTGGGGAAGGCGGCTTTTAGACTGGGCGGGGCCCCATGATTGATGAACGTGGCTCTGGAGTTACTATGAATTTCCACCAATCATACACATAATATTAAAAAAATATAAACTGCTCCTCCTACTCAGTATGGAAAGCTGTGAATTTTTTTATATACATTGTGTATTTATTTATATATATTATGTATTATTTATATATAGTGTGTGTGTATATATATATATATAAATTTCCTTGTGTATTTATTTGTATACATTTATTATATATATATATATATAGATAATATAAAAAAAATACCGTATATATATATATCAGCCACAAGCATCACCTGTATCGGTTGGTTTCGGGGACCCGCCAGATCTGTACGCCCCTTTGCGCTCCCGTCCCGACAATCACGCTGAAGTTCTCATAGGATTCATCGCACAGCTTCTGACTCGGCCCATGAGGACCGCTGGCCCCGCATGTGGTGAAGAGCCAGTAACCTGCAAGACAAGGAACCCCCCCTCCCCCGTTATATTGGGGTCACCATTTTATGAAACAGGCAGAATGCATTGATTGATAGCAGCCAATCAGGACTGTTTGGGGAGGCAGGCGTGGTCTCATCCATGGGTGTGGTCTCATCTATGGGCGTGGCCTTACCTGTGCCTATCGGTAGTGTAGAGCAGATCTATATTGAGGTCTGTAAATGTTTATTTTCAGGAAAGCATCTTACAATTTCTAAATGAAGATTCCCTTTAAAAAACATCTGCCTGGCCATTTACTTTTATTAGATTCAAATTTATACTCAGGACTCCAGATATAAAAGTAAATTGTTGTTGGCATTCCAATGATTGGTAAAATATAAAAGAGACGGTTGCACCAAGTAAATAGACCAAATAATGGCAACCGCTAGGGTTGCCACCTGTCCGGGACCTGTCTGGGATTCACCCGGACAGTCCGGGTTTTGAATCATGTGTCTGGGTTTCAGGCGGACTAAAACCCGGACACATTAGTCACACATATATCTGTTGCCCTCCAGGAGCCGTGGGCGGCTGTCTGGGGGGCAGGTTTGGTATCACTGGGGTGCAGGGTGATGATGTCAGCAACAGCAATGTGGCCACACCCAAGTTTTGCTGCGGCACGCTATGTGCACCGCATCACTACTCTCCGCAGGGCACCCAAAGGTGTCCCAGGCCTCTAAAGTGTTCGGGTTTCGGCTTGAAGAAAAGGTGGCAACCCTGGCAACCACCCCCAACCTATAACTGGCCTTTGCAGCACAGAGCACATGGAGGGGCAACGCATGTCAAAAAACAAACCAAAATTCCCAGCTCACTCACCAGCCAGCCTGCAACAAACCCAAAGAATCACTGAATGATCGCATTCCTTTGAATTATTTTTCCTGCCGATTCATAAATCGTTTTCACATTCATTTTCACGCAGAAATACAATCTACAATTAATCATGCTGATCAGAAAACTAGCGATACAAATGTGCCGTTCATTCATCCTAAACAAAATTCTGATAATTCCACCAAAGTATGGCGCCGGCCCTGCGGATCCCAATGACAGAGCAAACCAGAGGAAGAAAAATCATTTCTTTGTCCATTAGACCTTCACAGAGAGATCTGGAATGGATTACGATGAAGGTAAATTGAAACTCTAATTGTTTTTAGTCAATTTAATTTGACATTAAAGATTAAAACTTTATAAACTGAGATTTTATATCTTTTCATAAAAGTGAAACTACAGAAAGAAAATGACTTCACTCCCCCTCCCCCCCCCATGTACCAATATAATTATCTTCCACATGGAACCCTAAAGAAATGGAAGGCAATGAAAAAGGAAAGAAAGGAAACTGGAAGGGAAGAGAAAAGGAAAGAAAAGGGAAGAGGAAAGGAAAGAAAAGAAAAGGAAAGGGAAAAGCAAAGGAAAGAAAAAGGGAAAGGAATAAGGAAAGGAAATGAAAGAAAAGAAAAGAAAAGAAAAGGGAAGTAAAGTAAAGTAAAGTAAAGTAAAGGAAAGGAAAAGAAAAGAAAAAGGAAGGAAAGGGAAGGAAAGGAAAGGAAAGGAAAGGAAAGGAAAGGAAAGGAAAGGAAAAAAAGAAAAGAAAAGAAAAGAAAAGAAAAGGAAAGGGAAAGGGAAAGGGAAAGGGAAAGGGAAAAGGAAAGGAAAGAGGAAAGGAGATGAAAGGAATAAAATATGTCAGAAAGGAAAGAAGAAAGCAAGGACAGGAAGGAAAGATGGAAGGAATGGAGAGTGGGAGAAATAGAGGAAGGAATGAAGGACATGAGGACATGAAGGAAAGAGAAAGGAAGGAAGGAAAGAAGGGAAAAATGAAGCGTGAGAGGAAGAAAGGAAGGAAGTAATGAAGGAAAGAAGGAAGGTAGGAAAGGAATCTTTACGTCAGCGTGTTTTCACATTGTAAACTATTGGACACTTCATTGAATTTGTTGCCAATCCCATTTGAAGAGAGGACCCCGATACATCCAGCAGCTTCTTTGGGGGTTGTGCTACAAGTGGGGGCTCATCCGGGATTCTTTCTGACACTCTAGCAGGGTGATGAAGGGTCAAGTAACCAACATGGATTTATTAATTCTGATTGTTTCAGTCACCGCCTCCAGACTGTGCAAAGAATAGGAAGAATGTTTGATGGCATTAGACCTCATTCCAAGATGGCCACTCTGAAGGTGCAGATGTCTTGAATGATGGAAGTGGTAACTCCTCCACAACTTTGAGAAAAGCCATGAGCCCTTCCAACTAGGAAATCACCAATTTCTGTGATCTGTTATTGTTGTGGAGGTGAAGGCTATTTCAGCAGGTTTATTCTAAGTCCACCAAAGATGGGAAGCTTGCAGAAGATGCAGATAGCACTCATAGGGCACCAGACGATATTTATTAGCTTTCACTCACAAGGTGGTGTGAGAAAAGAGGAGAGGACACATGATTTTAAGGAACAGACTCTCCCGTCAACTTGAGGAGATCACTAGAGATGCTTTTTCCAATATTGAGTTCCACTGTTCAAAAGAAGGAAGCCTACCGACCTCTAAGACATGGCAGGAAGAAGGAAACATCATAAGTGTCTACTAGAGTTCCTGGTAAATTGATAGACCCCATCCCTGTGGTGCTGGTTTGAGAGCAGTAGATCCCAATGGAGGTAGTGGGGGAGCTGATGCAACAAGAGACAGAGAAGGTGTTGCAAACAGTAGAGTCATCCCTTGAACTTGAGAAAGAGATGATGGTTCCAGAACTAGCGGGGTTATTCTCCTCACAACTGCTATAAATCAATGTGGATTTCTTGGACCTAACTCCATCAGTGGTGAGAGGCCTTTTCAACTGAGCACTCCACTGAAGGATAAGGGTTCCAATGCAGACAGGAATGTATTGCAGTATATCTATTCCCACTGGCTATCGATGGTCTATCTTAAGCCAGTTGTGTTGCTGCATTGTGAAGAGTTTGATGCTGCATTGCATTTGTTGTCTGACCAATTTCTTTAGCAGGACCTTAACTTTCTTCAAAAGTCCCCTCTACAATAATTCAGCTGTGTCGGCATCACTAAGGTCCAGGTCCAGGGTGGGTCATCATCAGAGGCGGCTCTCTGATTAGGCAAATTAGGCGGTCGCCTAAGGCCTCGCACTCACAGGGGCCTCGCGGCCTCCTAATTTGCCTGTTCTCAATCACTGAAGTTGACGGCTCCGCCTAACCCCACTGGGACTCTGTGGCTTAGGAGCTGATGGACAAATCAGATACTGCCTGCAGCCTGAGGAATAGCGGCCTCATCACGGAGCGTCCCAGTCCGTGGGGGCCTCATGTGTAAGTTTTGCCTAAGGCCTCACAAAGCCTAGAGCCGCCTCTGGTCATCATCATTAGTGAAGGCCACAGAAGAACCATACAGGGGCTCCTCTCGGGGTAGTGCTACATTGACTGCACCTTACCAATCCTTAGAGGTGGTGGCTGAATTTGTTTGCTTTTTTTAAAGCCAAGTTTATATTTTGGAAGTACAGAAGAAGATTGTTAAAAATGTCCGCAATTCAGTGTTTTTTGTAGCTGCTTGTGAACTGAACTAAAATCTCAGAGAATGTTATCAGCTTTCTCAGCTATCTTCTGTGAACTACAAAGCTCCTCACTGCTATGTAATAGAGATGAGTAGAGTAGGAGGTGTTTGTAGTTCAAATCAGTCTAGGTCAGTGATAGTGAACCTTGGCACCCCAGAGGTTTTGGAACTACATTTCCCATGATGCTCATGCACTCTGCACTGTAGTTGAGCATCATGGGAAATGTAGTTCCGAAACATCTGGGGGTGCCAAGGTTCTCCATCACTGGTCTAGGGTGACAATGCTGCTCCTCCAGCAGAGTGAGTGAGGGTTGTCCTCCTAGGACAGGGAGTATGACGGGATCAAGCCTGACAAAAAGAAAACTAAAGCAGCCACCACATCTATGGACTGGTAAGATGCAACGTATTACATTTTTGGGTTTCTGTTATTGGGACACTTTTTTCATAAATGAACCAATAATTGCGGTTCGATGACCCAATTTCTCAGCTAGCTAATTAAACATGCTCCTTGAAAGCCAACTACGATCGCACAAGTCATTCTGAGTCAGATAATCGCGGTTCACAATTCAGCGCCTCCTTCTATCCGCTGCAACTTTACGATCACCACATCATCCCATTTGCACTATAAACAGAATGAATTCTGTCTGAATAAGAGATGTAACCAGGCTGAGGGCTCCTGCGTGACTAACCCGCGCAGCGATCGATCGTGAGCTCAGCGCCCGGATAAACATATGCACATCGCAGAGATACATCCAACGCTAATTGCCGCCGTGCGTCTGCTGTGAGCTTGTAGTCATTACGTTCTGTCCCGCTCCCTCAGCTTGGTAATAAATAATTAATGCATTCGCCATATGGGCTAAGCGAGCGTATACGGGACCCCGGAGTCACAGCGCACTGTGCGGCGGCGGCCGCGGTCTCTGATGTCTAACGATTAATAATAAAAAAGGACGAGGAGTTAATAACCCGTCCAAAGTCTATTCGGAGGAGATGGCGGAGGGCCGCCATGCATGCAGGACTGGCGCTCGGCTCATCAACGGGGTAATATCGCAGCGAAATGATTGTAAAACACACAGAAAGAAACAAAGTACATCTTTCCACATTGTAACCTTAAAGGGAAACTCCGGGCAAGAGAAGTTATTACATAAATGACAATAAAACCGGAGCACACAGAATCTGGGGCAGCTGTGCATAGGAACCAATCAGCTTCTGACTTACTTCAGTTTCTTCAATTAAGCCTTGACAATGAAATCTGGAAGCCGATTGGTTACTATGCAGAGCTGCACCAGACTCAGTGTGCTCCGGTATTAGTAAATCCCCCCCTCCCCCCCCCCCCCCCCAGTCTGTCACAAGTAACAACACAGCAGCTGGAACATTGGATTTTATATATAAATATCAGAGCTGCGCTATAAAATGAGTTAAACATCTGTGGTTGTCAATTAATATGAATTCCACCATGAAGACACCAATACATAAATATATATAAAAGATAAGAGAGTCCACAAAATACTCCTTCAGAAATGTATAAATGTAGCGTTACAGTGGGGAGAGAAAGTATTCAGACCCCCTTAAATGTTTCACTTTGTTATATTGCAGTCATTTGTTAAAATCATTTAAGTTCCTTTTTTCCTCATTAATGTTCACACAGCGCCCCATATTGTACACACAGCGCCCCATATTGTACACACAGCACCCCATATTGTACACACAGCCCCCCATATTGTACACACAGCACCCCATATTGTACACACAGCCCCTCATATTGTACACACAGCACCTCATATTGTACACACAGCCCCTCATATTGTACACACAGCACCCCATATTGTACACACAGCGCCCCATATTGTACACACAGCACCCCATATTGTACACACAGCGCCCCATATTGTACACACAGCACCCCATATTGTACACACAGCCCCTCATATTGTAAACACAGCACCTCATATTGTACACACAGCCCCCCACATTGTACACACAGCCCCCCATATTGTACACACAGCGCCCCATATTGTACACACAGCCCCCCACATTGTACACACAGCCCCCCATATTGTACACACAGCGCCCCATATTGTACACACAGCACCCCATATTGTACACAGAGCACCCCATATTGTACACACAGCCCCTCATATTGTACACACAGCACCTCATATTGTACACACAGCCCCTCATATTGTACACACAGCACCTCATATTGTACACACAGCACCCCATATTGTACACACAGCCCCCCATATTGTACACACATCACCCCATATTGTACACACAGCCCCCCATATTGTACACACAGCACCCCATATTGTACACACAGCCCCTCATATTGTACACACAGCACCTCATATTGTACACACAGCCCCTCATATTGTACACACAGCACCCCATATTGTACACACAGCGCCCCATATTGTACACACAGCACCCCATATTGTACACACAGCCCCTCATATTGTAAACACAGCACCGCATATTGTACACACAGCCCCCCACATTGTACACACAGCCCCCCATATTGTACACACAGCGCCCCATATTGTACACACAGCCCCCCACATTGTACACACAGCCCCCCATATTGTACACACAGCGCCCCATATTGTACACACAGCACCCCATATTGTACACAGAGCACCCCATATTGTACACACAGCCCCTCATATTGTACACACAGCACCTCATATTGTACACACAGCCCCTCATATTGTACACACAGCACCCCATATTGTACACACAGCGCCCCATATTGTACACACAGCACCTCATATTGTACACACAGCACCTCATATTGTACACACAGCACCTCATATTGTAAACACAGCACCTCATATTGTAAACACAGCACCCCATATTGTACACACAGCACCCCATATTGTACACACAGCACCCCATATTGTACACACAACACCCCATATTGTACACACAGCACCCCATATTGTACACACAGCCCCCCATATTGTACACACAGCACCTCATATTGTACACACAGCCCCCCATATTGTACACACAGCACCTCATATTGTACACACAGCACCCCATATTGTACACACAGCACCCCATATTGTACACACAGCCCCCCATATTGTACACACAGCACCTCATATTGTACACACAGCCCCCCATATTGTACACACAGCACCTCATATTGTACACACAGCCCCCCATATTGTACACACAGCACCCCATATTGTACACACAGCCCCCCATATTGTACACACAGCACCCCATATTGTACACACAGCCCCCCATATTGTACACACAGCACCCCATATTGTACACACAGCACCCCATATTGTACACACAGCACCTCATATTGTACACACAGCACCCCATATTGTACACACAGCACCTCATATTGTACACACAGCACCCCATATTGTACACACAGCACCTCATATTGTACACACAGCACCCCATATTGTACACACAGCACCCCATATTGTACACACAGCCCCCCATATTGTACACACAGCACCTCATATTGTACACACAGCCCCCCATATTGTACACACAGCACCTCATATTGTACACACAGCCCCCCATATTGTACACACAGCACCTCATATTGTAAACACAGCACCTCATATTGTACACACAGCCCCCCACATTGTACACACAGCCCCCCATATTGTACACACAGCGCCCCATATTGTACACACAGCACCTCATATTGTACACACAGCTCCCCATATTGTACACACAGCACCTCATATTGTACACACAGCACCTCATATTGTAAACACAGCACCTCATATTGTACACACAGCACCCCATATTGTACACACAGCCCCCCATATTGTACACACAGCACCCCATATTGCACACACAGCACCCCATATTATACACACAGCACCCCATAGTGTACACACAGCACCCCATATTGTACACACAGCACCTCATATTGTAAACACAGCACCTCATATTGTACACACAGCCCCCCATATTGTACACACAGAACCCCATATTGTACACACAGCACCCCATATTGTACACACAACACCCCATATTGTACACACAGCACCTCATATTGTACACACAGCACCTCATATTGTAAACACAGCACCTCATATTGTACACACAGCCCCCCATATTGTACACACAGCACCCCATATTGTACACACAGCACCCCATATTGTACACACAACACCCCATATTGTACACACAGCACCCCATATTGTACACACAGCACCCCATATTGTACACACAGCCCCCCATATTGTACACACAGCATCCCATATTGTACACACAGCACCCCATATTGTACACATAGCACCCCATATTGTAAACACAGCCCCCCATATTGTACACACAGCATCCCATATTGTACACACAGCACCCCATATTGTACACACAGCACCCCATATTGTATACACAGCACCCCATATTGTACACACAGCACCTCATATTGTACACACAGCGCCCCATATTGTACACACAGCACCTCATATTGTACACACAGCACCCCATATTGTACACACAGCACCCCCCCAGATGACGTCTTTTTAGGACAAAACGCGTCGGGAAGGACCCCATTGTTGCCACTTTTTCACAGCGCTGTATATTTTGGACTTATACGTGAGTGTATTTCCTTTACAATTTTTTTATTAAAAATTTTTATATTCGGATTTACACTATGTGGCCCCTCCTTTCTTATCTCTATATTTACATCATCACCTAACCTATGAATGCTGGTTTGAGGGATCTATCCACGGAACTCCTCACCCCTCCCCCAAGACCCACAGAATCATCTACATTCCTGGGACACCTCACACCTTCCAGGACCCGGGGACCAGTTGGAGGAATCCAGCAAACCGCGACATCACAGACATCGACAGCCACTCACCACCCAAGCCTTATCTGACCCAATTCGGCGTATGCCCTGTCGGGTCCACCACATCTGGTAAGCCTTTTTTCCTTCCGGTGGGAGTGAGCTTATCTGCCTTTTGGGACATTGGATTTTTCTATGTACAATATGACTACCTGAGGACTAATTATGGTTACCTTCTAGTCATAACATTTATATCAGGACTTCCTGCCCATGGATAGGTCTTTATTTAAAGTATACCTACCCATCTATTGTCATTTATGATATAGTTTAGCGCTACACTTTTCTGTTGTTTCCTACACACAGCACCCCATATTGTACACACAGCGCCCCATATTGTACACACAGCACCCCATATTGTACACACAGCACCCCATATTGTACACACAGCGCCCCATATTGTACACACAGCACCCCATATTGTACACACAGCACCCCATATTGTACACACAGCACCCCATATTGTACACACAGCACCCCATATTGTACACACAGCACCCCATATTGTACACACAGCACCTCATATTGTACACACAGCCCCTCATATTGCACACACAGCACCTCATATTGTACACACAGCACCTCATATTGTACACACAGCACCCCATATTGCACACACAGCACCCCATATTGTACACACAGCACCCCATATTGCACACACAGCACCCCATATTGTACACACAGCACCCCATATTGTACACACAGCACCTCATATTGTACACACAGCGCCCCATATTGTACACACAGCGCCCCATATTGTACACACAGCCCCTCATATTGCACACACAGCACCTCATATTGTACACACAGCACCTCATATTGTACACACAGCACCCCATATTGCACACACAGCACCCCATATTGTACACACAGCACCCCATATTGCACACACAGCATCCCATATTGTACACACAGCACCCCATATTGTACACACAGCACCCCATATTGTACACACAGCACCTCATATTGTACACACAGCCCCTCATATTGCACACACAGCACCCCATATTGCATACACAGCACCTCATATTGTACACACAGCACCCCATATTGCACACACAGCACCCCATATTGTACACACAGCACCCCATATTGCACACACAGCACCCCATATTGTACACACAGCACCTCATATTGTACACACAGCACCCCATATTGCACACACAGCACCCCATATTGTACACACAGCACCCCATATTGCACACACAGCACCCCATATTGCACACACAGCACCCCATATTGTACACACAGCACCCCATATTGTACACACAGCACCCCATATTGTACACACAGCACCCCATATTGTACACACAGCCCCTCATATTGTACACACAGCGCCCCATATTGTACACACAGCACCCCATATTGTACACACAGCACCCCATATTGTACACACAGCCCCTCATATTGTACACACAGCGCCCCATATTGTACACACAGCACCCCATATTGTACACACAGCGCCCCATATTGTACACACAGCGCCCCATATTGTACACACAGCACCCCATATTGTACACACAGCACCCCATATTGTACACACAGCCCCATATTGTACACAGCTCACCCCATATTGTACACACAGCGCCCCATATTGTACACACAGCACCCCCATATTGTACAAACAGCACCCCATATTGTACACACAGCACCCCATATTGTACACACAGCGCCCCATATTGTACACACAGCACCCCATATTGTACACACAGCACCCCATATTGTACACACAGCGCCCCATATTGTACACACAGCGCCCCATATTGCACACACAGCACCCCATATTGTACACACAGCACCTCATATTGTACACACAGCACCCCATATTGTACACACAGCACCCCATATTGTACACACAGCCCCTCATATTGTACACACAGCGCCCCATATTGTACACACAGCACCCCATATTGTACACACAGCACCCCATATTGTACACACAGCACCCCATATTGTACACACAGCGCCCCATATTATACACACAGCACCCCATATTGTACACACAGCACCCCATATTGTACACACAGCACCCCATATTGTACACAGCACCCCATATTGTACACAACACCCCATATTGACAGAAAAACACAGAATTGTTGACATTTTTGCAGATTTATTAAGAAAGAAAAACTGAAATATCACATGGTCCTAAGTATTCAGACCCTTTGCTGTGACACTCATATATATAACTCAGGTGATGTCCATTTCTTCTGATCATCCTTGAGATGGTTCTACACCTTCATTTGAGTCCAGCTGTGTTTGATTATACTGATTGGACTTGATTAGGAAAGCCACACACCTGTCTATATAAGACCTTACAGCTCATAGTGCATGTCAGAGCAAATGAGAATCATGAGGTCAAAGGAACTGCCTGAAGAGCTCAGAGACAGAATTGTGGCAAGGCACAGATCTGGCCAAGGTTACAAAAACATTTCTGCTGCACTTAAGGTTCCTAAGAGCACAGTGGCCTCCATAATCCTTAAATGGAAGACGTTTGGGGTGACCAGAACCCTTCCTAGAGCTGAGCTATCGGGGGAGAAGAACCTTGGTGAGAGAGAAGAACCCAAAGATCACTGTGGCTGAGCTCCAGAGATGCAGTCGGGAGATGGGAGAAAGTTGTAGAAAGTCAACCATCACTGCAGCCCTCCACCAGTCGGGGCTTTATGGCAGAGTGGCCCGACGGAAGCCTCTCCTCAGTGCAAGACACATGAAAGCCGCATGGAGTTTACTAAAAAACATCTGAAGGACTCCAAGATGGTGAGAAATAATATTCTCTGGTCTGATGAGACCAAGATAGAACTTTTT
This sequence comes from Lithobates septentrionalis, assembly GCA_037952835.1. Lineage (NCBI taxonomy): Eukaryota > Metazoa > Chordata > Amphibia > Anura > Ranidae > Lithobates > Lithobates septentrionalis. The sequence goes on along the minus strand of JBBDGP010004305.1, from coordinate 147,619 downwards.
GGCCTTAATTCTAAGCGGTATGTGTGGAGAAAACCAGGCACTGCTCATCACCTGTCCAATACAGTCCCAACAGTGAAGCATGGTGGTGGCAGCATCATGCTGTGAGGGTGTCTTTTAGCTGCAGGGACAGGACGACTGGTTGCAATCGAGGGAAAGATGAATGCGGCCAAGTACAGGGATATCCTGGACGAAAACCTTCTCCAGAGTGCTCAGGACCTCAGACTGGGCCGGAGGTTTACCTTCCAACAAGACAATGACCCTAAGCACACAGCTAAAATAACGAAGGAGTGGCTTCACAACAACTTCGTGACTGTTCTTGAATGGCCCAGCCAGAGCCCTGACTTAAACCCAATTGAGCATCTCTGGAGAGACCTAAAAATGGCGTCCACCAACATTTACCATCCCCCCTGACAGAACTGGAGAGGATCTGCAAGGAGGAATGGCAGAGGATCCCCAAATCCTGGTGTGAAAAACTTGTTGTATCTTTTCCCAAAAAGACTCATCAAAAGGGGCTTCTACTAAATACTGAGCAAAGGGTCTGAATACTTAGGAGCATGTGATATTTCAGTTTTTCTTTTTTAATAAATCTGCAAAATGTCAACAATTCTGTGTTTTTCTGTCAATATGGGGTGCTGTGTGTACAATATGGGGTGCTGTGTGTACAATATGGGGTGCTGTGTGTACAATATGAGGTGCTGTGTGTACAATATGGGGTGCTGTGTGTACAATATGGGGAGCTGTGTGTACAATATGGGGTGCTGTGTGTACAATATGGGGGGCTGTGTGTACAATATGGGGTGCTGTGTGTACAATATGGGGTGCTGTGTGTACAATATGGGGTGCTGTGTGTACAATATGGGGTGCTGTGTGTATAATATGAGGTGCTGTGTGTACAATATGGGTGCTGTGTGTACAATATGGGGCGCTGTGTGTACAATATGAGGTGTTGTGTGTACAATATGGGGTGCTGTGTGTACAATATGGGGTGCTGTGTGTACGATATGGGGGGCTGTGTGTACAATATGGGGTGCTGTGTGTACAATATGGGGTGCTGTGTGTACAATATGGGGTGCTGTGTGTACATTAATGAGGAAAAAAATTAACTTAAATGATTTTTGCAAATGGCTGCAATATAACAAAGAGTAAAAAATTTAAGGGGGTCTGAATACTTTCCATCCCCACTGTATATGTGTTATATAGTGTATTTAAAACAGTAAAATCACACTTACATGATAAGAGAAGGTTGAGTGCAAAGCAATAATGAATTCTTCGCTGGCAATACACATAACACCTGCATTTCTGGGCGCACGGAGATGCAATGACCTCAGCACGCAACTCCTCCCTACGCGTTTCGTCACACGTGACGTTGTCCTATATAAACAATATCACACTATTGGCGCATTCTGTTTCCATATTTATACTCATGTAAGAGGATATCTGGCGGATGATTACTACACATTCCCTGCCCCCTAAGGAGAGAGCTTGGGGCAGCTTTTAATGATTTACCCTTGGAGGAATAAGATGTGAGCCTTGCATTCCTCTCTAGAGATAGAGGGTCACCTACAGCGGTAAGTGTGCATTATTACCATTGAAGGTGGCATTTTTGCACAAGAATAGGAAACGTTGATGCATACTCACTATTTCTACATTTCTTAAAGTGGAGGGCCACCCTAAACAAAAGAAATTGCATGAAAAATCCTAAAAAAAAAAAAAAAAAACATTTGAAAAAAAAAAAAAAAGTTTAAACTTACCTAAACCCGATTCAGGGGCGGAGCCAGCGAGCGGCATGTAAGGAGCCTCTGAACGGAGCTCCGTAAGCAGACAACAGATCCTGCAGTGATCCTGGGCTAAAGACACCCACTTTTTTCTCAGGTGGTGGGGGATGAGTTCGGGGACACCCCGGGAGTCTCTGGGGATGGTGAAATACGGCCCCCCCTGGCAAAAATCGACCGGAGAACGGCTGGCGAAATATGCATGGGGCTCTCAAAATGGCGCCGGCACACAGGAGGAGGAGGACGAATGGCCGCCGCTCCACAGGCCTGAGGATCCTTCACAGCAGGCGCCTCCTCAGCAAGACAGGGTGAGTCCTAAACCCCGGCGGGCTGATGTGCTGAAGAGGGGGAGATCCCTAGACAGGCTGAGAGACTCTAGGGCCAGTGCTGACAGAGCGGTGGAGGGGGGAGAGGAGCCATCCCTAACACAAATCATGGACGCCATACAGGGCTGTCAGAGCAAGTTAATAACCCACTTTGACGAGCTGAAGGTAGAATTCTCTTTCATGAAGCATGACATGCATAAATTAAGAGAAAAGGCACAGATCACGGATCGCCGCCTTGATACATTGGAGGATGTAATCAGGCCATTAGACACTGCAGCACAAGTGACTAAGAAGACATTGTCTGAACATACTTTAAAGATGGCGGATATGGAAGACCGTATGCGAAGGAACAATATTAGGCTGGTGGGGTTCCCGGAAGGGGTGGAAGGGAGGCATCCTGAAGAATTCCTTGAGAAGTGGTTGCTGGAACATATGCCTTCCAATACCTTTACAAGTTTGTTTGCCATTGAAAGGGCACACCGCATTCCAGGACGGGCACCTCCAAAGGGAGCCCCCCCTAGATCAATGATTGCAAAAGTACTGCACTTCCGTGACCGGGAAAATATTCTGCGGGGAGCCAGAACAGGCCCTGAGTTAACGATCGATGGATGCCGTGTATCAATATACCCTGACTTTTCTGCAGCTACACAGAAGCAGAGGGCTTCCTTTCATCCTGTAAAGAAGAGATTAAGGGATCTTAGCCTGATATACAGCATGCTCTACCCTGCCAAATTAAGGGTGGTAGATAATGGGAAAGTATATTTCTTCAACAATCCTACGGAGGCCTCAGAGTGGTTGGATACACGTGGTCGCCAACGAAATAGAGTCTCTCCTAACCGACCGTGAGTGAGTCCTGCGGAGACTTCACTAGATTGGAGACCCAAAGAAGAAATGTCAGCAGAACCTTGGTGTTTTTTTTGTGATAAAAAAAGGGGGGGGGTCTTATGGGTTTTTTTTTTTTTCTCCTTTTTTTTGATCGTTTCCTTCAGACCAACTTAAACTGATATTCAGGTTTCTCCTATTTTCTTAACATACATGCTGGAAACATGGGAGGGAAAAGGTTTTTTTACCCCTGCATTGTACCCTCAGGAATGACATTTACAGCTGTGCTTGATATTACACTGATATGGAAGATGCATTTACATTGGCACGGATATACCAGTTTGCTGATCCTCCCATGGGACATATAATCAGGGGAACTGAACGTTTTTTTCTCTGTTTTGATTAAGAAAATTTTTTTAATTTTTTTTTTCTCCTTTCTTTTTTTGCCATTACCTACTAATACGGTTTTGTAAAAATAAAGAGAGAGGGTAAGGAGATGTTCAGGTTTCTCCTACCAAAGGGGAAGAGGAAGGAGGAAACAAGGGGGGTTTTTTTTGTATACATGCTGGGAGGAAGAGAAGGGGCATGTGCATAAGAAAATGGGAGGAAAGAGTTCTTTTTACCCCCTGCATTACTCTCTCAAAGTTGTCATTTAGAGTCATGCTTGATTTTGCACAATATGGTAGATACATCTCTATTGGCACGGATATACCAGTTTGCTGATTCTCCTATGGGACACATACTCTAGGGAACTGAATGTTTTTTTGTTTTAATTTTTTTCCATACCTTCTGGTACTGTTTTGAGGGGAGGGAAGAAGGGGAAAAAAAAAAGGGGGAAAAAAGTTTTTTACTGATATTGGGACTGTTTATGTCAATTGCCAGCAATATATGCTAAGTCTGCAAGATGCTCTAGGCAATATATTTTTTTATTCGTAGACTTTGTTTACTGTTTTTGCCCTTTTTGTTCAATAGCAGGTGAAAGGTTCTTGAACAATACGGGTAGAACTGGCCGCCCTTTTGGCGACTGGTCTTATGTGACAGTTTTTGAGTCGCATCTCTGTTACCTACTTCTTTTCAGGTTATCAGAGCTTCTCTCTTTAAAAAGGGCTCACATTGCTGGGGCATATCATTCCAGCTACTCCTCGTATGCGAGGGGAGTCTCTACTTTGGTCACCAAGGCCATGCCCATATCCATTCAAACAGTAAGAACAGATGTTAAAGGGCGATATGTGATACTTGTTTTGAAAGTGATGAACATGACATTGACATTTGTGAATCTCTATGTTCCTCCTCCCTTTGCGCTAACTCATCTGGATGATATGATGAAAGACACATATGAGGTAGCGGAGGGCAGGATCTTCATATTGGGGGACTTTAACTCAGTCTCTGATTCAGTGTTGGACAGGTTGGAGGGGATGGGTGGTGCTCCTGCCCCACTGGCGGGATGGATGTCTGCTCATGGCTTTAGAGATGTCTGGCGGTTTCACCATCCTGATACTAGGGAATACTCCTGCTACTCCGAAACGCACAAGACACTCTCCAGAATAGACACTATCCTAACGGAGGGGGAGGGCATGCCATTAGTTCAGAAGATGTCTTACCTGCCTAGGGCTCTCTCTGATCACTCCCCTATGCTGTTGGAGCTTAATCTGGGACCGAAGCCTGGGTTGCGACTCTGGCGGATGGAAGCTAGTTGGCTTCAGGAAGAATATATAACAATTAAGTGCACAGAGGCCATCAAACATTATTGGGCTGATAATGCCGGTTCCGGGTCCCTTCTGCTTCAGTGGGAGGCCTTTAAGGCCACGTTGAGAGGGGTGTTCATGGCGGAAGTAAAGAGTTTTAAGAAGCAGTTGGCCTCCACACTACAGCATAGGGAAACAGAGGTCTCTCTAGCGGAGGCAGAATATATCAGGGATCCCACTGGAGAGAGGCTGTTGACATTGCGGATGGCAACACGGGAGTACAAGACAGCACTAACAGACCATACTACGAAGCTGGGCCTCGCTCAACGTCGGCGTTTGTTTGAATTTGGTGACAAGAATGGCAGGTTGCTGGCATACTTGGCAAGGCCGAAATACGTTCCGGTACATATTAAATCGGTTTTCAACGACTGTAAGGTGGAGGTCTGTGACTCGGCGGATATTTTGAACACTTTTGTCCTTTTTTATAAGGAATTATACAAGTCTTGTGCTCCTGTGGGGTCAGAAACAGTGGAAACGTATATAGCGGACATCGATCTCCCTAACTTGGAGGTGGACGACAGCACTGCCTTGGAGGCCGGCATTACAGTAGAAGAGGTGGAGGAGGCGATTGCCTCCTTCCCCCCTAGAAAATCCCCTGGGTTGGATGGTTTCCCATCAGAGTGGTATCGCACCTATCGTTATGGATTAGCTCCCCGCTTGCTTAGAGTGTTTAATGCGGCTAGGAAGGGCGGTGGGTTGCCCCCTTCTATGAGGGAAGCCTTGGTAGTCCTGATACCTAAAGAGGGAAAAGATCCTCGGGAATGTGATTCTTACCGCCCGATCTCGCTGATGAATGTTGATACAAAGATATTGGCCAAAATAATTGCAAGCAGACTGCAGTCAGTCATTCCTAAGTTGGTGGACGCAGACCAAACAGGATTTATTCAGGGTAGGTGCACTCAGATGAATATCAGGAGGCTTTTCTTGAATCTTCAGACGGTTCATGACAACTCCGGGACTAGAGTGGTGGCCTCTTTAGATACAAAGAAGGCCTTTGACTCGGTTGAGTGGCCGTATTTGTTTCAATTGATGAAGTCTTATGGTTTTGGCCCAGTGTTCATCTCATGGGTCCGGCTTTTGTATACGGACCCATTGATTAGAATACGGGTCAATGGTATTATATCAGATCCCTTTCCCATTTTTCGGGGCACCAGGCAGGGGTGTCCACTTTCACCCCTACTGTTTGCCCTGGCCATTGAGCCCTTAGCGGTACAGCTGAGGTCTAGTTCACAGTTGACTGGATTGAGGATCGGGGATTTTGAGGAGTGAGTGTCACTCTATGCAGATGACATGCTGCTATATCTCCAGGATCCAGGGCCCTCGCTCCTGAAGGCTTTCCGACTGATACAGAAGTTTGGAGATTACTCTGGATTCCGTATAAATTGGAAAAAATCTTCTCTTTTCCCTATAGATGAGGGGGTGACTGTTCCATTGGGATGCCCCATTCCATTATCTCCGTCTTTCAGATACCTGGGAATTGAGATTCAGCTCCCCATTTCCAAGTTCCTGGAGACCAATTTGTCACCAATTGTGGGGAAGTTTCGGGAAAAAGTTCAAAGGTGGCAGAATTTGCCGATCACCTTGATGGGAAGGATAAATCTATTCAAGATGATCTTCCTGCCAAAGTTTCTATATATCCTCTCGAACTCCCCGGTCTTCGTGACATTGCGGGTCTTTAGGAATATTGACTCCATTATTGTAAGTTTCTTGTGGGGGTCTAAAGCTCCCAGGGTCTCTTTAAAGGTTTTGAAACTACCAGTTACATTAGGGGGACTTGCCCTTCCGGATCTGCGCTCCTATTTTATGGCCTCACAGCTCTCTTTCCTGCATTGGCGGTTGTCTCCACAGACACCTAATGCCACTGCCTTGTTGGAGGCTGAAATTGCCACATCACAGGAGACCCTGCAGAATGTCTTATATAGGAGGGGGGTTCCGGGTAGGAAGATAGGCTCGGTGATGGCGTTACCGGGAAAGGTTTTTCACCTGTGCTCTCAGAGACGGGGTGATGAACCCTTTTGGCTATCTCCTAACAGTCCTTTGTGGTACAATCGATCATTGGGGGAGTTTATGAAGCTCTCTGATGGCCCAGGGTCATGGGCAAAATACGGTATTAAATATCTACACCAAATCTGTAGTGATGGTCGTTTGTGCACGTTTACCCAGTTGCGTGAGCAATTTGGAGTGCCTAGGTCTTGGCTCTTCCGATATGCACAATTGAGGCACGCAGCATACACTCAGTTCGGAGGGTCTGAGATTCGTGTCCAGAATACAGACCTGGAAAGAGTACTGATTGACCCGGATGAGTCAAAGAGGATTTCCAGATACTACGGGGCGGTGGGTCCGGGTCAGGTAGCTCTGACCTCCAAGGCCAGGGAGAGATGGGAGGTGATTGTCCCGGAGTTGTTGGAGGAGCTGTGGCAGGAGGTACTGGACACTTTTTTGGTGTCTGTTATCTCCTCCACGGACAGAATGATTCAATATCGATATCTACACCAACAATACTATACACCGACCAGATTACATCGAATGCATAGGAGGGACCCTGCTATATGTCATAAATGTGGGAAGGAGGAGGGCACATTTGCACATATGGTGTGGGAATGTATGAAGGTGAGACCGTTATGGTCTCAGGTCACTGAATTTATATCAGACAAGTTTGCTTTACCGAATATTTGCTCTCCTATGCGGTGTTTGCTTGGGATTTTTGATCAAGAAGAGATGAATACCCACACTAAATTGTTTCTAAGGATCCTGTATTTTGGTGTTAAAAAGCTCATAGCAAGAAGATGGATACATGAGGAACAATTGACGCTAGGGATGTGGATTAATATAATAAATGCAGATTTAATGATGTATAAAATGACTTACGAGGCTAGAGGGGCTACCAAGAAGTTTAGGAAAGTGTGGTCTAGGTGGATAGACTCTGAGAATACTCTGGATGTGGAGAAGCCCTAGTATGTTCTAAGAGTGACAGAGTTAAATCCTCGAGAGATGATAATAGACTGTTTTGATTCCCCTTCCTAGATGGGCTAGATATGGTTTTTTTCTTTTTTGTTTCTTGAGAATGGGCGAAAAGTACCGAAATGCAGACATCCCGGGGGAAGAAGGGGGGAGGGGAGGGGAGGGGGGGTGCTTTGTTCTGTTATATAAAAAAAATGCACGTGTATACTATCATATGATAGAATTGATGATGGGAAAGGCACATGTTAAACCTGTAATATGACTGTTATATTTATGGAATTTCTATGCTAATGGAACATATGGAATATGTGTACTATGTATGCTATGTATACTTGTTGTGCATAATAAAAACTTTTTCAAAAAAAAAAAAAAACTTACCTAAACCCTTGTTGCTAGGCAATCTTCCTAATCTGCCTCTTCCTATCCTGCGGCGTGTTCTGCTCCTCGGTGAGCGGCCCCGTTGCCTTCTGGGAACTGTGCGTGTTCCCAGAACACCACGGGGCCATTCACAGAGCGCCGCACCGCTCACGCGTGCGCAGTAGGAAACTGGCAGTGAAGCCACAAGGCTCCACTGCCTATTTCCCTTACTTAGGATGGTGGTGCTGGGACCCGAGAGCCGAGGGACGGGTCGGCCTCGGGCGGCCGACATCGCGGGCACCCAGGACAGGTAAGTACTTATTTAAAGTCAGCAGCTACAGTGTTTGTAGCTGCTGACTTTTAATTTTTTTTTTCACGGCATCCCGCTTTAAGGAGAATTTTGTGGACTTTCTTACACTTTTATTTGTCATATATATATATTGGTGTCTTCACGGTGGAATTATTAATTGACAACCACAGATGTTAAATTGACTCAATTTATAGCTCAGCTCTGATAGTTATGATTTGTGTCTCTCGGTTGAGTTGCTGCTCTGCTATATTATTGCTTAGATATAAACATAAGTGCACAATTTCCATAAGACTTTCTTTTATTACCTGTTGATTCTGCCAGTAGATCTGTAACAGGGTGACAACGCTTTTCATTCTGCAGTGAAATTGCATAGCAGCGTTGTCACCTGTGGATAGGATAGCCCTGAAAGGAACGGGGTTCACACCTCTGACGGATGCGGCTCGCAGCGGAGGGTCCGGTGTGTCTGTTCTCCATTTTAGGGCTGAATTTTTGCCTGAATTCAGCCCTGAAATGGAACCAAAGAAGCACAGCGTTTCTGTGCAAGCCGCACCGGAAATATGTGAACCGGGTCCATAGAGAGCCGGTCACAATCTCTTGTCATGTGAATTGGATGCGGGGGAAACCTTCATCCACGTCGCATAGTTGTGAACCCGGCCTAAGTGAAAGACAAACAAAAATAAAAATAAAGCCCAACTCCAGCTAACACTTCTTAACCAGTTAAAGCCACAGTCTCTTTTAGCTGTACTTCTGTCTCGGCCTGATTTCATGGTTTCTGACAAATTCGAGGCGAATCCGCCGCGGAGACCACTTTTATCTTAAAGAGAAACGCACAGGGTTCCCAAAAATGCCAGCTAGCTGCTGCTATAAACCCCGGTATTTAGCGTCAAAGTACTGACGTACGGGTTGGTCGTTTTGCGTGAAGTGGTTATGCGTGGTTCCTGACAGACTCCACACCCATGTATGACGAAACTAGTAGGGTGGAGTCTATGCTCAACTTACCACGTCAGTTTGTGATCTGTAGAATCTTTTGACCCAGGATATTTTTACTCTTGTTGGACTTGTGGACGGATTCAATAAATACCACAGTTTTACACGATGTGGCGATATCTCTCTTCCTTTATATCACTTGCATGAGAGAAAAAGAAAAAAATGAAAAACCAGCAAGTCTGATTTTAATGCCGTCCTTCTTCTGCTTTCCATAGATGGATCCTTAATGGGGTGTGTGAATCCATGCTTTGCTAGGCTCCTATCTCTCCGGTAAGGCCACGTCTTTTATACCTCACGGTGGAAGGTGCACTTTGGGCGTCTCTGATTCCAGGAATCACGAGGAGTGTTCGGACTTTTATTATAGAAGCTTTTTTGAATTTATTATTCAGTTTTTGATTTATTAGACACTAGGGCGGCAATCTTTTGTTGTTTTTACACAAACGTTCTGTTGTGTGATCGCCATCTGCTTTTTTTTTTGATTCATCATTATTTGTCACCGGCGGAGTTACTACATTTTTTTTTCTATAAAGGATAAGGGGACCCTGCGAGGTCCTCTTTTATAGTAATCCAACTTTTCATGGAAAATGAGGAACCATGTTTAACCTTCAGGAGCAATTTAAAGCCCACTGCTTCCACTTAAGGTCCACCTCTTTTTTGAGATTTGTTCTTTACAAGTTAAAAACTTGTAAACTTCCTAGAAAATCCCCAAAACATTATACATTTTTTTTCTAACACCCTAGAGAATAAAATGGCGGTCGTTGCAATACTTTCTGTCACACCGTATTTGCGCAGCGGTCTTACAAGCGCACTTTTTTTGAAAAAAATTACTTTTTTGAATAAAAAAATAAGACGACCGTAAAGTTAGCCCAATTTTTTTTTATATTGTGAAAGATAATGTTACACCGAGTAAATTGATACCCAACATGTCACGCTTCAAAATTGCGCCCGCTCGTGGAATGGCGACAAACTTTTACCGTTAAAAATCTCCATAGGCAACGTTTAAAAATTTTTACAGGCTGCATGTTTTGAGTTACAGAGGAGGTCTAGAGGTAGAATTATTGCTCTCGCTCTAATGATCGCGGCGATACCTCACATGTGTGGTTTGAACACGGTTTTCATATGCTGGCGCTGCTCACGTATGCGTTCGCTTCTGCACGCGATTTGGTGGGACGCGCGCGGCGTGTTTACATTTTTTTTTCTTTTACCTTTTATTTTTTATTTTTACACTTTAAAAAAAAAAAAAAAAATTGTTTCACTTTTATTCCTATTACAAGGAATGTAAACATCTCTTGTAATAGAAAAAAAGCATGACAGGTCCTCTTATATATGAGATCTGGGGTTCAAAAGGACTTCAGATCTCATACTTACACTAAAATGCGAAAAAAAAAAAAAATTGTCATTTAAAAAAGTTATTTTAAAAAAATGGCCCTTTAAGAGCAGTGAAGTGACGTTTTGATGTCGCTTCCGCCCTGCAATGATATGGAGACGGGTGGGGGGGCCATCTTCCCCTCACTCCTCTCCATATCCAGCAAGGGTGAAGATCCGATCGCCTCTGCCGCTGCTGAAGGCACTGGAGCACGCCGTGAGGGCCCTCTCCCACCGCCAATAAAAGTGATCTCGCTGCGAATCCGCCGCAGAGACCACTCTTATCAGAAAGCGGACCGCCGGCCGAAGAAGAGGATACCGGGGGGTTGTGGTAGCTATCTTCTGCCATAACAACGATATTCCTCTTCAAAGTACCGACGTATATCGGCGTGCGGCGTTCCAGAAGTGGTTAAGTCAGAAAAAAACATCTAGATCTTTACCTTCCCGCCGATTGGAAGGATTTTCAATAAATGGGCGTGTCTCCTGTAGGGCGCCCTTGGCTGCCACTTTCTGGAGTTCCCGGCTCAAACAATAAAAGCGTTTTTTATGGGGGGGGGGGGGTTTGATGGAAAAATATTTGGCTGATCTACTGAAACCTTCAGTTGCTAATTTTTATCAAGAATAAACATTTTCCCTCTTTCATTGAGTGTTCAAGAATCCAAATAGAGGTCAGGAGAACAGAAAACGGATGGAAATGAATGAGAGATGGAGAATAGAATGAAGTGTGATGGGGGTGGGGAGTCCCCAAACTTCATGGACTCTGTTTGTTGGCAGATATCCAATCCGGGGTCATGGCGGCCAAGCGGTGCAAAAATTCACGTGACCGAATCTACAACTAACCGGACAAAGTAACGTTTCCCATCCCCCAGACATGTGCAGAACAAAAACATCTGCTTTTGTTTTTATTAGTTATTTAAATCATTTCATTTAATTAAATTTGTTAAATTCGTTTAATTCGTTTTCGGGAATCAGTTTCATTTAGTTTATTCCTTTTCGATATCCGATTCCAATTTTCTGAATTCAGAAAATTAGAAATCGGCATTCGAATTCGAACATATTCTATTCGAAATGCGAATTTCAGAAGACGCGTGTATTCTTTCTAATTTGTTCTGTTCGATTGTTTTTTATATTCTATTCTCCCATTTTCTCTTCTATTCTTTTCTACTCTATTCTTTTCTATTCAAAATTAAATTTTATTATTTTCAAAATTCTAATTTATTCTAAAATTCAAAATGTCAGAAGACTATTACATTCTTTCTAATTTATTCTATTTTTGTTTTTTTGTATTCTATTCTTTCATTTTTATTTTGAATAGAATAAATTAAAATTTCGAATAGAAAAGAATAGAATCAATTAGAATAGAATAGAAAATGAAAGAATAGAATACAAAAAACAACAATAGAATAAATTAGAATATAATAGTCTTCTGACATTTTGAATTTTGAATAGAATAAATTAGAATTTTGAAAATAATAACATTTAATTTTGAATAGAAAAGAATAGAGTAGAAAAGAATAGAAGAGAAACTGGGAGAATAGAATATAAAAAACAATAGAATAGAATAAATTCAAAAGAATATAACCCTCTTCCAAAATTTGATTTTTGAAATAGAATAAATTTGAATTTTGAATAGGATAAATTAAAATTTCGAATAGAAAAGATTATATTATATTCTTTCGAATTTATTCTATTCTATTTTTTTATGTTACTTTAATTTCTATTCTATATTTTGTTCTGCTTTACTCTATTCTTTTTTATTCTATTCTTTTATTTTCTATTCTGTTCTGTTTTACTCTATTCTTTTCTATTCTATTCCCTTATTTTCTATTCTATTTTATTCAATTCTTTTATTTTCTATTCCATTCCAATATGTTCTGTTTTACTCTATTCTATTATTTTATATTCTATTCCTTTAATTTTATTCTATTTTAGTCTATTCTGTTTTACTCTATTCTATCTTCTTTTCTATTCCTTTTTTTTTCTATTCTATTTTATTCTATTCTTGTTTTCGAATCCGATTTCAATTTTTTTTTTTTAATTCAATCGAATTAGAATTGTGGCCGAATTTGTTACGTTATTTTGGATTTGTGTAAATTTGTTGCTTTTATAAATGACAAAAAATTAGTCGGAACGAAACAAACCGCACATGTCTACTATCCCCTGCTGTGCTAAAGGAGGAATATAAGTTGCAGCCTAATTGTAGCGGATGGAGAACCTTTATTTTGGGCCAGCCGGGGAACCATGAAAGATGGGCCTGTGGTGAGGGGTGGGAGTACCTGGCTTGGCGGGTTGGACCGCAGTGAATTCTTCCTCCAGGTGCTGATGTCCCGTCTCGTTCCTCCGGTGGGCGCTGCTCTCCATTAACAGATTGCTGGACAGAAATGACGCCGTCCCTGCGGCCAGATCACTGGAACCTGCCGGGTTACAGAACAGGAGGCTTGAAATAAAAGCACCATTTATTAATCCAGTACATTGTTTCTTCTGAAATCACTAAATAAGCAGAATAAATACAATGTAACAATAATGTTGATACATCATATTACTCAATGAAGCTTCTGAGTGGCTGCAGCGGTGATATGGGATTTGTCAGCATTTGTAGCTGGGGGGGCGCGGCTGCATGGGGAGAGGAACCAGGTGCGTCCGCCCAAAGGATATAATTTAGTAGACATGTGCGCTGCTGAAAACTTTGTTCGTTTACGTTTTTTTAATTTCTTTTTTTAGTTTTTCGGGTCATTCGTTATGATTGCAAAGAAAGAAAGAAGTAAGAAAGAAAATCTGAAAATTCGAAAGAATAGCTAACTAATAATAACTAACTATTAAATTATAGGTATTGGAATTTCCTTTCAAATTTGGCTGTTAGTGAACGTAACGAATTTATCAGAAATAACGAATGCCACATCTAAACAAATGGATAGACAAATTAATAATAAATAATAACATTTTATTATTATTATTATTACTGTTGTTTATTACTATTAATTTGTTGTGTTCCATTTGTTTAGATTCGTTACTTCGGATAATTCGTAACTGCGGATAAATTCGTATTCGCTGCGTTCACCTAACAGCCAAATTTGAAAGGAAATTCCAATACCTATAATTTAGTAATTAGTAATAGTTAAGTTATTATTAGTTAGTTGTTATTTCAAATTTTCTAATTTTCGAATTCCAAGTTTATGAATTTACGAATTTTTTTACGAATATTCGGAAAAAAATATTAAACGGGGTTTTGTTTTTTTTTTTCATTTTTCGGGTCATTTGTTATGATTGCAAAGAAAGAAGAAAGAAAATCTGAAAATTCGAAAGAAAAAACTAACTAATAATAACTAACTATTAAATTATAGGTATTTATAAATTATAGGTAATTAATATTAATTTGTTACATTCCATTCGTTTAGATGCGGCATTCGTTATTTCGGATTATTCGTTACTTCAGATAAATTAGTATTCGTTACGTTCACTAACAGCAAAATTTGAAAGGAAATTCCAATATCTATAATTTAATAATTAGTAATAGTTAAATTATTATTAGTTAGTTATTTTTTCAGATTTTCTCATTTTCAAATTCCAAATTTCCGAATTTTCAAATTTTACAAATATTCTCAAAAAATTATTAAACTGGTTTGTGTTAATTCAGATACTTCCAAAGTTAACAAATGTGTTGAAATTCGTTAAAAAACTAATTCGGAACGAAACGAATTGCACATGTCTATTTTTTAGAGAGTGAGATCCAAGTCCTTGACTGGTTAAGATGGTGATTTTCTGAATTTGTAAGAAACACCACAGAATTTATTTATAGAAGATATCCTATTCTAATGAAAGAGATCCACAAACAAATAAAAATAAAATGATGTACGAAATGAAGCACTTACTTGTTAGGTAGCAGCCCAGGCTGAGAGACACATTGTCAAATGCAATGATGGAATCTGAGTCCTTGGACCAAGAGACGTGGATTTCCAACCAGAACCTGAATAAAGGGACCAGAAAGACTTGAAGGTCAACAGAGTCAGCTGCTCTGTAAAGGCAAAACTGGACCATTCGAATTTCCATCCATGTTCCTATCATTCCACCATTCCTATTACTCGCCCCTTATATACACGACCCTTCTGAGGGAAGATTTTCAATAACTAGTTATAAGAAATTTGTTATGAGATAAATATTGAAAATTGAAGGTTCCCAGTTCTCCTGAAGCCTCTCTTGCCACCCCTATAGTAGAAAACCAGATTTTGTTCTGGGTCCTTATGAGTAGTGCTTGTCTGTTGGCCCTGCTGGCTGAATGAGAATGGACATAGGACCTATTCCGAGGATGGGGAGGAGACCTGTCCCGAGAATGGACATAGGACCTATCCCGAGGATGGGGAGGAGACCTGTCCCGAGAATGGACATAGGACCTATCCCGAGGATGGGGAGGAGACCTGTCCCGAGAATGGACATAGGACCTATCCCGAGGATGGGGAGGAGACCTGTCCCGAGAATGGACATAGGACCTATCCCGAGGATGGGGAGGAGACCTGTCCCGAGAATGGACATAGGACCTATCCCGAGAATGAACATAGGACCTATCCCGAGGATGGGGAGGAGACCTGTCCTGAGAATGGACATAGGACCTATCCCGAGAATGAACATAGGACCTATCCCGAGGATGGGGAGGAGACCTGTCCCGAGAATGGACAAAGGACCTATCCCGAGAATGAACATAGGACCTATCCCGAGGATGGGGAGGAGACCTGTCCCGAGAATGGACATAGAACCTATCCTGAGGATGGGGAGGAGACCTGTCCTGAGAATGGACATAGGACCTATCCCGAGGATGGGGAGGAGACCTGTCCTGAGAATGGACATAGGACCTATCCCGAGGATAGGTCCTATGTCCATTCTCAGGACAGGTCTCCTCCCCATCCTCGGGATAGGTCCCCGAGAATGGACATAGGACCTATCCCGAGGATGGGGAGGAGACCTGTCCCGAGAATGGACATAGGACCTATCCCGAGGATGGGGAGGAGACCTGTCCCGAGAATGGACATAGGAACTATCCCGAGGATGCGGAGGAGACCTGTCCCGAGAATGGACAGAGGACCTATCCCGAGGATGGGGAGGAGACCTGTCTCGAGAATGGACATTGGACCTATCCTGACGATGGGACAAAGACTAGGGATGAGCAAAACTGGGAGTTTACAAATCCATAAATCATTAAAATTTTGACAAAATGTCTTAATTTATGTAAAAAATACAAGGAAGCCAATAGGAAAGGTGATATTAAAGTGGATTTTTGGGTGTTTTAAGGGTACAATGGGCTTTAAATGACTCAAAGGGATACAGAAGCTCCTTTCCACTATCCTGGATTTACTCTTCTGCCAAAAACGAGCAGATTTTCCTTTTCAAGCAAATTTCACCTAAGCTGCTAAAGAGAGTTTCACACTTTGCCAAAAGTATACTGATGACTAAAATCGATAATTTCTTCATGAAAACAATTATTTAGCTGAACCACTTAACTTATTCCTACTGTGGACCCACCATTAGGATGGGGGGGGTCCTTTCTGTGGATGGCGTGGGGACTAATGCTTGCTTAGTATGGGAAGGTGCTCTGCGCAGAGGGTGGGGTAGGGACCCATGCTGCGGATGGGGAGGGGGCTCTTGCTAAGGATGAGGTGGGGACCTGTGCTGAGGATAAGAGCGGGGGGCACCCCTGGTGAGGATGGGGAAGGGAACTATGCTTAGTATGGGAAGGGGCCCAGTGCAGAGGGTGGGGTGGGGACACTTGCTGAGGATAGTGAGGGCCTGAGGGGGCTCTTGCTAAGGATGAAGTGGGGATCTGTGCTAAGAATGGAGGGTGACCTGTGCTGAAGATAAAAGGGGGGGGACCCATGCTGAGGATGAGGAAGGGACCCATGCTTAGTATGGGAAGGGGCCCAGTGCAGAGGGTGGGGTAGGGACCCATGCTGAGGATGGCGAGGAGAATAGGTAAGAGACCTGAGCTGAGGATGAGGAAGGAACCCACCCATGATGAGGATGAGAAAGGAACCCACCCATGATGAGGATGGGGAGGGGACCCATGATGAGGACGAGGAAGGAACCCACCCATGATGAAGATGGGGAGGGAACCCATGCTGAGAATAGGCCGGAGACCTGAGCTGAGGATAAGGAAGGAACCCACCCATGATGAGGATGGGGAGGGGACCTATGCTGAGAATACGCAGGAGACCTGAGCGGAGGATGGGGAAGGAACCCACCCATGATGAGGATGGGGAGGGGACCTATGCTGAGAATACGCAGGAGACCTGAGCGGAGGATGGGGAAGGAACCCACCCATGATGAGGATGGGGAGGGAACCTATGCTGAGAATAGGCAGGAGACCTGAGCGGAGGATGGGGAAGGAACCCACCCATGGTGAGGATGGGGAGGGGACCCATGCTGAGAATAGGCAAGAGACCTGAGCAGAGGATGGGGAAGGAACCCACCCATGATGAGGATGGGGAGGGGACCCATGCTGAGAATAGGCAAGAGACCTGAGCAGAGGATGGGGAAGGAACCCACCCATGATGAGGATGGGGAGGGGACCTATGCTGAGAATACGCAGGAGACCTGAGCGGAGGATGGGGAAGGAACCCACCCATGATGAGGATGGGGAGGGGACCCATGCTGAGAATAGGCAGGAGACCTGAGCGGAGGATGGGGAAGGAACCCACCCATGATGAGGATGGGGAGGGGACCTATGCTGAGAATAGGCAAGAGACCTGAGCAGAGGATGGGGAAGGAACCCACCCATGATGAGGATGGGGAGGGGACCCATGCTGAGAATAGGCAAGAGACCTGAGCAGAGGATGGGGAAGGAACCCACCCATGATGAGGATGGGGAGGGGACCTATGCTGAGAATACGCAGGAGACCTGAGCGGAGGATGGGGAAGGAACCCACCCATGATGAGGATGGGGAGGGGACCCATGCTGAGAATAGGCAGGAGACCTGAGCGGAGGATGGGGAAGGAACCCACCCATGATGAGGATGGGGAGGGGACCTATGCTGAGAATAGGCAAGAGACCTGAGCAGAGGATGGGGAAGGAACCCACCCATGATGAGGATGGGGAGGGGACCCATGCTGAGAATACGCAGGAGACCTGAGCGGAGGATGGGGAAGAAACCCACCCATGATGAGGATGGGGAGGGGACCCATGCTGGGAATAGTCAGGAGACCTGAGCGGAGGATGGGGATGGAACCCATGCTGGACACATTCACTGCAAATCTGTATTTAGTTTCACTGGTACACTCTTTTCTGCTCATCATTCATTACCCATAATTCCCTTTGATTAGGAACAGTAAAAAAACCTTCTTAGAGCTACATCCTTGGGTAATGTGGGCTGTATGTATAAAAGTGGCACGTAAACCAGTGCCTAGGGTGGCATGGTTGAAGGGGGCAGCATAAATCATCTACATTCACCAATTGTAATAACTTTTTACTTATTTTTGCCCCCCCCCCCCCCCCCCCCCCTCGGTCCACCTCTGGACATTGGTGACTATATTCAGTAAGAGAACCTTTTATCTGGAATTGTTCTAATACTTGTTGATTATTTCCAGCGTTCATCTAGCAGACAGGCACAGCGACACGCACCTCTCCATCACATCCTGCAGGGGGAGCACCAAACGCTGCCAGACTCCCAGTCCCTCCCCATTGGTGAAGTGCCAGAGGGTTCTGTATTTTGCCCTCCCAGTTCTATTATCGTGAAGCCGGACCGATATATCGCCATGCAGGAAACCGTCCAGAAGGAACGACATTCGTAGCTGTAACAAAACAGAAGAAACTGTCAATATATTCTTCTTTTAGGGAAGCTGCCAGTCTACATACAGGCTCTACCACTGCTGATCCCTTTATCTGAAAATACCCGCTGCCTGACTACCATGCTGCTCATATGGCTTTCAGTAGTTCCTGAGTCTCGGGCCCAGAACAAGTAGATTCGGAGTTCTGTTGTCTCTCAGACTTTCCTGGCCAATATCTGCCCCAAGTCTGTACCTAAGAAGATAGTGAAGCCACTGGATCAGCATAACAGCCCGGGAACTAGTATTTTCAGAAGGAGACATCAACAATGTCAGCTCTCATAGTTCTCTCTGCACAGGTTCCCTACAACATGGACACAGCCAAAGCTGGACATTTACACTCAGGAGTGTTCTGACTAATGCACTTGTATATGTAAACTTCGGCTTGAGCTATTGGACCCTATACACAACAGGCTTTGTTCAACATAGTAGCTAACAGAGAATTCTGAAAACATGTGAAAAGGGCCAAGGGGGCCACCTGTTGCCTTTAAATGAGAATACAAAATATTAATATGTTTGGTGGCTGCTGTCTCTTCTGTCATGTGATGCACGGGAATCTCTTCCTCCTTTTCCTTTCTCTGGTGGTGGGCGGTCCTTGTTTCTGTTTTGAACGGCGCTTGCACGTTGCAGTAATGTGAGCACAGGGTGGTGTGCTGACACACCTCTAGAAGGTGGTTCTTTGATGCTCTGGGCTCACAAGAAGTGGGTTCAATGATCACTTAACATGAAATATGAACAAAGCAAATCCGTCTATAGTGTTTACTTGTCTCAATCCAGAGCACTGAGTGTCATTTCTGTCTGCTGCCTCCTTCCTCTGCTATCTGCATGAGCCACTTCTGACAAGTTTTCCTGACACCAAGGGATAAATGGTGACAGGGGAGAGAGCTCCAGCTGACTGACAGCATCAGCTCTTTCCCTATGTGCTGTGTGGAGGGGGAGGGTGTCTCTTCTCTCCAATCAGCTCTCAGAGCTCTCCTCACTGAGCTCTGCGGAGTATTCAGGTCTCCGCCCCTTTTTAATCTGCACACTCAGACAAGCTTTATAATTCAGCACTTTGCAAAGACTGCAGATAAACAAGTATAACTTATGTAGGAGGATTGGTTTCATCTCTGTACATCACTGGAGGACAGTCCCTTCACTGAGTATATGGAGGGTTTACAACCACATTAAGCACTGCTGGGCTGATTATTCTTTTGCTGGAAGTGGAGTTGGGCTTTATGGTAAAAGCAGAGATGACTCAAAAAATGCCGAAACTGCAGTTTGTCTTTTAACGTTTTTTTTTTTATTATATTAGAAAGTGCTGAGCCTTTGTAACACATTTAGACAATAGTCGCAGTCAAACGTCTTTTTGCTTTTCCCTATTTGTCAGCTTCATCGTTATTACAATATCTGTTGTAAGCCATATTTTAAAGGACACCATGAAAGTGGCACACAATTGATTGGAATGACCAGAGGCAAATTCAATTGTCCACCTTCCTGAGCCCAGCACCTCCCTCAATAACTAGATTTCTATAGAGCCACCATAGATGCTGATGCAGGAGGAGAAGAAATCTGATTTCGTTAGACTTGACACCAAATAGCTTCTGCTTAATAGACAATTTATTTCCTGAATCTTCTCCGAGAATAAAAGCTTATTGATATGCTCTGAAGTGCTGGGCAATGCACCTTTTATAGCTCAGAAAATGAAAAGATATTGATAGAGCTTGGAAAAAATCGGCTCTGTACATCTCTAGGTCTCTTGAGTATAGTTCACATTGTGCTGTGTTTGCTAGTCCCACGTCTGAACTAGTTGCACCAGCAGAGCTCCAGAACCTAAATTAATGTTCAGCTCAAGGAAGCTCCACAAATCCCTTCAACTTCAGAAACCCCTCAGCTTCATACAGCTCCAGGTGGATCCCCAAACCCTTTAGCTCCAGGTGGCCCTACAAATTGTTCAGCTTCAGGAGGCTCCAGAAACCCCTCAGCTACATACAGCTCCAGGTGGATATCCAAACCATTCAGCTCCAGGAAGATCAAATCCCTTCAGCTCCAGGTGGCTCCAAAAATCCTTCAGCTCCAGGAACTCCTATGCTCTAGACTAGACTTGTGCACAACGGAAAATTTAGTTTAGTTTTGGTTCGTTGTCATTCGTAAAATACATAATTATGTTCTGTTATATTCGTTATGTTACGTTAATACATTTTCGGATAATTCGTTATTATTCGTAGAGTGTCGATATTCATTATACTGAATCTCGAATCATGTCGAATTCATTCGTTTTATGCGCTATAATTTTCTTCATATTCATTGAAATTCCATATTTATGTATGTATATATATTCGTGATAATGATTCGTAGTTTGGAAAGTCGTAAGTCGTTTGTTTATTGAATCCATTAACACACACAATGACAATATCTCTTCTCCTCTGCTCAAATCCAATACAACAATCTTCTCACTCAGTTCTCAGGAATGCACTTTGCCAGTAATCCAACCTCCAGCACAAAATTAATCAGCTGATTGGACTGTAAGATTTACTTTGAGTTGACCTTTTGTTTCTTTAGATCTTTAACAAATTACCGAATCATGTCAAATTCATTAGTTATATCCGCTATAATTTCTTTCTTATTCGTTGAAATTCGTTATTTTTTTATTCGGACATTCGGATGCATCCGAATGTCTGAAAGATGCAAAATTTGGCCGAATTTTGATTAGTTACGAAACGAATTACACAAGCCTACTCTAGACCAGTGTTTCTCAACTCCAGTCCTCAAGGCGCCCCAACAGGTCATGTTTTCAGGCTTTCCATTATTTTGTACAAGTGATTTGATCAGTTTCACTGCCTTAGTAATTACCACAGCCATTTAATCTTAGGGAAATCCTGAAAACCTTACCCGTTGGGGCGCCTTGAGGACAGGAGCTGAGGAACACTGCTCTAGACAATTCCTGGAGGATTCCCAAACCCTTCAGCTCCAGGTGGCTCCGAAAATCATTTAGCTCAAGGAAGCCCCAGAAACCTTTAAGCTCCATATAGCTCCGGGCTGATCTCCAACCCCATCAGCTTCAGGAACTCCAGGAAGCTTCAGTCAGATCCCCAAACCCTCTAGTTTCAGGTGGACCTACCAAACCTTCAGCTCCAGGTGGCTCCAGAAAACCTTCCACTTCAGATAGCTCCACAAACCCTTCAGTTTTAGGCATTTTGAGAAACTCTTTATCTCCATGTAGCTCCTCAAACCCTTAAACTCTACCTGGAAAGCTGCTTCACAAATTATTATTTGATTGTAGCTAGACACGTGCAATTCGTTTAGGTCCAAATTTAAATTCAAACAAGTTTTTGGTTATTCAGAGATTTGGATGTATCCGAATCTCTGAATGAAATAGTAAAAAATGTTGTTGAAATTTGCTTAGTTTCGTTTTGTATATTCGTATAACTGGGCCAGGGTTGTGGGGAAGAGGCCCTTCTCCCCATCAACACGGGACTGGTATGGATTTTGGGGGGGGACCTCACCCCATTTGTATTTTATTTTGGTGTGGGGTTCCCCTTAAAATCCATACCAGACCCAAAGGGATCCCATGCTGTTTTTGTTTTCAGAATTTTTCTTTGGCAGCAATTCTGTTTTTTACATTCAGCTGTCAGCGGGAAAAGCCCACTGACAGCTGATAAGTCATCGGTTGTTAAGGACCCAACGGCCGACTTTCCAGCCCGCTCCTTAATGACCAGCTATTCTTCACACAGAATTCAAATCGGTTGATCATTTTTCAACTGCTCTGAGCTTGAGTTGGTCCGTAAATTTGGAATTCATTCGAAAATTAATACATTAAATGAAACAAAACGAATCAACAAAAACGAAAATAGTAACATAACGAATCTATCCAAAACAAATGTTTCAGTGAGGCCCAGAGTGAGTGGAAAGTAATGGAGCTAGCAGAGGGCTGGCATGACAGGAGTGAGAAGGGGACATCAAGGGGTTAAGGATGACCGGGTAAAAGTGGGGAGAGATCGATTGGAAGAAAGGGAAAGAGGGGAGGGGTTTCGTTTATTTATTGGATAGGGGGTTCCCTGGGCAGCATTGCAGGGAGAAGTCTAGACAGGGAACAGTTTCCCACCTTCCCTGTTTTGTTGTGTGTTCATTTTGCTTTATTTTAGGTGCAGTGCAAGAAGGACATGTCATGGCAGCAATGGAATTGGCGGTGGTGGTCTTTATGGGTGGCAAGATAACCTACGAGATGGAAGTGTGAGAGGGACTCATCGATGGTATAGGCCCTCTGGTGTATTCCAGCTAACATGGTTTAGCTGGATGATGGTAATGTTGCACTGCGGGTAATGGGTTGTCGAAGTGGAAAAGAGCGAAGTTGGGAAGGGCCGTCAAAGACCACCGGGGGGAGCAACTGATAGTTGGAGTTTTGTTATGTAAAAAGATTGTTATATATTTTATTTTGGCTGCTGTGGCCAGTTATACTCCATCTCAAGTGTGGTCTCGTTATTTGTAGGTAAAGTTAAGTAGGGTTAAGGGTGGAGTATAGGTGGTCCTTGAATGCCTTCTTTGTTCATCTGTAGTGTTTGGCTTTTTATGGCGTTTGTAGAATCCTTGAATCCCAATTGATTGCAGCTTTTATATACTTGTCCTAGATCCTGGGAAAGTTTATGCTCTAATGCCCCGTACACACGGTCGGATTTTCCGATGGACAATGTCCGATCGGAGCGTGTTGTCGGAAATTCCGACCGTGTGTGGGCTCCATCTGACATTTTCCATCGGATTTTCCGACACACAAAGTTGGAGAGCAGGAGATAAAATTTTCCGACAACAAAATCCGTTGTCGGAAATTCCGATCGTGTGTACACAAATCCGACGGACAAAGTGCCATGCATGCTCAGAATAAATAAAGAGATGAAAGCTATTGGCCACTGCCCTGTTTATAGTCCCGACGTACATGTTTTACTTCACCGCGTTTAGAACGATCGGATTTTCCGACAACTTTGTGCGATCGTGTGTATACAAAACAAGTTTGAGCCAACATCCGTCGGAAAAAATCCTAGGAATTTTGTTGTCGGAATGTCCGAACAAAGTCCGACCGTGTGTACGCCCTATAAGTGGACAGCATCCCCGAGGAAGCCCAGATTGAGGGCGAAACATGTTGGGAACCACAAACCAACTTGCTGTATCCAAAAGGACTATTCTATATGTAATCGCTGTGATATTGTTTTTAGATATTTTTTAACTAATGTTAAAATAAAATGCTTTTCCTTTGATATTTTCTTCGGATCTATTTCCTAGTACAAGCACCTTAAAAGTCCCATACATACTCCAATATCCTATTACTGAACAAGTGTCCTAATAGTTCCTATTGCCTCAGATGTGACACCATGGCTATGATTAAGGCTTATTGCCGAAACGCATAAAGCCACTGTACTTTGTATACTACACTCTTTGTAATAAAGTGACTTTTGTCGGAAGGACGAGTTGCCGGCTCTTCACTTTATACCTCCATGTTCCATCAGCGTTGTGGAGCCACTCTGAGCATGAGTACGGTCAGTCCATCTCCGCAGGGACTCTGTCTGGGTGTTGCACTTTTCTGCCAGCCATGGACGGTGTTAATATGAGTGGCTGCGCCCAATCCATCCCCCTCCTCCATTCATAGAAGCTGTACTATCACTTTCTGGGATGCAATTTGCCCTATGAATGGAGGAGGAACTTTCATGTATTGGCCCATCCTCCATTCAGCTACACTTAAAGTGTTAAACCCAGACTATGAAAAACTCTCCTTACATGCTATATAACAGCGTGTGCATACTCACAAAGCCAATAAAGCAATTATTTTGTGTAGAGTGAAATATGCCTGGTTGATCCCGCCTTCAGCTGTCCCTCCCACCTTCTCTGTGTCCCCACTGCAGGCTGATATTGTGCATACCAGCTGGTGTCCTCTATGGAGCATACTCCAGTTTCAGTTCCCTTTTAAGCTCTCCATTTCCTCCTTTTTCTTATGTGTGCAGCTCACATGACTATAGAGTCACACACGTGAGCGTATTCACAGGGGTAAATGACACCCCCCCTTCCTCTTTCTCCATGTCCTTCTATTGCTAAACACTATGGGGGCAGGGTATAGTACGCTGATTGAATATATTTACCAAGAAACTTACAAAAAAGTTTAGTATTACTATAAATCAGTATTACATATATCCAATGTAATTACTAATACCTGTAAAGTAAAAAATAGCCTTGGATGCAGATGCCATCCGAACAAAATGAAAGCTAGTGTCAGTCATAGCTGACTCCGCCCACACAATATTAATGCACAAAAAATACACATTTGATGTTCAATAAAGATTTATAGGGAGCTATAAAACAGGTTTTTTTTATACATTCATAATATAATTTGAATTGCTATTCTGAAACAGTTTTTTTAGTCATGTGACCGACACACCACCAATCAGGGCTGGGCAGACACAGACTCATACTGCAGTAATAGAAGCCCCTCCCAAAGGATCTTTCTCTGCAGATACTAAAGAACAGGGAGAGATCTGCACTGCACTGCACTGCAGGAAAAAGGGATTTAAAAATAAATAAAAAATACAGAGGCTTGATATATATGATTTATGTGAATGAATTATGGCAATTACACTTCTCTGTTTAGTAACACTTTAATAAATAACAGACATGTTTCCGTGTAGTCACATGACTTCCTTTCCTATAATAGTGATGAGTCAGTCAGTCTTCATTGTGTCGGTCAGTCTTCGCTGGGTTGATCTTCGTTGCGTTGGTCAGTCTTCCTTGGGTCGGTCAGTCTTCATCGGGTCGGTCTTTGTCAAGTCGGTCAGTCCTCGTTGGGTTGGTCAGTTTTCGTTGGGTCGGTAAGTCTTCATTAGGTTGGTCTTCATTGGGTTGGTCAGTCTTTGTTGGGTCAGTCAGTCTTCCTTGGGTCGGTCAGTCTTCCTTGGGTCGGTCAGTCTTCCTTGGGTCGGTCAGTCTTTATTGGGTAAGTCTTCATTGGGGTGGTCAGTTTTTGTTGGGTCAGTCATTCTTCGTTGGGTTGGTCAGTCTTTGTTGGGTCGGTCTTCATTGGGTCGGTCAGTCTTCATTGAGTCAGTCTTCATTGGGTATGTCAGTCTTCTTTGGGTTGGTCAGTCTTCCTTGGGTCAGTCTTCGTTGGGTCGGTCAGTCTTCCTTGGGTCTTTCAGTCTTCCTTGGGTCGGTCAGTATTCCTTGGGTTGGTCAGTCTTCCTTGGGTCTTTCAGCTATCTTTGGGTCGGTCAGTCTTCCTTGGGTCGGTCTTCCTTGGGTCGGTCAGTATTCCTTGGGTCGGTCAGTCTTCCTTGGGTCAGTCAGTCTTCATTAAGTAAGTCTTCATAGGGTTGGTCTTCATGGGGTTGGTCAGTCTTTGTTGGGTTGGTCATTCTTCGTTGGGTTGGTCAGTCTTTGTTGGGTCGGTCTTCATTGGGTCATTCACTCTTTATTGAGTCAGTCTTCATTGGGTAGGTCAGTCTTCCTTGGGTTGGTCAGTCTTCCTTGGGTCGGTCTTCGTTGGGTTGGTCAGTCTTCATTGGGTCGGTCAGTCAGCCTTCCTTGGGTCTGTCAGTCTTCATTGGGTCAGTCAGTCTTCATTGGGTCAGTCAGTCTTCATTGGGTCAGTCCAGTCTTCATTGGGTCAGTCCAGTCTTCATTGGGTCAGTCTTCGTTGGGTCAGTCAGTCTTTATTGGGTCAGTCTTAATTGGGTCGGTCAGTCTTCATTGGGTCGGTCTTCGTTGGGTCGGTCAGTCTTCATTGGGTCAGTCTTCGTTGGGTCGGTCAGTCTTCATTGGGTCAGTCTTCGTTGGGTCGATCAGTCTTCATTGGGTCAGTCTTCGTTGGGTCGATCAGTCTTCATTGGGTCGGTTTTCATTGGGTGGTCAGACTGTTTAATTCCAGTACAGATTTTCCACTATGGTCTTTCTCACCTGGCAGGTTGCGTTCTTCAGGGGGGATGGGTAAAGTGTGTTGGTCATTACAGAACTCTGCGATAGCGGCGAGTCTCTGGTGTTCAGGAAGAGCGCAGAATCCGCTTAACCAAGAGAAGAGAAGAGAGATAATTTGATCTGATTATAGAGAATACATCACTGACACATCCTCAATGTCATCAGAGAATTGCTAGTGCTACCAATCAGCGACAAAAGTAAAATGTGGAAAGAGATCAAATTAACTACTTACCACCCAGGCCAATCCTCACAATTCTCTCCTACATGTAAAAATAATCATTTTTTTGCTTGAAAATTACTCAGAACCCCCAAAAAATTATATATACATATATTTTAAGCAGAAGCCCTAACCTAGAGAATAAAATGGTGGGCGTTGCAATTTTTTATGTCGCAACGATTTTTCAAACGCCATCTTTTGTAAAAAAACACTTTGATGAATTTTAATGCAAAAAAAAAACCAATATACAGTGCCTTGCAAAAGTATTCACCCCCTTGGCATTTTTCCTGTTTTGTTGCCTCACACCCTGGAATTAACATGGATTGTTTAAGGATTCGCATCATTTAATTTACAGAACACGCCCACAACTTTGAAGATGTTTTTTTTATTATTGTGAAGCAAACAGCAAATAGGACAAAATAACAGAAAAAGTCAATGTGCATAACTATTCACCCCCCTAAAGTCAATACTTTGTAGAGCCACCTTTTGCGGCTATCACAGCTCCAAGTCTCTTTGGATAAGTCTCTATGAACTTGCCACATCTCACCACTGGGATTTTTTCCCATTCCTCCTCGCAAAACTGCTCCAGATCCTTCAAGTTGGATGGTTTTCCCTTGTGAACAGCAATCTTTAAGTCTGATCACAGATTTTCTATTGGATTGAGGTCTGGGCTTTGAGTAGGCCATTCCAACACATTTCCATGTTTCCCCTTAAACCACTCAAGTGTTGCTTTAGCAGTGTGTTTGGGGTCATTGTCCTGCTGGAAGGTGAACCCCCATCCTAGCCTCAAATCACACACAGAGGGGTAAAGGTTCTGCTCAAGAATATCCCTGTATTTAGCACCATCCATCTTTCCCTCAACTCTGACCAGTTTCCCAGTCCTGACTGCTGAAAAACATCCCCACAGCACGATGCTGCCACCACCATGTTTCACAGTGGGGATGGTGTTCTTTGGGTGATGTGATGTGTTGGGTTTGCGCCAGACATAGCGTTTTCTTTAATGGCCAACAAGTTGAATTTTAGTCTCATCAGACCAGAGCACCTTCCTCCATACATTTCGGGAGTCTCCCACATGCCTTTTCACAAACTCAAAATGCGCCATTTTGTTTTTTGCAGAAAGTAATGTCTTTCTTCTGGCCACTCTGCCATAAAGCCCAACTCTATGGAGCGTACGGCTTATTGTGGTCCTATGTACAGATACTCCAGTCTCTGCTGTGGAACTCTGCAGCTCCTCCAGGGTTACCTTAGGTCTCTGTGCTCCTCTCTGATTAATGCCCTCCTTGC
Organism: Lithobates septentrionalis; assembly: GCA_037952835.1. Classification (NCBI taxonomy): domain Eukaryota; kingdom Metazoa; phylum Chordata; class Amphibia; order Anura; family Ranidae; genus Lithobates; species Lithobates septentrionalis. The sequence continues at coordinate 119,738 of JBBDGP010004305.1, read as the reverse complement.
CCGCTCCGTGAGTTTTGGTGTGCGGCCGTCTCTTGGCAGGTTTGCTGTTGTGCCATGTTCTTTCCATTTGGTGATGATAGATTTGATGGGACTCCTAGGGATCATCAAAGATTTGGAGATTGTTTTATAACCTAACCCTGACTTGTACTTCTAAACTCGCTTTGGGGGGGAGGAACATAAAGTTCCTCCCCCCCAAACTCGCTCCTCCATGTCTTTATGGACCTTGCTTTGTGCACTGGGAGGCAGTCATGTTGGAACAGGAAGGGGCCGTCCCCAAACTCTTCCCACAAAGTTGGGAGTATGAAATTGTCCAAAATGTCTTGGTATGCTGACTCCTTATAAGTTCCCTTCACTGGAACTAAGGGACCAATCCCAACCCCTGAAAAACAACCTCACACAATAATCCCTCCCCCCCACACCATAATCCTCCCCTCCCCCCACACCATAATCCCCTCTCCACCTAATGATTTGGACCAGTGTACAAAGCAAATTCCATAGAGACATGGATGAGCAAGTTTGGGGTGGAGGAACTTGACTGACCTGCACAGAGTCCTGACCTCAACATGATAGAACACCTTTGGGATGAATTAGAGCAGAGACTGCGAGCCAGGCCTTCTCAAACAAACATCAGTGCCTGACCTCACAAATGCTCTTCTGGAAGAATGGCCAAACATTCCCATAGAAACCCTCCTAAACCTTGTGGACGGCCTTCCCAAAGGAGGTGAAGCTGTTATAGCTGCAAAGGGCGGAGCCAACTCAATATTGAACCCTCCGGACTAAGACTGGGATGTCATTAAAGGTGATGTGTCTGTAAAGGCAGGCGTCCCAATACTTCTGGTAATATAGTGTATATGGTTTGTAGCAAGAGATACAAATAAACCGCCCCTGAATCTCTCTTACTCCACTGCGCCAAAGAAAAGTGCAAAGCTGCATAAAAGATGTGTAAATGAATACAAAATATGTGTACATTCACAGTGTACAGTGAAAAAAAGCTGCCACTTAAATAAATACATAGACTGATCAAAATCCCAAAACTATACCTCTCACACGTGTACAGATAGAGATAGCGGCGCTAATATAAATTGTGTAAAATAATGGGTCAGAGCAGTATAATGCCTACGACCCTCTACTTATGCATAAAAATAATAATAATAATAGTGTCATGAAAAATATTAATTTTATCATGAAAAGAAATTTCCTTAACACCCAGTGAAAAGTGTCACTATAAATAATAAATTACAAGAAATGAATGATCAAGTTCAACAGTTGTTTTTCAATCTTCTTGTGAAAAATCTTCTTCTACTCTTCCACCACACCACCGTGATAGTGACACCACTCCCTCTGAAGAGCGCACTCACCAGATTGTATAGCCTCCCACTCTCGTGTTTGGCAAAACAGCAATTGAACCACACCTGGGTTGCATGTGATGAACCGTGACTCCAATCAAGCCAGCTCCATATGTGAAAAAATGAAGAACGTGCTCCACATAGCGTGATACCATTCTGACAGATTTATTAAAATCACTTCAAACACACTTCAATGGTTACACTCACTTTTAAACTGAAACATAAAAGCCTTTAAAAAGAAATCCACAGCAAGCACAGCAAGCAACAGGATCAGTGATCCAACGGTGCACCGCGGTCACAGCGGACCTGAAGTGTAAACTGGTGTATCTCTCACCCAACCTTCACTATCACTATCACTATCACTATCACTATCACTATCACGGTGGTGTGGTGGAAGAGTAGAAGAAGATTTTTCACAAGAAGATTGAAAAACAACTGTTGAACTTGATCATTCATTTCTTGTAATTTATTATTTATAGTGACACTTTTCACTGGGTGTTAAGGAAATTTCTTTTCATGATAAAATTAATATTTTTCATGACACTATTATTATTATTATTATTTTTATGCATAAGTAGAGGGTCGTAGGCATTATACTGCTCTGACCCATTATTTTACACAATTTATATTAGCGCCGCTATCTCTATCTGTACACGTGTGAGAGGTATAGTTTTGGGATTTTGATCAATATAGTGTATATACACGTCCATCTAGTTCAACCAATAAATAAATAGAAAGCCTCCATATACTGGACCCTATACCCAGAGGTGATCCAGAGGAAGGTAAATATAAAACCCCAATAATGCGCGGTCCAACCACCGGTTCCTGGTTGTAAAATGGGACCAGGCGCTGTCAGCCAGTCCCAGCCATTCATAGAGGTCACATGATCAGGGAACACCGCCTCTGCCTCCTGGCATTAAGATTTACTTTCAGGAGGGGGAGGGGTAAAATAAAGATTTCATTTAAATAAAAAATAAAAACATCAACAAATAGGAAAAAAACTGACCAAAACCCGCCCTGTCCTCTATTACCGCCCCCCCCCCCCCTACAATACACGGCTCATTACCTCCCGAGTCCTCCAGATTCCCGATCCTCCATAGTGAGGTGTGGGGGATGGGTGTCCACCCGCAGCTACCGTCCTCAAACATACAATAAAATCCTGGAGGGAGATTTCCTGTAGGTGACACATACAGAGAACATGTGAGATATCTGTACACCGGGGACACCTCTCATCATTCTATGAATGTTACTGCAGACCGTCTGATCATAAAGAACAAATTCATCCTGATCCCATTCCCATCCCATCCCAATCCATCCCCATCTAATCCCAATCCCATCCCCATCCCATTCCCATCCCAATCCGATCCCCATCCCAATCCATCCCATCCCATCCCAATCACATCCTAATCCCATCCTAATCCCATCCCAATACCATCTCATCCCAATCCCATTGTATTCAGTGCTGGATGGAGACGAAAGTCTCTTTATTGTTCGGGGGGAGGGGTTCATCAGCCCATTTACACAATGAGTTGTGATGTACACTGCCTTATGCACCCTGCAAATCTCCCACACCATAGTCCCACAGCCCACAGCCTATAGTCCCACATCCCAAAGTCCATAGTCCACAATCTGTAGTCTATGGTTCATAGTCCATCTCAGGAGCGGTGAGGGGGGGGGGGGGGGGGTGGCTACATTCCTACACACATCAGGTCCATGGAGAATGAACAGAGCTGAATAGCTGCTGCTTACATCCACTATACAATTGATCAGTCCTGAAGCCGGGACTGGATGGAGAACCGGGCCAAGCTGTCCATATCGCTGTAGGCGGAGTCAGCCTGCTGCACATCTCCAATCACACCTGCAGACAGTAACATCAGGGGGGTGGACATTTTTTTAAAAAAAACGACTTGTCCAAGGGACCAAACCGGGGTCCCAATCTACTTGTCCGGATAAAAACAATACTTCTTCCCAGGATGGAGAATATGAAGGCTTGATGTTTATTAGGTAGAGGCAGTGGCGTAACTAAAACCTTCAGGGCCCCGATGCAAGAAATCATGAAGGGCCCCCCTGACCCCTGGACAGCGCTTTTCCTAGGGGGATGTCTGATAAGAGGAGGAGCCGCGAGAGCCGCCGAGGGACCCCAGAAGTCGGTGTTCAGGGCCACTCTGTGCAAAACTAACTGCACAATAAAGGTATGACATGTTTGTTATTTAAAAAAAACAAAACTTTACAATCACTTTAAGGTGTTAAAACAGGTGGTCAGGAGGCTACATATTGCCTCTTTACCGGCTGTAAAATGCCTCTGAAAAGTGATCTGAGCATGGATCGCTTTTCAGAGGAACAGCATTTTGTTGCTGGTACTTTGAACGAGCAAGAAAAAAAAATCAGTCCTGATTGTACACATATAGGGTGTCAGGATTAAACTTGCATACATAAAATGTGCATACATACATCTAAACAAGGGCGGCTGGTGCTCAAAATTTTTTGGGGCGCGCAAACATTTTTTGAAAAAAAATCATCAAATGCAGCCACTGTGCCCATCAATTACAGCCACTGTGCCCATCAATTACAGCCACTGTGCCCATCAATTACAGCCACTGTGCCCATCAATTACAGCCACTGTGCCCATCAATTACAGCCACTGTGCCCATCAATTGCAGCCACTGTGCCCATCAATTGCAGCCACTGTGCCCATCAATTGCAGCCACTGTGCCCATCAATTGCAGCCACTGTGCCCATCAATTGCAGCCACTGCGCCCATCAATTGCAGCCACTGTCCTCATCAATTGCAGCCACTGTGCCCATCAATTGCAGCCACTGTGCCCATCAATTGCAGCCACTGTGCCCATCAATTGCAGCCACTGTGCCCATCAAACGCAGCCACTGTGCCCATCAATTGCAGCCACTGTGCCATCAATTGCAGCCATTGTGCCACTTAAATGCTGCCAGTGTGCCAAACGCTGCCAGTGTGCCCATCAAACGCTGCCAGTGTGCCCATCAAACGCTGCCAGTGTGCCCATCAAACGCTGCCACTGTGCCACTTAAATGCTGCCAGTGTGCCATCAAACGCAGCCACTGTGCCCATCAAATGCTGCCAGTGTGCCCATCAAATGCTGCCAGTGTGCCCATTAAATACTGCCAGTGTTCCATCAAATGCAGCCAGTGTGCCCATCAAACGCTGCCAGTGTGCCCATCAAACGCTGCCAGTGTGCCCATCAAATGCTGCCAGTGTGCCCTTCAATGCCCCCAGTGTGACCCCCGACCGCTCACCGGCACTTACCCTGTCTTGGTGGGGCAGCGGGTGACTGCGACGAGTGGGGTCCTCCATGCGTCTCCTGCTGTCCACATCTCCCGTCCTCTCCCCGTGATAGGCGTCCAATAGCGGCGCCTGTCGTCTCAGCCAATCAGGTGACGGGTAAAAGACCCGAGCACCTGATTGGTGGAGAGGCAGTTTAGTGTTAGGAAAGCGAATAATCATTCGCTTTTCTAACACAGCTGAGTGGCCTGCGAGATCACCTTTTTTGATGCCTATTAGAGCCTATGGCTCTAATCCGGTGCTTCAAAAACACCCCCCCCCCCCCGCCGCTGTAATTCAGGTTCCCTGCGCCCAAAAAGGGGCCGGGCGCCTGAATAGGGGGTGGCAGCGGCGGCCATAGATAGATTCATGCAATGCATGAATCTATCTATTGGTGATAGAGGGGCGGCTGGAGAGAGAGGGCGGCGCCCGTGCGCCCCCTAATGCATGGGCCATCACTGCATCTAAACACACACACACATAAATAAACACACACATAATATACACACACATATACTGTATATACACACACAAACACATATACATATATAAATACACACATAAACACATGCAAACACATACACATACATGAACACACATATAAACACACATACATGCACACATATAAACACACATACATGCACACACATATAAACACACATATAAACACACATATAAACACACATATAAACACACATACATGAACACACATATAAACACACATACATGCACACATATAAACACACATACATGCACACACATATAAACACACATATAAACACACATATAAACACACATACATGCACACACATACATGAACACACATATAAACACACATACATGCACACACATACATGAACACACATATAAACACACATACATGCACACACATACAGAAAGCCTTTTTAAAAAACGGCAGTGCTTTACCTTCCATCTTCCTGCCGGGTACTGCACTGTAGGGGGAGACAAAGAGCACAGCACACACTGCTTTCACTTTAGATCAGTGTGACAAGCAGCTCCCCGCACAGTGCCGATTACAGTTCGGCCGACGATGTGGAGATCGATCTCAGCCGCTCCTCCTATCAAAATAAACAGGGGGGCCCCCTGCAGCATGGGGCCCAGTCGCCATGGCGACCTCAGCGACCCCTATACTTCCGCCACTGGGTAGAGGTGCTTTTAGTGATGTGCGGGGCTTTTAACAATGAAAGGGGCTTTATGGCGACTTATAACTTTTAATGCACTTTATTTTTTGCTAGAACTTTTCTTAAAACCAACAAAAAAAAATATTTTTTAAAGGCCCTAAAGAATAAAATGGTGGGTGTTGCAAATTTTTATGTCATATTTTTTTCTCAGCGTTTTTTTAAAACATTTTTTTTTTTTAATTAGGAAGAATACACTTTTTTGAATTTGAATGCAAAAAAACACAATACATGACCCAATTTTTTGGTAAAATATAAAAGATGATGTTACATTGAGTAAATAGATATCAAACATGTCACACTGTGATGTCATGTAACATAAAAAAGTTACTACTAAGTACCAACATTTTATTTTCTAGGGTGTCTGGGAGTTTTAAGTAATTTTCGGGCCTAAAATGCTTTTTAGAACATGTAAACAAAAAAATGGCTCCAGGACTGCCCTTGTAAAGAGGGGATGGTGGGAGGAAGGTGGGGCACATCACTCGGCACACAGCAGAGCACGGGGGGGAACATCACAGGGCATGAGGCAGACACAGTAGGGCACATCATGGGGCACACAGGAGGGCACAGAGCACATCACGGGGCAAACAGTAGGTTACATCACAGGTCACACAGGAGGACACATAATGGGGCACACAGTAGGGCAAATCACAGGGCACACAGGAGGACACATAATGGGGCACACAGTAGGGCACTAAGCACATCATAGGGCACACAGTGGGGCACTAAGCACATCACAGGGCACATCACAGGGCACACAGCAGGGTTTATTATGCTGTACACAGCAGGGCACATTATTGAGCACAGCATGGTGCATCACAGGGGTACAGGGTACATCAGGGGGTGCACAGCGGGGCACATCACAGGGCACATCAGGAGGTACACAGCAGGGCATGCCGCACATCACAGAGTATGTGGCACATAGTAGGGCACACAGCAGAGCTCAGGGCACACAGTAGGGCACATCATTGGGAACAGGGCACATTAGGCGGTACACAGCAGGGCACATCACAGAGCATGAGGCACACATCCCAGGGCATGGGTCACACAGTAGGGCACATCAGGGAGTACACAGAACATCACAGGTCATGGGGCATGCAGTAGGGCAAATAGCAGGGCACAAACCAAAACACTGGGCACACAGTAGAGCACTGGGATTCTCCAGACTCATCACAGTGTCGCTCAGGGTAGTCATGAGGGGGAAGGCGACACCGCGGGGGGGGGTGGGGTGGAGGACACAGGGTAACACTGTGGGGGGAGAAGGGCACAGGGAGACACCATGGGGGGGGATGGAGGGCACAGGAGGACACTGTGGAAGGTGAAGGGCACAGGGGGACACCGTGGGTGGGGGGGGTGAAGGGCACAGGGGGAGACTGTACGTGGGTGGAGGGAACAGGGGGACATCATGGGGGGAGGTTCGGATGGAATGGAAGGAACAGAGGGACACTGTGGGGGCTGAAAGGCACAGGGGGACACTGTTGGCACAGGGGGTCTCTGCGGAGGGCACACAGTGGGTTTGAGGGCACAGGGGGACACTGTGGGGGTGGAGGGCATAGGAGGAGACCATGCGGGGGAGGACCGTGAGAGTTACATGGGGCCTCCTGCGGTCTTGTTGGGGCTCGGGCCCCCTACACCTGTACTGGCTGCCGTGCCGCCCGCTCCCGCCCCTGCAATGGCGACCATTGTACTCCAATAAAAAAGACAGCGCCTCACCCGATGCCTGTAATACCGCTCACAGCGCGCTGCTCCCTGCCGGCCCCTCCTTTCTTCTCGTCTGCTTCAGGTGATGTCATGTACAGTACAAGCACCTGGGGTGCACAGGAGGGAAGGAGGGGGCGGCGGGAAGCAGCGAGCTGTGCGAGTAGGGTTGCTACATCATCCCTTTAATCCAGGACACATATTAATTATACAGGTTCTGTGGCTGATTAAGTTGGTAATTAAACTCACTTGGTGCCTTATCTGCATTAAATCAGCCTCAGAACCCGTGTAATTAAATAGGTGTCCTGGATTAAAGTGATGATGTGGCAACCCTATGTGCGAGGTATTATTACAGCTGCTTCCTGAATTCCTGCTAGCCTCTCACGGGCCCCCAACGGCTCTGGCCCTCGGGCAGTGCCCGAGTGCCCGATGGGTCAGTCCACCCCTGCCCTGAATTCCTCCCAGCAAGTGTCAGAGCCAGTAATAAGCCCCAGAGAGTTTTTAATCCTCCAATGAAAACCCTTAATAATAAAAACTTTCCCCCAGGAAGCAATAGTAACCACCACTCCAAAGCTACGAGGATAACTTTCCCTTCAAGGCAAAAATAACATCTCCCACCCCTAGCAGCAAAAATATCTCCCCCGGGGGGGCAATAAAAACTCACACAAACCTCTACAGCCAGTTACTTCTCCTTGCTTTCCACCAGAACCGGCTGCTAATTTCTTCCTCCTCTTCCTGTATTGATCCGCCGGGTAAAGTTAGCCCTGGGCAAGCCGGAACTCTACTCCAACTATCAGGAGCTGCAGCCGGCAGTATTGGGCCACCTGTGCCGAAAAATGCTTTAAAAGTCCCCCTCTCTGCCCCCCCCCCCCCCTGTAAAACTGATGGGGCCCGGGGAGCTTAATTTTAAATGTCTTCAGCCACAGTCTGCTGTATTACTTTGTCCCCAAAAATAATTATATAGTCCCCCCAATGTCACCCAGACCCCCCTATCTGTGGCCCTGCTACTTCACATATGTGGTTTTATAGCTTGACCAGAGTTCTACTTTAACGTCGAGCCTAGATCTCGCCAGCAATGTTATTTTGAGAAAAAATTGTTGATCTGCTGGAAAAAACTCAGAACAGTTTATCTTCTAGAATCTCCAACCCATCATCTCCCGGGAAATGTCTTTGGGGAATGGTGAAGGGTTCTGAGCTACGGCTGTAATAAGCCGACTTCACAATCATAGAGAGCTGAGTGCCTTGTTACAGGAAAATACTCACGGCAAAGATCTCCTTCATCCTCCTCCTCCTCGCAGTCCGCTAGGAAATCGCAGACCTGAGACAGTTTAATCTCCATCCCGCTTCTGCAGTGGAAGGAACCATCCAAAGTCATTCTCACCCCAGGGGGGTTTCCTGCAGAGGGAACAGCAATCTTCATAAGTATCACAGGATGACAACATTCATGAGACAAGAGTTCAGCTGTTATCTGGATGGACAAAGAAAACCTGATCAGAATAATTCCAGCACTGAACATGAGGAAGCCACAGAAATCCCTAAGAGGCCACGAAGGAGGCAACTGCAAGAGGCCATCAAAGACTGGAACAACCACCCCCAACCTTGGCTGAGGAACTTTCATACCATTTATCACCCATAAATAATGTTGAATATATATTTTTCCCTGCCAATTAGATGACAAAGTAAAACTTTAGCCATGAGATTTGAACAATTAACACCTGCCCCAGACTTTGCGGCACCATGTTGGAAATGGAGGAGGGTGCTTTCACAAACCTTCAACATCTGTCTTGAAACATTGCATGGCTCCATAGATTGAGTTACCTGTATAGTTATAAAGGCTGGGGTACAATCCCGAAACTCATAGGAATGAATGTCAAAATGTCTTCAATGTTTATCAAAAAGTGACAATAAAGCTTCAGGTGGGAGCCAATCTAAGATTTATGCTGCTACAGACAACCTCATAGCTCTGCTGGAGCCCCCCTGAGTCCCTATGAATGGTAGTCTTGATGCTTAATCTTAACCAAACTATAAAGGGTACCTGGAGCGGGACTTTTTTTTTTTTTTTAGGTACCAAAAGACTATAAAAAATTCTTTAAAAAAACATCTTTAAAAGGTTACCATATAAAAGATTGTAATCAGTGGTTATCTGCATCATATATCTTCCATCAATGAAGATGTCTTCAATGGCAGCCTAAAAAACCTCAACGTGTTTCGACTTCTAGAGTGTCTTCATTAAGAGGTGTAGTGCCTGAGTGACCCATTGCCAGGCTCAAGCACTGTCCCATGGGAAGCCGGTGATGTCCTTAAGCCAATTCACATTCCGTGTTTAAGAATGTCGGTATATTCATGGGAAGGTGATTGAAGAATGTGGAGAAGGTATTAAAACACCATTAAAAATTCAAAAAAAAAATTGCTTTATTCACAAAGCTTTAAAATGTTACCATACATATAAAAAATTGTAATCAATGGTTATCTGCATCATATATTAGTTCCATCAACAAGGATGTCTTCAATGTCAGCCTGAAAAATCTCAACGTGTTTCAACTTATAGAAAGTCTTCATCAGGAGGTACATAGTATATTTTGAAAGGTAAATATACATAAGTACCAAAAGCATACACCGAAGATAATTACAAAGAGAGAAGTAACACATCTCATCTGATCTAGTTGTTAGTGCTTCTTTTGGATTTGCTCCCTTTTTACCAATGTATCATTGGGTTTTGTGTAAGTACCTTTATATGTAGGAGTTGGTAAGTGTTATTTCTCTTTGTAATTGTCTTCAGTGTATGCTATTGGCACTTATGTGTATTTTTACATTTCAGACTATACTGTTTACCTCCTGATGAAGACCCTCTAGGAGTTGAAACACAAGTTTTTTCAGGCTGGCGTTGAAGACATCATCATTGATGGAACAAATATATGATGCAGATAACCACCAATTGCAATCTTTTGTATGTATGGTAACATTTTAAAGCTTTGTGAATAAAGACATTTTTTATTTTTTATGGTACTTTGGTACATAAAAAAAAGGTCTCACTCCACATTCTTCAATCATGTTCCTATGAATATACCAACTTTCTGAAACACGGAATGTGAATTGGCTTAAGGACATCACCGGCCTCCCATGGGACAGTGCTTGAGCCTGGCAATAGGTCACTCAGGCACCACACTTTCAATTGTAGGGAAAGGGTTACCTTGTCTTCAAAAGCCTGACAACTTTGGCATCATTGTCAGCACACCTATAAGATAAGGACTACAGACCTTCTCCAGCTGGCATGACAATTTAAACCAGCAGTCACCAACCAGTGGTCTGTGGACCACTGATGGTCCACGAGAACATTTTGGTGGTCCCCAGGGGTTCTGCCGCAAATCAACATTGTGCCAGATGTATACCTCTTAGTGTTGTTTCCAATGTTACTCTCAATGTGCACTAACAGTTAATACATTGATACCCGATATCTACTCTGTAGTTTCAGCTGCTGTGAACTCAGAGGGAGGCACCAGGAGTATTGCAGAGAGCGGGAGGTGAAGAAGGAGCAGGCTTCCATCCAGATAGCAAGAATAACTTGCCACAAATTTGTATACTCGCAGAGCACTTTGAAGCACAAGTTCTAGTTGACACTTTTTCAATTTGTAGCACATTTGCGTGACATATCTCTAGAATGAGCAAAGTTGCAGTGGTGAGTCTACAGCAAGAGCTCTGCAAGTCTACAGCTTGAAAATTCAGCCACAGCGCCCCCTGTGGTGGGATGACTATAGCACAACATAACTGAACAAAAACTTGCAGCAGACTTGCAGAATGTTTGCAAAGAACGTTGATCTGGAGTCATGCAATGTGAACTTTCTGCAATTGTGCAACGAACTTGTCTGGCAAGTCCAGCAATAACTTAGCACATCATTTTCAAACTTGCAGTACAATTGCTTGCCATGTGGACAATGGCAGCGCTGATCGCAGACTGTGGGAGGGAGCACGGAGCTCGAGCACATGGCTGGATAAGGGGGTGAGATCCAATGATGAGTCTGTGTAAGGGGGAAGTGTGATGCACAGTGTGGGGGGAAGGGGGATAGCTGAGAGCCGGCGCTCTGTCAACAGAGCCAACTCGTCAAAATCCCCAATTACGTCACTTCCAGTGACTCTCCAGCAGCAATAATTGGAGATTTCCACGGGTTGGCTGTCTTCACAGAACACCGGCAAGCTATACACTCCGGTACACCATATAATGAGTAAACATTGTAAGTCCGCCCGCTAGTAGCCAACAACATGGCCGCCCACAAGGCGGTAACAACTTTTACTCCTTACCCGGTGTTCTGTGAAAACAGCCAAGTCATCGAAATCTGCTGCAGAGTACCCAGAAGTGACGTCATTGGAGATTTTAACGAGTTTGCTCTGTGAGTATAAGGCATGTAAAATTCATGTTAGTGGTCCGTGGGATTCAAAATCGTGAGTTTAGTTGTCTGTGAGGTCCAAAAGATCGACGACCACTGGTTTAGAGGAAGTTTGTGTGCTCCCGGGTAACTTAATGTAGTGTAGAGATAGGGGGCGCTATACTTAATGTGTATTTAATATTTTAAGACCTACTGAAACTTTTGCTCTGGTGAACTAGTGGATTGATTTTTGGATGTCACAATTTTTGTCTACCAAAGAGACAAGTGACCATAAAAGTGACCCGGGTGGGTGATGAACCGGAGCAAGCAACACCCACCATGCAGTTTTGTTGCCCTAAATCAGTGTTTCTCAACCTGTTTTCAATCAAGGCGCCCTTGAAAATTATGGACAATCTTGAGGCACCCTGTTCTAACAGATTTACACATTAGAGGTGCAAACTGGTACTGACTAGTTTTCCAATTTTCTTCCTCAGTTTTTCTCCATCACTCAGCTAATGTGACCCCAAAGCTGATGGAGAGAGGCGGGGGAGGGTCAATCAAACAAGGATGCTATGCAGGCAACTGACATCCTCCTTATCAACTGCTGTGATTAGTTGTTAGGAGGTCGGCAGCTAGAAGGTTGTAATGGTGCACAATGAAAACCTGTGGCTTAGTGTAGGCTTCATCCACCTGTCGCCTTGTATACAATTTTTGGGCATTTTGCCAAGGCACCCCTGAAGAAACTTCAAGGCACCCTGGTAGAAAAAGGACAACACCCAGCCCTGAACATGGGGGGAGGAGCAGTGACCACATCATTGCAGGCTCAGGAATTTGCACTCATAAAAACTCCAATAAATCAAACAAATGGATGTCCCAGCAGCCCCTGCTGATTCCCTCACCTCCTCTCCAGGGCTGTCCCCCCACAAGCTCACCCAATCACTGATCCAGCACAGCACCTCCTCCAGGTTGAATGATGCCCTGCGCCATTCAACCGCTTCCTGTGAGCTTAGGGCATCAAGGCTCCCCCCCCCACACAAGGCTCCCCCCCACACAAGGCTCCCCCCCCCACACAAGGCCCCCCCCACACAAGGCCCCCCCCCACACAAGGCTCCCCCCACCCCAACCTGCTCTGGACTCACAAGAGATGTCGGTAGACAGCGGAGCCATGGTAGTACGGCATTTAGGATCTTCACACTGCCGGAGGAAGAAGAGAGTGAAGAGGACCTGTGACATCATCAGACCAGACCGAAGACACATGATATGTACACAGATTTAATTATTTCTTTGATGGTGCAGGGGTGCTATAAGGGTGTGTGTGGGGGGGGGGGCACATTGGGGGGAGATTTGGGAATAAAGTTGTGATTTAAAGCCCATCTCCAAGGAGTACAGAAATGGTTCCTTGTAGTGGGGCTGCCCTCGCATGTCCAGGGGACCGGGAACAGCGGCATTACTCACCTCCGCTCCCGGCAGCCTGCACTCCTCTACTCCCCTACGCCGGCAGTGGACTGTCCCTTGGCATCCTTTCCTCACGTCTAATGCAAGGCCATTGGCTCTTCGTTGGTCTTGATGACATCACAGAGCATGGGGGAGAAGAGCCTGCTAAAGCAGAGGATTAGGTAAGTAATGGGGCTTGTGTGGCCTCCTAGACCAGGGATCTCCAAACCCCGGCCCACAGGCCACATACAACCCGCTTGTATGTTTTCTCTGGCCCGCTGTTCACTCAGATGTGCAGAAAAATCTCTGATGGGGACACAGATGTGTGGAAAGGCTCTGATGGGGACACAGATGTGCGGAAAGGCTCTGATGGGGACACAGATGTGTGGAAAGTCTCTGATGGGGACACAGATGTGAGGAAAGGCTCTGATGGGGACACAGATGTGCAGAAAAAGCTCTGATGGGGACACAGATGTGTGGAAAGGCTCTCATGGGGTCACAGATGTGAGGGAAGGCTCTGATGGGGACACAGATGTGAGGAAAGGCTCTGATGGGGACACAGATGTGTGGAAAGGCTCTGATGGGGACACAGATGTGTGGAAAGTCTCTGATGGGGACACAGATGTGTGGAAAGTCTCTGATGGGGACACAGCTGTGTGGAAAGTCTCTGATGGGGACACAGATGTGCGGAAAGTCTCTGATGGGGACACAGATGTGTTGAAAGTCTCTGATGGGGACACAGATGTGTGGAAAGGCTCTGATGGGGACACAGATGTGTGGAAAGGCTCTAAAGGGGACACAGATGTGCGGGAAGTCTCTGATGGGGACACAGATGTGAGGGAAGGCGCTGATGGGGACACAGATGTGAGGGAAGTCTCTGATGGGGACACAGATGTGCGGAAAGGCTCTGATGGGGACACAGATGTGCGGAAAGGCTCTGATGGGGACACAGATGTGAGGGAAGGCTCTGATGGGGACACAGATGTGTGGAAAGGCTCTGATGGGGACACAGATGTGTGGAAAGGCTCTGATGGGGACACAGATGTATGGAAAGGCTCTGATGGGGACACAGATGTGCGGAAAGGCTCTGATGGGGACACAGATGTGTGGAAAGGCTCTGATGGGGACACAGATGTGTGGGCAGTCTCTGATGGGGACACAGATGTGTGGAAAGGCTCTGATGGGGACACAGATGTGTGGAAAGTCTCTGATGGGGACACAGATGTGTGGAAAGGCTCTGATGGGGACACAGATGTGTGGAAAGGCTCTGATGGGGACACAGATGTGTGGAAAGTCTCTGATGGGGACACAGATGTGAGGGAAGGCTCTGATGGGGACACAGATGTGCGGAAAGGCTCTGATGGGGACACAGATGTGTGGGCAGTCTCTGATGGGGACACAGATGTGTGGAAAGGCTCTGATGGGGACACAGATGTGTGGAAAGGCTCTGATGGGGACACAGATGTGTGGAAAGGCTCTGATGGGGACACAGATGTGTGAAAGGCTCTGATGGGGACACAGATGTGTGGAAAGGCTCTGATGGGGACACAGATGTGTGGAAAGGCTCTGATGTGGACACAGATGTGAGGGAAGGCTCTGATGGGGACACAGATGTATGGAAAGGCTCTGATGGGGACACAGATGTATGGAAAGGCTCTGATGGGGACACAGATGTGAGGGAAGGCTCTGATGGGGACACAGATGTGTGGAAAGGCTCTGATGGGGACACAGATGTGTGGAAAGGCTCTGATGGGGACACAGATGTGTGGAAAGGCTCTGATGGGGACACAGATGTAGAAGGAGACTCTGATGGGGACACAGATGTGTGGAAAGGCACTGATGGGGACACAGATGTATGGAAAGGCTCTGATGGGGACACAGATGTGTGGAAAGGCTCTGATGGGGACACAGATGTGTGGAAAGTCTCTGATGGGGACACAGATGTGTTGAAAGTCTCTGATGGGGACACAGATGTGTGGAAAGGCTCTGATGGGGACACAGATGTGTGGAAAGGCTCTGATGGGGACACAGATGTGTGGAAAGTCTCTGATGGGGACACAGATGTGTTGAAAATCTCTGATGGGGACACAGATGTGTGGGCAGTCTCTGATGGGGACACAGATGTGTGGAAAGGCTCTAAAGGGGGCACAGATGTGAGGAAAGGCTCTGATGGGGACACAGATGTGTGGAAAGTCTCTGATGGGGACACAGATGTGTGGAAAGTCTCTGATGGGGACACAGATGTGTGGAAAGTCTCTGATGGGGACACAGATGTCTGGAAAGGCTCTGATGGGGACACAGATGTGAGGAAAGGCTCTGATGGGGACACAGATGTGCGGAAAGGCTCTGATGGGGACACAGATGTGTGGAAAGGCTCTGATGGGGACACAGATGTGTGGAAAGGCTCTGATGGGGACACAGATGTGCGGAAAGGCTCTGATGGGGACACAGATGTGTGGAAAGGCTCTGATGGGGACACAGATGTGTGGGAAGTCTCTGATGGGGACACAGATGTGAGGGAAGGCTCTGATGGGGACACAGATGTGTGGAAAGGCTCTGATGGGGACACAGATGTGTGGAAAGGCTCTGATGGGGACACAGATGTGTGGAAAGGCTCTGATGGGGACACAGATGTGTGGAAAGGCTCTGATGGGGACACAGATGTGCGGAAAGGCTCTGATGGGGACACAGATGTGTGGAAAGGCTCTGATGGGGACACAGATGTGTGGAAAGGCTCTGATGGGGACACAGATGTGTGGAAAGGCTCTGATGGGGACACAGATGTATGGAAAGGCTCTGATGGGGACACAGATGTGTGGGAAGTCTCTGATGGGGAAACAGATGTGTTGAAAGTCTCTGATGGGGACACAGATGTGAGGGAAGGCTCTGATGGGGACACAGATGTTTGGGAAGTCTCTGATGGGGACACAGATGTGCGGAAAGGCTCTGATGGGGACACAGATGTGCGGAAAGGCTCTTATGGGGACACAGATGTGAGGGAAGGCTCTGATGGGGACACAGATGTTTGGGAAGTCTCTGATGGGGACACAGATGTGCGGAAAGGCTCTGATGGGGACACAGATGTGCGGAAAGGCTCTGATGGGGACACAGATGTGAGGGAAGGCTCTGATGGGGACACAGATGTGTGGAAAGGCTCTGATGGGGACACAGATGTGTGGAAAGGCTCTGATGGGGACACAGATGTATGGAAAGGCTCTGATGGGGACACAGATGTGCGGAAAGGCTCTGATGGGGACACAGATGTGTGGAAAGTCTCTGATGGGGACACAGATGTGTGGAAAGGCTCTGATGGGGACACAGATGTGTGGAAAGGCTCTGATGGGGACACAGATGTGTGGAAAGTCTCTGATGGGGACACAGATGTGAGGGAAGGCTCTGATGGGGACACAGATGTGCGGAAAGGCTCTGATGGGGACACAGATGTGTGGGCAGCCTCTGATGGGGACACAGATGTGTGGAAAGGCTCTGATGGGGACACAGATGTGTGGAAAGTCTCTGATGGGGACATAGATGTGTGGAAAAGCTCTGATGGGGACACAGATGTATGGAAAGGCTCTGATGGGGACACAGATGTATGGAAAGGCTCTGATGGGGACACAGATGTGAGGGAAGGCTCTGATGGGGACACAGATGTGTGGAAAGGCTCTGATGGGGACACAGATGTGTGGAAAGGCTCTGATGGGGACACAGATGTGCGGAAAGGCTCTGATGGGGACACAGATGTGAGGGAAGGCTCTGATGGGGACACAGATGTGTGGAAAGGCACTGATGGGGACACAGATGTATGGAAAGGCTCTGATGGGGACACAGATGTGTGGAAAGGCTCTGATGGGGACACAGATGTGTGGAAAGTCTCTGATGGGGACACAGATGTGTTGAAAGTCTCTGATGGGGACACAGATGTGTGGAAAGGCTCTGATGGGGACACAGATGTGTGGAAAGGCTCTGATGGGGACACAGATGTGTGGAAAGTCTCTGATGGGGACACAGATGTGTTGAAAATCTCTGATGGGGACACAGATGTGTGGGCAGTCTCTGATGGGGACACAGATGTGTGGAAAGGCTCTAAAGGGGGCACAGATGTGAGGAAAGGCTCTGATGGGGACACAGATGTGTGGAAAGTCTCTGATGGGGACACAGATGTCTGGAAAGGCTCTGATGGGGACACAGATGTGAGGAAAGGCTCTGATGGGGACACAGATGTGCGGAAAGGCTCTGATGGGGACACAGATGTGTGGAAAGGCTCTGATGGGGACACAGATGTGTGGAAAGGCTCTGATGGGGACACAGATGTGCGGAAAGGCTCTGATGGGGACACAGATGTGTGGAAAGGCTCTGATGGGGACACAGATGTGTGGAAAGGCTCTGATGGGGACACAGATGTGTGGAAAGGCTCTGATGGGGACACAGATGTGCAGAAAGGCTCTGATGGGGACACAGATGTGTGGAAAGGCTCTGATGGGGACACAGATGTGAGGGAAGGCTCTGATGGGGACACAGATGTTTGGGAAGTCTCTGATGGGGACACAGATGTGCGGAAAGGCTCTGATGGGGACACAGATGTGCGGAAAGGCTCTGATGGGGACACAGATGTGAGGGAAGGCTCTGATGGGGACACAGATGTGTAGAAAGGCTCTGATGGGGACACAGATGTGAGGAAAGTCTCTGATGGGGACACAGATGTGTGGAAAGGCTCTGATGGGGACACAGATGTGAGGGAAGTCTCTGATGGGGACACAGATGTGCGGAAAGGCTCTGATGGGGACACAGATGTGTGGAAAGGCTCTGATGGGGACACAGATGTGAGGAAAGTCTCTGATGGGGACACAGATGTGTGGAAAGGCTCTGATGGGGACACAGATGTGAGGGAAGTCTCTGATGGGGACACAGATGTGCGGAAAGGCTCTGATGGGGACACAGATGTGCGGAAAGGCTCTGATGGGGACACAGATGTATGGGCAGTCTCTGATGGGGACACAGATGTGTGGAAAGGCTCTGATGGTGACACAGATGTGCGGAAAGGCTCTGATGGGGACACAGATGTATGGGCAGTCTCTGATGGGGACACAGATGTGTGGAAAGGCTCTGATGGGGACACAGCTGTGTGGAAAGGCTCTGATGGGGATACAGATGTATGGGAAGTCTCTGATGGGGACACAGATGTGTGGAAAGGCTCTGATGGGGACACAGATGTGTTGGAAGTCTCTGATGGGGACACAGATGTGTGGAAAGTCTCTGATGGGGACACAGATGTGTGGAAAGTCTCTGATGAGGACACAGATGTGTGGAAAGGCTCTGATGGGGACACAGATGTGTGGAAAGTCTCTGATAGGGACACAGATGTGTGGAAAGTCTCTGATGGGGACACAGATGTGTGGAAAGTCTCTGATGAGGACACAGATGTGTGGAAAGGCTCTGATGGGGACACAGATGTGTGGAAAGGCTCTGATGGGGACACAGATGTGTGGAAAGTCTCTGATGGGGACACAGATGTGTGGAAAGTCTCTGATGGGGACACAGATGTGTGGAAAGTCTCTGATGGGGACACAGATGTGTGGAAAGTCTCTGATGGGGACACAGATGTGTGGAAAGTCTCTGATGGGGACACAGATGTGTGGAAAGTCTCTGATGGGGACACAGATGTGTGGAAAGTCTCTGATGGGGACACAGATGTGTGGAAAGTCTCTGATGGGGACACAGATGTGTGGAAAGTCTCTGATGGGGACACAGATGTGTGGAAAGTCTCTGATGGGGACACAGCTGTGTGGAAAGTCTCTGATGGGGACACAGATGTGCGTAAAGTCTCTGATGGGGACACAGATGTGTTGAAAGTCTCTGATGGGGACACAGATGTGTGGAAAGGCTCTGATGGGGACACAGATGTGTGGAAAGGCTCTAAAGGGGACACAGATGTGCGGGAAGTCTCTGATAGGGACACAGATGTGAGGGAAGGCGCTGATGGGGACACAGATGTGAGGGAAGTCTCTGATGGGGACACAGATGTGCGGAAAGGCTCTGATGGGGACACAGATGTGCGGAAAGGCTCTGATGGGGACACAGATGTGAGGGAAGGCTCTGATGGGGACACAGATGTGTGGAAAGGCTCTGATGGGGACACAGATGTGTGGAAAGGCTCTGATGGGGACACAGATGTATGGAAAGGCTCTGATGGGGACACAGATGTGCGGAAAGGCTCTGATGGGGACACAGATGTGTGGAAAGGCTCTGATGGGGACACAGATGTGTGGGCAGTCTCTGATGGGGACACAGATGTGTGGAAAGGCTCTGATGGGGACACAGATGTGTGGAAAGTCTCTGATGGGGACACAGATGTGCGGAAAGGCTCTGATGGGGACACAGATGTGCGGAAAGGCTCTGATGGGGACACAGATGTGAGGGAAGGCTCTGATGGGGACACAGATGTGTGGAAAGGCTCTGATGGGGACACAGATGTGTGGAAAGGCTCTGATGGGGACACAGATGTATGGAAAGGCTCTGATGGGGACACAGATGTGCGGAAAGGCTCTGATGGGGACACAGATGTGTGGAAAGGCTCTGATGGGGACACAGATGTGTGGGCAGTCTCTGATGGGGACACAGATGTGTGGAAAGGCTCTGATGGGGACACAGATGTGTGGAAAGTCTCTGATGGGGACACAGATGTGTGGAAAGGCTCTGATGGGGACACAGATGTGTGGAAAGGCTCTGATGGGGACACAGATGTGTGGAAAGTCTCTGATGGGGACACAGATGTGAGGGAAGTCTCTGATGGGGACACAGATGTGCGGAAAGGCTCTGATGGGGACACAGATGTGTGGAAAGGCTCTGATGGGGACACAGATGTGTGGAAAGTCTCTGATGGGGACACAGATGTGTGGAAAGTCTCTGATGAGGACACAGATGTGTGGAAAGGCTCTGATGGGGACACAGATGTGTGGAAAGGCTCTAAAGGGGGCACAGATGTGTGGAAAGTCTCTGATGGGGACACAGATGTGTGGAAAGTCTCTGATGAGGACACAGATGTGTGGGCAGTCTCTGATGGGGACACAGATGTGTGGAAAGGCTCTAAAGGGGGCACAGATGTGAGGAAAGGCTCTGATGGGGACACAGATGTGTGGAAAGTCTCTGATGGGGACACAGATGTCTGGAAAGGCTCTGATGGGGACACAGATGTGAGGAAAGGCTCTGATGGGGACACAGATGTGCGGAAAGGCTCTGATGGGGACACAGATGTGTGGAAAGGCTCTGATGGGGACACAGATGTGTGGAAAGGCTCTGATGGGGACACAGATGTGCGGAAAGGCTCTGATGGGGACACAGATGTGTGGAAAGGCTCTGATGGGGACACAGATGTGTGGAAAGGCTCTGATGGGGACACAGATGTGTGGGAAGTCTCTGATGGGGACACAGATGTGAGGGAAGGCTCTGATGGGGACACAGATGTTTGGGAAGTCTCTGATGGGGACACAGATGTGCAGAAAGGCTCTGATGGGGACACAGATGTGTGGAAAGGCTCTGATGGGGACACAGATGTGAGGGAAGGCTCTGATGGGGACACAGATGTTTGGGAAGTCTCTGATGGGGACACAGATGTGCGGAAAGGCTCTGATGGGGACACAGATGTGCGGAAAGGCTCTGATGGGGACACAGATGTGAGGGAAGGCTCTGATGGGGACACAGATGTGTGGAAAGGCTCTGATGGGGACACAGATGTGAGGAAAGTCTCTGATGGGGACACAGATGTGTGGAAAGGCTCTGATGGGGACACAGATGTGAGGGAAGTCTCTGATGGGGACACAGATGTGCGGAAAGGCTCTGATGGGGACACAGATGTGTGGAAAGGCTCTGATGGGGACACAGATGTGAGGAAAGTCTCTGATGGGGACACAGATGTGTGGAAAGGCTCTGATGGGGACACAGATGTGAGGGAAGTCTCTGATGGGGACACAGATGTGCGGAAAGGCTCTGATGGGGACACAGATGTGCGGAAAGGCTCTGATGGGGACACAGATGTATGGGCAGTCTCTGATGGGGACACAGATGTGTGGAAAGGCTCTGATGGTGACACAGATGTGCGGAAAGGCTCTGATGGGGACACAGATGTATGGGCAGTCTCTGATGGGGACACAGATGTGTGGAAAGGCTCTGATGGGGACACAGCTGTGTGGAAAGGCTCTGATGGGGATACAGATGTATGGGAAGTCTCTGATGGGGACACAGATGTGTGGAAAGGCTCTGATGGGGACACAGATGTGTTGGAAGTCTCTGATGGGGACACAGATGTGTGGAAAGTCTCTGATGGGGACACAGATGTGTGGAAAGTCTCTGATGAGGACACAGATGTGTGGAAAGGCTCTGATGGGGACACAGATGTGTGGAAAGTCTCTGATAGGGACACAGATGTGTGGAAAGTCTCTGATGGGGACACAGATGTGTGGAAAGTCTCTGATGAGGACACAGATGTGTGGAAAGGCTCTGATGGGGACACAGATGTGTGGAAAGGCTCTGATGGGGACACAGATGTGTGGAAAGTCTCTGATGGGGACACAGATGTGTGGAAAGTCTCTGATGGGGACACAGATGTGTGGAAAGTCTCTGATGGGGACACAGATGTGTGGAAAGTCTCTGATGGGGACACAGATGTGTGGAAAGTCTCTGATGGGGACACAGATGTGTGGAAAGTCTCTGATGGGGACACAGATGTGTGGAAAGTCTCTGATGGGGACACAGATGTGTGGAAAGTCTCTGATGGGGACACAGATGTGTGGAAAGTCTCTGATGGGGACACAGATGTGTGGAAAGTCTCTGATGGGGACACAGCTGTGTGGAAAGTCTCTGATGGGGACACAGATGTGCGTAAAGTCTCTGATGGGGACACAGATGTGTTGAAAGTCTCTGATGGGGACACAGATGTGTGGAAAGGCTCTGATGGGGACACAGATGTGTGGAAAGGCTCTAAAGGGGACACAGATGTGCGGGAAGTCTCTGATAGGGACACAGATGTGAGGGAAGGCGCTGATGGGGACACAGATGTGAGGGAAGTCTCTGATGGGGACACAGATGTGCGGAAAGGCTCTGATGGGGACACAGATGTGCGGAAAGGCTCTGATGGGGACACAGATGTGAGGGAAGGCTCTGATGGGGACACAGATGTGTGGAAAGGCTCTGATGGGGACACAGATGTGTGGAAAGGCTCTGATGGGGACACAGATGTATGGAAAGGCTCTGATGGGGACACAGATGTGCGGAAAGGCTCTGATGGGGACACAGATGTGTGGAAAGGCTCTGATGGGGACACAGATGTGTGGGCAGTCTCTGATGGGGACACAGATGTGTGGAAAGGCTCTGATGGGGACACAGATGTGTGGAAAGTCTCTGATGGGGACACAGATGTGTGGAAAGGCTCTGATGGGGACACAGATGTGTGGAAAGGCTCTGATGGGGACACAGATGTGTGGAAAGTCTCTGATGGGGACACAGATGTGAGGGAAGTCTCTGATGGGGACACAGATGTGCGGAAAGGCTCTGATGGGGACACAGATGTGTGGAAAGGCTCTGATGGGGACACAGATGTGAGGAAAGTCTCTGATGGGGACACAGATGTGTGGAAAGGCTCTGATGGGGACACAGATGTGAGGGAAGTCTCTGATGGGGACACAGATGTGCGGAAAGGCTCTGATGGGGACACAGATGTGCGGAAAGGCTCTGATGGGGACACAGATGTATGGGCAGTCTCTGATGGGGACACAGATGTGTGGAAAGGCTCTGATGGTGACACAGATGTGCGGAAAGGCTCTGATGGGGACACAGATGTATGGGAAGTCTCTGATGGGGACACAGATGTGTGGAAAGGCTCTGATGGGAACACAGATGTGTTGGAAGTCTCTGATGGGGACACAGATGTGTGGAAAGTCTCTGATGGGGACACAGATGTGTGGAAAGTCTCTGATGAGGACACAGATGTGTGGAAAGGCTCTGATGGGGACACAGATGTGTGGAAAGTCTCTGATAGGGACACAGATGTGTGGAAAGTCTCTGATGGGGACACAGATGTGTGGAAAGTCTCTGATGAGGACACAGATGTGTGGAAAGGCTCTGATGGGGACACAGATGTGTGGAAAGGCTCTGATGGGGACACAGATGTGTGGAAAGTCTCTGATGGGGACACAGATGTGTGGAAAGTCTCTGATGGGGACACAGATGTGTGGAAAGTCTCTGATGGGGACACAGATGTGTGGAAAGTCTCTGATGGGGACACAGATGTGTGGAAAGTCTCTGATGGGGACACAGATGTGTGGAAAGTCTCTGATGGGGACACAGATGTGTGGAAAGTCTCTGATGGGGACACAGATGTGCGGGAAGTCTCTGATGGGGACACAGATGTGAGGGAAGGCGCTGATGGGGACACAGATGTGCAGAAAAAGCTCTGATGGGGACACAGATGTGTGGAAAGGCTCTCATGGGGTCACAGATGTGAGGGAAGGCTCTGATGGGGACACAGATGTGAGGAAAGGCTCTGATGGGGACACAGATGTGTGGAAAGGCTCTGATGGGGACACAGATGTGTGGAAAGGCTCTGATGGGGACACAGATGTGTGGAAAGTCTCTGATGGGGACACAGCTGTGTGGAAAGTCTCTGATGGGGACACAGATGTGCGGAAAGTCTCTGATGGGGACACAGATATGTTGAAAGTCTCTGATGGGGACACAGATGTGTGGAAAGGCTCTGATGGGGACACAGATGTGTGGAAAGGCTCTAAAGGGGACACAGATGTGCGGGAAGTCTCTGATGGGGACACAGATGTGAGGGAAGGCGCTGATGGGGACACAGATGTGAGGGAAGTCTCTGATGGGGACACAGATGTGCGGAAAGGCTCTGATGGGGACACAGATGTGCGGAAAGGCTCTGATGGGGACACAGATGTGAGGGAAGGCTCTGATGGGGACACAGATGTGTGGAAAGGCTCTGATGGGGACACAGATGTGTGGAAAGGCTCTGATGGGGACACAGATGTGTGGAAAGTCTCTGATGGGGACACAGATGTGAGGGAAGGCTCTGATGGGGACACAGATGTGCGGAAAGGCTCTGATGGGGACACAGATGTGTGGGCAGTCTCTGATGGGGACACAGATGTGTGGAAAGGCTCTGATGGGGACACAGATGTGTGGAAAGTCTCTGATGGGGACACAGATGTGCGAAAGGCTCTGATGGGGACACAGATGTGTGGAAAGGCTCTGATGGGGACACAGATGTGTGGAAAGGCTCTGATGGGGACACAGATGTGTGAAAGGCTCTGATGGGGACACAGATGTGTGGAAAGGCTCTGATGGGGACACAGATGTGTGGAAAGGCTCTGATGTGGACACAGATGTGAGGGAAGGCTCTGATGGGGACACAGATGTATGGAAAGGCTCTGATGGGGACACAGATGTATGGAAAGGCTCTGATGGGGACACAGATGTGAGGGAAGGCTCTGATGGGGACACAGATGTGTGGAAAGGCTCTGATGGGGACACAGATGTGTGGAAAGGCTCTGATGGGGACACAGATGTAGAAGGAGACTCTGATGGGGACACAGATGTGTGGAAAGGCACTGATGGGGACACAGATGTATGGAAAGGCTCTGATGGGGACACAGATGTGTGGAAAGGCTCTGATGGGGACACAGATGTGTGGAAAGTCTCTGATGGGGACACAGATGTGTTGAAAGTCTCTGATGGGGACACAGATGTGTGGAAAGGCTCTGATGGGGACACAGATGTGTGGAAAGGCTCTGATGGGGACACAGATGTGTGGAAAGTCTCTGATGGGGACATAGATGTGTTGAAAATCTCTGATGGGGACACAGATGTGTGGGCAGTCTCTGATGGGGACACAGATGTGTGGAAAGGCTCTAAAGGGGGCACAGATGTGAGGAAAGGCTCTGATGGGGACACAGATGTGTGGAAAGTCTCTGATGGGGACACAGATGTCTGGAAAGGCTTTGATGGGGACACAGATGTGAGGAAAGGCTCTGATGGGGACACAGATGTGCGGAAAGGCTCTGATGGGGACACAGATGTGTGGAAAGGCTCTGATGGGGACACAGATGTGTGGAAAGGCTCTGATGGGGACACAGATGTGCGGAAAGGCTCTGATGGGGACACAGATGTGTGGAAAGGCTCTGATGGGGACACAGATGTGTGGGAAGTCTCTGATGGGGACACAGATGTGAGGGAAGGCTCTGATGGGGACACAGATGTGTGGAAAGGCTCTGATGGGGACACAGATGTGTGGAAAGGCTCTGATGGGGACACAGATGTGTGGAAAGGCTCTGATGGGGACACAGATGTGCGGAAAGGATCTGATGGGGACACAGATGTGTGGAAAGGCTCTGATGGGGACACAGATGTGTGGAAAGGCTCTGATGGGGACACAGATGTGTGGAAAGGCTCTGATGGGGACACAGATGTATGGAAAGGCTCTGATGGGGACACAGATGTGTGGGAAGTCTCTGATGGGGAAACAGATGTGTTGAAAGTCTCTGATGGGGACACAGATGTGAGGGAAGGCTCTGATGGGGACACAGATGTTTGGGAAGTCTCTGATGGGGACACAGATGTGCGGAAAGGCTCTGATGGGGACACAGATGTGCGGAAAGGCTCTGATGGGGACACAGATGTGAGGGAAGGCTCTGATGGGGACACAGATGTTTGGGTAGTCTCTGATGGGGACACAGATGTGCGGAAAGGCTCTGATGGGGACACAGATGTGCGGAAAGGCTCTGATGGGGACACAGATGTGAGGGAAGGCTCTGATGGGGACACAGATGTGAGGGAAGGCTCTGATGGGGACACAGATGTGCAGAAAGGCTCTGATGGGGACACAGATGTGTGGGCAGTCTCTGATGGGGACACAGATGTGTGGAAAGGCTCTGATGGGGACACAGATGTGTGGAAAGTCTCTGATGGGGACATAGATGTGTGGAAAAGCTCTGATGGGGACACAGATGTATGGAAAGGCTCTGATGGGGACACAGATGTATGGAAAGGCTCTGATGGGGACACAGATGTGAGGGAAGGCTCTGATGGGGACACAGATGTGTGGAAAGGCTCTGATGGGGACACAGATGTGTGGAAAGGCTCTGATGGGGACACAGATGTGCGGAAAGGCTCTGATGGGGACACAGATGTGAGGGAAGGCTCTGATGGGGACACAGATGTGTGGAAAGGCACTGATGGGGACACAGATGTATGGAAAGGCTCTGATGGGGACACAGATGTGTGGAAAGGCTCTGATGGGGACACAGATGTGTGGAAAGTCTCTGATGGGGACACAGATGTGTTGAAAGTCTCTGATGGGGACACAGATGTGTGGAAAGGCTCTGATGGGGACACAGATATGTGGAAAGGCTCTGATGGGGACACAGATGTGTGGAAAGTCTCTGATGGGGACACAGATGTGTTGAAAATCTCTGATGGGGACACAGATGTGTGGGCAGTCTCTGATGGGGACACAGATGTGTGGAAAGGCTCTAAAGGGGGCACAGATGTGAGGAAAGGCTCTGATGGGGACACAGATGTGTGGAAAGTCTCTGATGGGGACACAGATGTCTGGAAAGGCTCTGATGGGGACACAGATGTGCGGAAAGGCTCTGATGGGGACACAGATGTGTGGAAAGGCTCTGATGGGGACACAGATGTGTGGAAAGGCTCTGATGGGGACACAGATGTGCGGAAAGGCTCTGATGGGGACACAGATGTGTGGAAAGGCTCTGATGGGGACACAGATGTGTGGAAAGGCTCTGATGGGGACACAGATGTGCGGAAAGGCTCTGATGGGGACACAGATGTGTGGAAAGGCTCTGATGGGGACACAGATGTGTGGAAAGGCTCTGATGGGGACACAGATGTGCGGAAAGGCTCTGATGGGGACACAGATGTGTGGAAAGGCTCTGATGGGGACACAGATGTGTGGAAAGGCTCTGATGGGGACACAGATGTATGGAAAGGCTCTGATGGGGACACAGATGTGTGGGAAGTCTCTGATGGGGACACAGATGTGTTGAAAGTCTCTGATGGGGACACAGATGTGAGGGAAGGCTCTGATGGGGACACAGATGTTTGGGAAGTCTCTGATGGGGACACAGATGTGCAGAAAGGCTCTGATGGGGACACAGATGTGTGGAAAGGCTCTGATGGGGACACAGATGTGAGGGAAGGCTCTGATGGGGACACAGATGTTTGGGAAGTCTCTGATGGGGACACAGATATGCGGAAAGGCTCTGATGGGGACACAGATGTGAGGGAAGGCTCTGATGGGGACACAGATGTGTGGAAAGGCTCTGATGGGGACACAGATGTGAGGAAAGTCTCTGATGGGGACACAGATGTGTGGAAAGGCTCTGATGGGGGCACAGATGTGAGGGAAGTCTCTGATGGGGACACAGATGTGCGGAAAGGCTCTGATGGGGACACAGATGTGTGGAAAGGCTCTGATGGGGACACAGATGTGAGGAAAGTCTCTGATGGGGACACAGATGTGTGGAAAGGCTCTGATGGGGACACAGATGTGAGGGAAGTCTCTGATGGGGACACAGATGTGCGGAAAGGCTCTGATGGGGACACAGATGTGCGGAAAGGCTCTGATGGGGACACAGATGTATGGGCAGTCTCTGATGGGGACACAGATGTGTGGAAAGGCTCTGATGGTGACACAGATGTGCGGAAAGGCTCTGATGGGGACACAGATGTATGGGCAGTCTCTGATGGGGACACAGATGTGTGGAAAGGCTCTGATGGGGACACAGCTGTGTGGAAAGGCTCTGATGGGGATACAGATGTATGGGAAGTCTCTGATGGGGACACAGATGTGTGGAAAGGCTCTGATGGGGACACAGATGTGTTGGAAGTCTCTGATGGGGACACAGATGTGTGGAAAGTCTCTGATGGGGACACAGATGTGTGGAAAGTCTCTGATGAGGACACAGATGTGTGGAAAGGCTCTGATGGGGACACAGATGTGTGGAAAGTCTCTGATAGGGACACAGATGTGTGGAAAGTCTCTGATGGGGACACAGATGTGTGGAAAGGCTCTGATGGGGACACAGATGTGTGGAAAGGCTCTGATGGGGACACAGATGTGCGGAAAGGCTCTGATGGGGACACAGATGTGTGGAAAGGCTCTGATGGGGACACAGATGTGTGGAAAGGCTCTGATGGGGACACAGATGTGTGGAAAGGCTCTGATGGGGACACAGATGTATGGAAAGGCTCTGATGGGGACACAGATGTGTGGGAAGTCTCTGATGGGGACACAGATGTGTTGAAAGTCTCTGATGGGGACACAGATGTGAGGGAAGGCTCTGATGGGGACACAGATGTTTGGGAAGTCTCTGATGGGGACACAGATGTGCAGAAAGGCTCTGATGGGGACACAGATGTGTGGAAAGGCTCTGATGGGGACACAGATGTGTGGAAAGGCTCTGATGGGGACACAGATGTGCGGAAAGGCTCTGATGGGGACACAGATGTGTGGAAAGGCTCTGATGGGGACACAGATGTGTGGAAAGGCTCTGATGGGGACACAGATGTGTGGAAAGGCTCTGATGGGGACACAGATGTGTGGAAAGGCTCTGATGGGGACACAGATGTGCGGAAAGGCTCTGATGGGGACACAGATGTGTGGAAAGGCTCTGATGGGGACACAGATGTGTGGAAAGGCTCTGATGGGGACACAGATGTGTGGAAAGGCTCTGATGGGGACACAGATGTATGGAAAGGCTCTGATGGGGACACAGATGTGTGGAAAGGCTCTGATGGGGACACAGATGTGAGGGAAGGCTCTGATGGGGACACAGATGTTTGGGAAGTCTCTGATGGGGACACAGATATGCGGAAAGGCTCTGATGGGGACACAGATGTGAGGGAAGGCTCTGATGGGGACACAGATGTGTGGAAAGGCTCTGATGGGGACACAGATGTGAGGAAAGTCTCTGATGGGGACACAGATGTGTGGAAAGGCTCTGATGGGGGCACAGATGTGAGGGAAGTCTCTGATGGGGACACAGATGTGCGGAAAGGCTCTGATGGGGACACAGATGTGTGGAAAGGCTCTGATGGGGACACAGATGTGAGGAAAGTCTCTGATGGGGACACAGATGTGTGGAAAGGCTCTGATGGGGACACAGATGTGAGGGAAGTCTCTGATGGGGACACAGATGTGCGGAAAGGCTCTGATGGGGACACAGATGTGCGGAAAGGCTCTGATGGGGACACAGATGTATGGGCAGTCTCTGATGGGGACACAGATGTGTGGAAAGGCTCTGATGGTGACACAGATGTGCGGAAAGGCTCTGATGGGGACACAGATGTATGGGCAGTCTCTGATGGGGACACAGATGTGTGGAAAGGCTCTGATGGGGACACAGCTGTGTGGAAAGGCTCTGATGGGGATACAGATGTATGGGAAGTCTCTGATGGGGACACAGATGTGTGGAAAGGCTCTGATGGGGACACAGATGTGTTGGAAGTCTCTGATGGGGACACAGATGTGTGGAAAGTCTCTGATGGGGACACAGATGTGTGGAAAGTCTCTGATGAGGACACAGATGTGTGGAAAGGCTCTGATGGGGACACAGATGTGTGGAAAGTCTCTGATAGGGACACAGATGTGTGGAAAGTCTCTGATGGGGACACAGATGTGTGGAAAGTCTCTGATGAGGACACAGATGTGTGGAAAGGCTCTGATGGGGACACAGATGTGTGGAAAGGCTCTGATGGGGACACAGATGTGTGGAAAGTCTCTGATGGGGACACAGATGTGTGGAAAGTCTCTGATGGGGACACAGATGTGTGGAAAGTCTCTGATGGGGACACAGATGTGTGGAAAGTCTCTGATGGGGACACAGATGTGTGGAAAGTCTCTGATGGGGACACAGATGTGTGGAAAGTCTCTGATGGGGACACAGATGTGTGGAAAGTCTCTGATGGGGACACAGATGTGTGGAAAGTCTCTGATGGGGACACAGATGTGTGGAAAGTCTCTGATGGGGACACAGCTGTGTGGAAAGTTTCTGATGGGGACACAGATGTGCGTAAAGTCTCTGATGGGGACACAGATGTGTTGAAAGTCTCTGATGGGGACACAGATGTGTGGAAAGGCTCTGATGGGGACACAGATGTGTGGAAAGGCTCTAAAGGGGACACAGATGTGCGGGAAGTCTCTGATGGGGACACAGATGTGAGGGAAGGCGCTGATGGGGACACAGATGTGTGGAAAGGCTCTGATGGGGACACAGATGTCTGGAAAGGCTCTGATGGGGACATAGATGTGAGGAAAGGCTCTGATGGGGACACAGATGTGCGGAAAGGCTCTGATGGGGACACAGATGTGTGGAAAGGCTCTGATGGGGACACAGATGTGTGGAAAGGCTCTGATGGGGACACAGATGTGCGGAAAGGCTCTGATGGGGACACAGATGTGTTGAAAGTCTCTGATGGGGACACAGATGTGTTGAAAGTCTCTGATGGGGACACAGATGTGAGGGAAGGCTCTGATGGGGACACAGATGTTTGGGAAGTCTCTGATGGGGACACAGATGTGCAGAAAGGCTCTGATGGGGACACAGATGTGTGGAAAGGCTCTGATGGGGACACAGATGTGAGGGAAGGCTCTGATGGGGACACAGATGTTTGGGAAGTCTCTGATGGGGACACAGATGTGCGGAAAGGCTCTGATGGGGACACAGATGTGAGGGAAGGCTCTGATGGGGACACAGATGTGTGGAAAGGCTCTGATGGGGACACAGATGTGAGGGAAGTCTCTGATGGGGACACAGATGTGCGGAAAGGCTCTGATGGGGACACAGATGTGTGGAAAGGCTCTGATGGGGACACAGATGTGAGGAAAGTCTCTGATGGGGACACAGATGTGTGGAAAGGCTCTGATGGGGACACAGATGTAAGGGAAGTCTCTGATGGGGACACAGATGTGCGGAAAGGCTCTGATGGGGACACAGATGTGCGGAAAGGCTCTGATGGGGACACAGATGTATGGGCAGTCTCTGATGGGGACACAGATGTGTGGAAAGGCTCTGATGGTGACACAGATGTGCGGAAAGGCTCTGATGGGGACACAGATGTATGGGCAGTCTCTGATGGGGACACAGATGTGTGGAAAGGCTCTGATGGGGACACAGCTGTGTGGAAAGGCTCTGATGGGGATACAGATGTATGGGAAGTCTCTGATGGGGACACAGATGTGTGGAAAGGCTCTGATGGGGACACAGATGTGTTGGAAGTCTCTGATGGGGACACAGATGTGTGGAAAGTCTCTGATGGGGACACAGATGTGTGGAAAGTCTCTGATGAGGACACAGATGTGTGGAAAGGCTCTGATGGGGACACAGATGTGTGGAAAGTCTCTGATGGGGACACAGATGTGTGGAAAGTCTCTGATGGGGACACAGATGTGTGGAAAGTCTCTGATGAGGACACAGATGTGTGGAAAGGCTCTGATGGGGACACAGATGTGTGGAAAGGCTCTGATGGGGACACAGATGTGTGGAAAGTCTCTGATGGGGACACAGATGTGTGGAAAGTCTCTGATGGGGACACAGATGTGTGGAAAGTCTCTGATGGGGACACAGATGTGTGGAAAGTCTCTGATGGGGACACAGATGTGTGGAAAGTCTCTGATGGGGACACAGATGTGTGGAAAGTCTCTGATGGGGACACAGATGTGTGGAAAGTCTCTGATGGGGACACAGATGTGTGGAAAGTCTCTGATGGGGACACAGATGTGTGGAAAGTCTCTGATGGGGACACAGCTGTGTGGAAAGTTTCTGATGGGGACACAGATGTGCGTAAAGTCTCTGATGGGGACACAGATGTGTTGAAAGTCTCTGATGGGGACACAGATGTGTGGAAAGGCTCTGATGGGGACACAGATGTGTGGAAAGGCTCTAAAGGGGACACAGATGTGCGGGAAGTCTCTGATGGGGACACAGATGTGAGGGAAGGCACTGATGGGGACACAGATGTGAGGGAAGTCTCTGATGGGGACACAGATGTGCGGAAAGGCTCTGATGGGGACACAGATGTGCGGAAAGGCTCTGATGGGGACACAGATGTGAGGGAAGGCTCTGATGGGGACACAGATGTGTGGAAAGGCTCTGATGGGGACACAGATGTGTGGAAAGGCTCTGATGGGGA
Source organism: Lithobates septentrionalis (assembly GCA_037952835.1). Lineage (NCBI taxonomy): Eukaryota > Metazoa > Chordata > Amphibia > Anura > Ranidae > Lithobates > Lithobates septentrionalis. The sequence continues at coordinate 87,190 of JBBDGP010004305.1, read as the reverse complement.
CACAGATGTATGGAAAGGCTCTGATGGGGACACAGATGTGCGGAAAGGCTCTGATGGGGACACAGATGTGTGGAAAGGCTCTGATGGGGACACAGATGTGTGGGCAGTCTCTGATGGGGACACAGATGTGTGGAAAGGCTCTGATGGGGACACAGATGTGTGGAAAGTCTCTGATGGGGACACAGATGTGTGGAAAGGCTCTGATGGGGACACAGATGTGTGGAAAGGCTCTGATGGGGACACAGATGTGTGGAAAGTCTCTGATGGGGACACAGATGTGAGGGAAGGCTCTGATGGGGACACAGATGTGCGGAAAGGCTCTGATGGGGACACAGATGTGTGGGCAGTCTCTGATGGGGACACAGATGTGTGGAAAGGCTCTGATGGGGACACAGATGTGTGGAAAGTCTCTGATGGGGACACAGATGTGTGGAAAGGCTCTGATGGGGACACAGATGTGAGGAAAGTCTCTGATGGGGACACAGATGTGTGGAAAGGCTCTGATGGGGACACAGATGTGAGGGAAGTCTCTGATGGGGACACAGATGTGCGAAAAGGCTCTGATGGGGACACAGATGTGTGGAAAGGCTCTGATGGGGACACAGATGTGAGGAAAGTCTCTGATGGGGACACAGATGTTTGGAAAGGCTCTGATGGGGACACAGATGTGAGGGAAGTCTCTGATGGGGACACAGATGTGCGGAAAGGCTCTGATGGGGACACAGATGTGCAGAAAGGCTCTGATGGGGACACAGATGTATGGGCAGTCTCTGATGGGGACACAGATGTGTGGAAAGGCTCTGATGGTGACACAGATGTGCGGAAAGGCTCTGATGGGGACACAGATGTATGGGAAGTCTCTGATGGGGACACAGATGTGTGGAAAGGCTCTGATGGGAACACAGATGTGTTGGAAGTCTCTGATGGGGACACAGATGTGTGGAAAGTCTCTGATGGGGACACAGATGTGTGGAAAGTCTCTGATGAGGACACAGATGTGTGGAAAGGCTCTGATGGGGACACAGATGTGTGGAAAGTCTCTGATAGGGACACAGATGTGTGGAAAGTCTCTGATGGGGACACAGATGTGTGGAAAGGCTCTGATGAGGACACAGATGTGTGGAAAGGCTCTGATGGGGACACAGATGTGTGGAAAGGCTCTGATGGGGACACAGATGTGTGGAAAGTCTCTGATGGGGACACAGATGTGTGGACAGTCTCTGATGGGGACACAGATGTGTGGAAAGTCTCTGATGGGGACACAGATGTGTGGAAAGTCTCTGATGGGGACACAGATGTGTGGAAAGTCTCTGATGGGGACACAGATGTGTGGAAAGTCTCTGATGGGGACACAGATGTGTGGAAAGTCTCTGATGGGGACACAGATGTGTGGAAAGTCTCTGATGGGGACACAGATGTGTGGAAAGTCTCTGATGAGGACACAGATGTGTGGAAAGGCTCTGATGGGGACACAGATGTGTGGAAAGGCTCTGATGGGGACACAGATGTGTGGAAAGTCTCTGATGGGGACACAGATGTGTGGACAGTCTCTGATGGGGACACAGATGTGTGGAAAGTCTCTGATGGGGACACAGATGTGTGGAAAGTCTCTGATGGGGACACAGATGTGTGGAAAGTCTCTGATGGGGACACAGCTGTGTGGAAAGTCTCTGATGGGGACACAGATGTGCGTAAAGTCTCTGATGGGGACACAGATGTGTTGAAAGTCTCTGATGGGGACACAGATGTGTGGAAAGGCTCTGATGGGGACACAGATGTGTGGAAAGGCTCTAAAGGGGACACAGATGTGCGGGAAGTCTCTGATGGGGACACAGATGTGAGGGAAGGCGCTGATGGGGACACAGATGTGAGGGAAGTCTCTGATGGGGACACAGATGTGCGGAAAGGCTCTGATGGGGACACAGATGTGCGGAAAGGCTCTGATGGGGACACAGATGTGAGGGAAGGCTCTGATGGGGACACAGATGTGTGGAAAGGCTCTGATGGGGACACAGATGTGTGGAAAGGCTCTGATGGGGACACAGATGTATGGAAAGGCTCTGATGGGGACACAGATGTGCGGAAAGGCTCTGATGGGGACACAGATGTGTGGAAAGGCTCTGATGGGGACACAGATGTGTGGGCAGTCTCTGATGGGGACACAGATGTGTGGAAAGGCTCTGATGGGGACACAGATGTGTGGAAAGGCTCTGATGGGGACACAGATGTGTGGAAAGGCTCTGATGGGGACACAGATGTGTGGAAAGGCTCTGATGGGGACACAGATGTGTGGAAAGTCTCTGATGGGGACACAGATGTGAGGGAAGGCTCTGATGGGGACACAGATGTTTGGGAAGTCTCTGATGGGGACACAGATGTGCGGAAAGGCTCTGATGGGGACACAGATGTGCGGAAAGGCTCTGATGGGGACACAGATGTGAGGGAAGGCTCTGTTGGGGACACAGACGTTTGGGTAGTCTCTGATGGGGACACAGATGTGCGGAAAGGCTCTGATGGGGACACAGATGTGCGGAAAAGCTCTGATGGGGACACAGATGTGAGGGAAGGCTCTGATGGGGACACAGATGTGTGGAAAGGCTCTGATGGGGACACAGATGTGTGGAAAGGCTCTGATGGGGACACAGATGTATGGAAAGGCTCTGATGGGGACACAGATGTGCGGAAAGGCTCTGATGGGGACACAGATGTGTGGAAAGTCTCTGATGGAGACACAGATGTGTGGAAAGGCTCTGATGGGGACACAGATGTGTGGAAAGGCTCTGATGGGGACACAGATGTGTGGAAAGTCTCTGATGGGGACACAGATGTGAGGGAAGGCTCTGATGGGGACACAGATGTGCGGAAAGGCTCTGATGGGGACACAGATGTGTGGGCAGTCTCTGATGGGGACACAGATGTGTGGAAAGGCTCTGATGGGGACACAGATGTGTGGAAAGTCTCTGATGGGGACACAGATGTGCGAAAGGCTCTGATGGGGACATAGATGTGTGGAAAGGCTCTGATGGGGACACAGATGTATGGAAAGGCTCTGATGGGGACACAGATGTATGGAAAGGCTCTGATGGGGACACAGATGTGAGGGAAGGCTCTGATGGGGACACAGATGTGTGGAAAGGCTCTGATGGGGACACAGATGTGTGGAAAGGCTCTGATGGGGACACAGATGTGAGGGAAGGCTCTGATGGGGACACAGATGTGTGGAAAGGCACTGATGGGGACACAGATGTATGGAAAGGCTCTGATGGGGACACAGATGTGTGGAAAGGCTCTGATGGGGACACAGATGTGTGGAAAGTCTCTGATGGGGACACAGATGTGTTGAAAGTCTCTGATGGGGACACAGATGTGTGGAAAGGCTCTGATGGGGACACAGATGTGTGGAAAGGCTCTCATGGGGACACAGATGTGTGGAAAGTCTCTGATGGGGACACAGATGTGTTGAAAATCTCTAATGGGGACACAGATGTGTGGGCAGTCTCTGATGGGGACACAGATGTGTGGAAAGGCTCTAAAGGGGGCACAGATGTGAGGAAAGGCTCTGATGGGGACACAGATGTGTGGAAAGTCTCTGATGGGGACACAGATGTGTGGAAAGTCTCTGATGGGGACACAGATGTCTGGAAAGGCTCTGATGGGGACACAGATGTGAGGAAAGGCTCTGATGGGGACACAGATGTGCGGAAAGGCTCTGATGGGGACACAGATGTGTGAAAAGGCTCTGATGGGGACACAGATGTGTGGAAAGGCTCTGATGGGGACACAGATGTGCGGAAAGGCTCTGATGGGGACACAGATGTGTGGAAAGGCTCTGATGGGGACACAGATGTGTGGAAAGGCTCTGATGGGGACACAGATGTGTGGAAAGGCTCTGATGGGGACACAGATGTATGGAAAGGCTCTGATGGGGACACAGATGTGTGGGAAGTCTCTGATGGGGACACAGATGTGTTGAAAGTCTCTGATGGGGACACAGATGTGAGGGAAGGCTCTGATGGGGACACAGATGTTTGGGAAGTCTCTGATGGGGACACAGATGTGCGGAAAGGCTCTGATGGGGACACAGATGTGTGGAAAGGCTCTGATGGGGACACAGATGTGCAGAAAAGGCTCTGATGGGGACACAGATGTGTGGAAAGGCTCTGATGGGGACACAGATGTGTGGAAAGTCTCTGATGGGGACACAGATGTGTAGAAAGGCTCTGATGGGGACACAGATGTGCGGAAAGGCTCTAATGGGGACACAGATGTGCGGAAAGGCTCTGATGGGGACACAGATGTGTGGAAAGGCTCTGATGGGGACACAGATGTGTGGAAAGTCTCTGATGGGGACACAGATGTGTAGAAAGGCTCTGATGGGGACACAGATGTGCGGAAAGGCTCTGATGGGGACACAGATGTGCGGAAAGTCTCTGATGGGGACACAGATGTGCGGAAAGTCTCTGATGGGGACACAGATGTGCGGAAAGGCTCTGATGGGGACACAGATGTGCGGAAAGGCTCTGATGGGGACACAGATGTGTGGAAAGTCTCTGATGGGGACACAGATATGTGGAAAGGCTCTGATGGGGACACATATGTGTGGAAAGGCTCTGATGGGGACACAGATGTGTGGAAAGGCTCTGATGGGGACACAGATGTGAGGGAAGGCTCTGATGGGGACACAGATGTGCGGAAAGTCTCTGATGGGGACACAGATATGTGGAAAGGCTCTGATGGGGACACATATGTGTGGAAAGGCTCTGATGGGGACACAGATGTGTGGAAAGGCTCTGATGGGGACACAGATGTGTGGAAAGGCTCTGATGGGGACACAGATATGTGGAAAGGCTCTGATGGGGACACAGATGTGTGGAAAGGCTCTGATGGGGACACAGATGTGTGGAAAGGCTCTAATAGGGACACAGATGTGTGGAAAGGCTCTGATGGGGACACAGATGTGTGGAAAGGCTCTGATGGGGACACATATGTGTGGAAAGGCTCTGATGGGGACACAGACGTGTGGAAAAGCTCTAATAGGGACACAGATGTAGAAGGAGACTCTGATGGGGACACAGATATGTGGAAAGGCTCTGATGGGGAGACAGATGTGTGGAAAGTCTCTGATGGGGACACAGATGTGTGGAAAGGCTCTGATGGGGACACAGATGTGTGGAAAGTCTCTGATGGGGATACAGATGTGTGGAAAGGCTCTGATGGGGATACAGATGTGTGGAAAAGCTCTGATGGGATTAATTGAATTCATTCATTTGTAAATAACTGATTTTTCGCGGCCTGCAAATATTTGTAAACTCTACAACGTAGCCCCCGGGCTGAAAAGTTTGGAGACCCCTACTCTAGAATAAAATAAGCATTTAATCCTTGCAGTGGGGGGAGCACTTTGCATTTTCCCCGGAGTTCAGCTGTAAAGGAAACCATGAATGAATTCATTACTGTCAGTCCAAGGACTTCCATACTTTCCCATCACTGACATCAGACATTTGCTGATCAGAATCCTGACAGCCGGGGATGTGGATTGTGGAGGGTGATGGCGGTCTTTATATATATTTCAGCAGAGGCTCCATTGAAGAGTGAAGCAGATATAGAGCGTGGAAATGCTGACTGATTGACGGAACGCAGGAAATCAGCCGCGTCTGCAGACAGTCAGGAGTTCCGATGACGGTTTTCTCTCTCTGCGTTCTCTTTCACAAGCTCAAACCGTCCGACGCAATTCTCCGCCGCTGCATCCCATCACCCAACCCGCCTATAACTCTCGCTGAGTCTGGACATTACTTTTTATTATTAAAGAAGTCGTCGGCGTTCTCGAGTCACGCCGGGTTATTACCTGACTTAGTCGCCTCACGCGGCTGCACATAAAAGATCCATCTCAGAATTAAAATGAATTAATGGAGAAATTTTGTCCGGGCTAAAATGTGATTAACTGGATCCATCTGGATTGGCTGGATGGTGGCTACATCTCGCTCTCCGCGGCTTCTGGGAGCTCTTAATCGTCCAAGTTTAAATTAGATGGACACTTCACCATTTTTGTTTTATCGCCTGCCAACCCGCCATTACTGATGCGTGCAACAAAACAACGCACTCTTCTCCCCGCTATAAATAAGAAGAAATAACGTCAGAGTCAGGATTACGGAACCAGGAAACAAACAATGGATTTCATTCCGCTCTTTCGTGTCAAGGGAAGATTGATGATTAGTGGAAGTTTGCATTTATTTCCCAGAGCGGCGGAGAGACCCCTGTTTACAATGGCTGGAAAATGTTATTATAGAGAAGGTCATCTCTTCTCTTCACTTGATATGTACATTACATGCTAACACAGCTTCATTTGTTGTGTCCATCGTGTTGCAGAGTCACTGGACAGCACTGGCGGCCCGTCCATTACGGGCGCAGGGGCTCCGCCCCACCCCCCCTATTCATGCGCTTGGCCCCTAATCTCCATGCAGGGCGCCGGATGCATGGATTTCAATGTGGGTTTGTTTTTTTTAAGCACGTGATTAGAGCCGGAGGCTCCAATTGGTTTAAAAAAGGGTGGGCTCGGGGGCACAGAGCACTTCGCCCCAAGCTCACCCACTTGCTTGACATTAGCAAATTAATATTCGCTAACTTCTTCCTGCTTCTCCTCCCGGCCAATCAGGAAGAGGGTCCTAGGACCCAACTGGTTGGGGAGTCCTAAGACCTGATTGTCTGGGAGTCCTAAGACCTGATTGGCTGGGAGAAGAAGCGACCACCGGGACTCAGGAGGATATGCAGTGGGGAAGCCACCAAGCTGCGACCTGGATGGGATAAGTGCGGGGCTGGCCGGTGGCGACAGGTGAGTGAGCGGGGGGAGTGAGGGGGCCAGGTTTGTTTGCCGCCCCCCCCCCAAAAAAAAAGACCTGAGCACCAGCCGCCACTGCTGGACAGTCAGCTAATAAATGAGGAGCCGTATTGCTCCATATTCTGGATTTCTCAAAATTCCGGATTCCTCAATTTTCCAGATTCCTCAATCTTCCGGATTCCTCCATATTCCACGATATTCCGGATTTCTCCAGATTCCACCATATTCCGGATTCCTCCATATTCCGGATTCCTTCTGTGACAAAACCGTCCAGCACCCAGCTTGAGAGTTTCAATCAGTATACAGCTTCCTCCAGTCTGGGCATAGCAACCAGATATTATAGCTGACCATACAAGACTAGCCATAAATAGCTTGTATGAGAACTGAAACTGTTTATTGAAAACTCACACAGAATTGATATATTACACAATCAGGTGAGGCTGATCACATCGTGTCATATCGTAAGCAAAGGCAACTGTATACAGGAATATAATTAAAGCGGAGTACCACCCAAAAATGGAACTTCCGCTTTAAGTTCAGGTGACCCCCTGACATGACACATTTGGCATGTCATTTTTTTTTACCCTGTTTTTAGAGGCACCCAGCTCCCACTTCCTCCCCTGGTGCCACAGAGCCGGAATGAAGATCCCCTCTTCTCCTCTCCACTCCTCCTTCCCTCCTTTACACCCACCTCCCCTCCTCCCCTCCTCTCCACTCCTCCTTTCCTCCTTTACACCCTCCTCCCCTCCTCTCCACTCCTCCTTCCCTCCTTTACATCCTCCTCCCCTCCTCTCCACTCCTCCTTCCCTCCTTTACACCCTCCTCCCCTCCTCTCCACTCCCCCTCCCCTCCTCTACACCCTCCTCTCCACGCCTCCTCTACACCCTCCTCCTCTCCCCTCCTCTCCGCTCCTCCTCCCCTCCTTTACACCCACCCCCCTTCACTCCTCTTTCCCTTCTTTACACCCTGCTCTCCTCCCCTCCTCTCCTCCCCCTCTTCACACCTCCTTCAATCCTCTCCTCCCCTCCTTTACACCCTCCTCCTCTCCTCTCCACTCCCCCTTCCCTCCACTCCTCCTCCCCTCCTCTCCTCCCCCTCTCCACTTCTCCTCCCCTCCTCTCCTCTCTACTCCTCCTTCAATCCTCTCCTCCCCTCCTAGACACCCTCCTCCCCTCTTCTCCTCTCCACTCCTCCTTCCCTCCTCTCCACTCCTCCTTCCCTCCTCCCCTCCTCTCCACTCCTCCTTCCCTCCTTTACACCCTCCTCCCCTCCTCTCCACTCCTCCTTCCCTCCTTTACACCCTCCTCCCCTCCTCTCCACTCCTCCTTCCCTCCTTTACACCCTCCTCCCCTCCCCTCCTCTCCCCTCTCCCCTCTCCACTTCTCCTCCCCTCCTCTCCTCTCTACTCCTCCTTCAATACTCTCCTCCCCTCCTTTACACCCTCCTCCCCTCTTCTCCTCTCCACTCCTCCTTCCCTCCTCTCCACTCCTCCGAGGAATAGGTGACACCATTTCCATATTACGGTAACTTGGAGTTTGTCTTTACTCCTCTGGGAATAAATGACTCCATAAAATAAAATAACATAAAAGGAGGTTTTATAAAGATAATAACATCCGGTGTGATACGATTTACTCGTCTCTGCGTCTGTAATTTGGTGCGTTTGGCGTTCGCACAGCTGCCGCTGTGTAAATAACCCCCATAAAGCGCGTTCCATTTATCCCGTTTTTTTCCCCAGGCATCCCAGAAGCAATACGAGACGTTTCCTTCATTTGTATTCGTCACCCTCCCCTCCCCCGCCATTATTTGTCTTCTGTCATTACAAAGTAATTTTATTTTCCTCTTGGTACAAAACAATAGAACTGTCACCGCCACAAAACGTAAAAGATAAAATTCCCGCGGTGTTACCGTTGCCGGGTTGTAAAGCAAAGATGCGGCATGACATCACTAGGGGGAGGGGCAACACATTTCTGTCACTGGGAGGAAATAAAAAGTCCCTCTAATGTTTTACTGTCTTTTATTTAGATATACGGATTGCCGACGCATTTCATTCTGCGCATTACCGCGGCGCCCGATGGGATTCTGTAGAGTCGCAGTTGTGCATATATTACAAGATCGGTGCATTATGATGGGGGATGGGGGAGGCCTGGAATATGGAGGATTAGGACACAATGTGGAGAAAGGGGGCGTCCAAAAGCATTTAGCCACTGAGCTGGCGGTCAGCAAATCAGCATGCGCGTGTCGGTCCCCATTATCCAGCCAGGTACATTTCATGGGACATCTCCACCATTAATTTAAGTCAACCTCCAGGCATTTAATCCACCACTTTACTCCCCCATATAACTTTTTTTTATTCAACACAAAATCACACGGCTCTGAACAGAAAAGACAAATGATGAGACGGACGGCGGCACACCTAGTCCAGGTCCCTCCCAGAAACATCCAGAAACCAAATTCAGTCTTCAATTTTATTGTTGTTGTATGACCATGATAAGCAGAGCACGCAACCGCGTTTCGCTACGCAGGCCGTGTTCGCAGCACTGTAGACAAGGCCTGCGTTCGAAATGCGTCTGCGTGCCGGCTCTTATATGTATACTTTTTTTTTTAACCCTGTTCACTTCCCTGCGGATTTTGGGTCACTCTGGTGACATCACAGCAGCTTACTCCACCTCTGGCAGCGGTGAGGGGGGGGGGGGGCATTCTTCCTGGACTGTGAACCTTTTTGTAGGAAGATTTTGTGGGAAGAGGGGGGGGTTAGACCAATGAAGATGGGCAGAAGATGAATGGGGGAGTGGTTGGTGGTGGCTGATGAGGATGAGTGGATGATAAAGGGAGGGGTGGTGTTCAGTGGTGGATGATGAAGAAGGAGCAGCTGGTGATGAAAATGGGTGGATGGTGAAAAAATGGGGGGTGGTCAGTGGTGGCCAATAAAGATGGTTGGATGATAAAAAATTGGGGGGGGGGGGGGGGATGAGGAAAATAAGTGATGAAGAAAATAGAAGGTGTGCTGGATGATGTCTGATGAAGAAGGGGGTGGTTGGTTGGGGCCAATCAAGATGTGTAGATGAAGAAGATGGATGGTGGGGGTTAGTGGTGGGCAATGAAAATGAGTGAATGATAAACAGGAAGGGGGGGGGTGGTGGATGATGAAGATGAGTAGAAGATGTAGAAGGGGGGGTGGCTGGTGGTAGCTGATGAAGATGGATGGATGATGAAGATGGGGCGATGACCAGTGGTGGGTGATGAAGATGGATGGATGATGAAGATGGGGGTTGTTGGTGGCCAATGAAGATGGCTGATGAAGATGGGGAGTAGCCAGTTGTCACTGATGAAGATGGATAGATAATTAAGATGGGCGGGTTGTTGGTGACGAGTAAAGATGGATGGATGATGAAGATGGGGGGGTTGCCCATTGTTGGGCGAAGAAGATGGATGGATGATGAGGATGGGCGGGTTGTTGGTGGCCAATGAAGATGGATGGATGATGAAAATGGGTGGGCTGTTGGTGGCCAATGAAGATGGATGGATGATGAAAATGGGTGGGCTGTTGGTGGCCAATGAAGATGGATGGATGATGAGGATGGGCGGGCTGTTGGTGTCCAATGAAGATGGATGGATGGATGGATGATGAGGATGGGCGGGCTGTTGGTGGCCAATGAAGATGGATGGATGATGAAGATGGGTGGGCTGTTGGCGGCCAATGAAGATGGATGGATGATGAAGATGAATGGGTTGTTGGTGGTCAATGAAGATGGATGGATGATGAAGATGGATGGATGGATGGATGATGAAGATGAATGGATGGATGGATGATGAAGATGAATGGGTTGTTGGTGGTCAATGAAGATGGATGGATGATGAAGATGGATGGATGGATGGATGATGAAGGTGGGCGGGATGTTGGTGGCCAATGAGGATGGATGGATGATGAAGGTGGGCGGGCTGTTGGTGGCCAATGAGGATGGATGGATGATGAAGATGGGCGGGCTGTTTGTGGCCAATGAGGATAGATGGATGATGAGGATGGGCGGGCTGTTGGTGGCCAATGAGGATGGATGGATGATAAAGATGGGTGGGCTGTTGGTGGCCAATGAGGATGGATGGATGATGAAGATGGGCGGGCTGTTGGTGGCCAATGAGGATAGATGGATGATGAGGATGGGCGGGCTGTTGGTGGCCAATGAGGATGGATGGATGATAAAAATGGGTGGGCTGTTGGTGGCCAATGAGGATGGATGGATGATGAAGATGGGCGGGCTGTTTGTGGCCAATGAGGATGGATGGATGATGAGGATGGGCGGGCTGTTGGTGGCCAATGAAGATGGATGGATGATAAAGATGGGCGGGCTGTTGGTGGTCAATGAAGATGGATGGATGATGAAGATGAGTGGGCTGTTGGTGGCCAATGAGGATGGATGACAGGGAATACCCAACTTCACCACACCCCTTCCTCCGCGCCGCTCCCTTCTGACCCGTCAGTGTGTGAATTATCATGTGACAGACCAGAGATGAGACGGTAAAGCACATGAAAAGCTGTCAATATCCGGGGAGTTCCCAGGTAAAATATGATGTATGAGCAGCACTGTGATGTCATTCTAAAGAGCGTCCCAAAGCACCTGTAGACAGACATGCATTGTAATACAGCACAATGGGCATTGCATGCACAATTCTTTGGCAGTGCTCCACAATGCATGCCAGTACGTCTCCACATATTGTGCTGCGCATGTCTGTTGGTAGGTGCATTGAGGAAGGTGTTACTGCAACACATACACTATATTCCCAAAAGTATTGGGACGCCTGCCTTTACACGCACATGAACTATAATGACATCCCAGTCTTAGTCCGGAGGGTTCAATATTGAGTTGGCTCCGCCCTTTGCAGCTATAACAGCTTCACCTCTTCTGGGAAGGCCGTCCACAAGGTTTAGGAGGGTGTCTATGGGAATGTTTGACCATTCTTCCAGAAGAGCATTTGTGAGGTCAGGCACTGATGTTGGATGAGAAGGCCTGGCTTGCAGTCTCCGCTCTAATTCATCCCAAAGGTATTCTATGGGGTTGAGGTCAGGACTCTGTGCAGGCCAGTCAAGTTCCTCCACCCCAAACTTGCTCATCTATGTCTTTATGGACCTTGTCTTTAGGACGGATCCCATACTGAACTCTGTGCTGTAAATCTCCCCTGGAGATGGAATGAGCGGAGTCCCCCCAAAATCATACCTGTTACCAGCTGATCAGTGTGTCCCGGCCAATGACTGATCGCCGGGACCCGCTGATCGGCTCCGCCATTCAGGGAACGGAGCTCTGTACACTGACAGGCGATCGTGCAAAGCAGGGAAAAAACACAACAGGATCATTCAGTAAATGCACCACATAACACACACAGTAAACGATGATCGGCCCTCGATCATCCTAGATATGAACCCCTTCCCAGTGACAGTGTATAGTATTATCTCTGATCACTGTATTAATGTGATGTTAGTGAGTGTACCCCCCAAGCCAGCGTCAGTTAGTGTCAGATTGCCCGGCTCACTATCACAATCCCATTAAAAGTCACTGATCACCGCCATTAGTAGTATAACAAAAAAATATATAAAAAATATGAAAACTTTCACACAAACCAATCAATATACACTTATTGGGATTTTTTTCCAAAAAATATGTAGCAGAATACATATCGGCCTAAACTGAGGAAGAAATTCGATTTTTTATTTACTGGATGTTTTATAGCAGAAAGTAATTGTCGCTCTTTTTTTGTTTATAGCGAAAAAAATAAAAACCGCGGAGGTGATCAAATACCACCAAAAGAAAGCTCTATTTGTGGGAAAAAAAGAACGTCGATTTTATTTGGTACAACATCGCACAACCGCGCAATTGTCAGTTAAAATAATGCAGTGCCGTATCGCAAAAAAATGGCCTGGTCATGAAGGGGGAGTAAATCTTCCGGAGCTGAGGTGGTTAATCGACTTAAGTGCGTTCTTCTGACAATACATTGGCATCACTCAGAAAACGTTACATATTCGCTGTGCGGGATGTACAGAAATTACCTCGGGTGCAGTTCTTCATGGCGAACGAGTCCACGGCGGCAGCGGCCGTCCCGCCTTCGTCATCCACGTAATCCAAGGATATCCGGAACGGCTTTCCCTCGTGTCTCACCGCTCCTCCAATCACGACCCATCTGAGATCAGGAAACAAAATCAGAGAAAGACGGAGATGAGAATCCAAAGAGCTCTCCCATTTCCCCCACAAGCCATCGTCCGCCATTTGTTTTCTTGGGTGGCGCAGGTTGGAGCGACTCCACCGGACTGATAGTCTATAGAAATGAATTCTAGAGACCCCATAGGCTTCCGGGCGCCAGGACAGCGATGGAGCCACTAATTTCATGTACAAAACTGGTGACACGAGAAGATTCAGAGTTATCATTTCAGAACACGGAGCTCATTCTTCCCGCGACACACATCCCCCTCCCCCATCCCCCTCCCCCCCAGACAGAGACTTTGTACATATATATATAAAAAGACTGACACCATCCACTGCCCCACTGACACCGTCCACTGCCCTACTGACACCGTCCACTGCTCTACTGACACCGTCCACTGCTCTACTGACACCGTCCACTGCTCTACTGACACCGTCCACTGCTCTACTGACACCGTCCACTGCTCTACTGACACCGTCCACTGCTCTACTGACACCGTCCTCTGCTCTACTGACACCATCCACTGCTCTACTGACACCATCCACTGCTCTACTGACACCATCCACTGCTCTACTGACACCGTCCACTGCCCTACTGACACCATCCACTGCCCTACTGACACCGTCCACTGCCCTACTGACACCGTCCACTGCCCTACTGACACCGTCCACTGCTCTACTGACACCGTCCACCACCGCCCTACTGACACCGTCCACTGCTCTACTGACACCATCCACTGCTCTACTGACACCGTCCACTGCTCTACTGACACCGTCCACTGCTCTACTGACACCGTCCACTGCTCTACTGACACCGTCCACTGCTCTACTGACACGATCCACTGCTCTACTGACACCGTCCACTGCTCTACTGACACCGTCCACTGCTCTACTGACACCATCCACTGCCCTACTGACACCATCCTCTGCCCTACTGACACCGCCCACTGCTCTACTGACACCATCCACTGCCCTACTGACACCATCCTCTGCCCTACTGACACCGCCCACTGCCCTACTGACACCGTCCACTGCCCTACTGACACCGTCCACTGCTCTACTGACACCGTCCTCTGCCCTACTGACACCGTCCACTGCTCTACTGACACCGTCCTCTGCCCTACTGACACCGTCCACTGCTCTACTGACACCGTCCTCTGCCCTACTGACACCGTCCACTGCTCTACTGACACCATCCACTGCTCTACTGACACCATCCACTGCTCTACTGACACCGTCCACTGCTCTACTGACACCGTCCACTGCTCTACTGACACCGTCCACTGCCCTACTGACACCGTCCACTGCTCTACTGACACCATCCACTGCTCTACTGACACCATCCACTGCCCTACTGACACCGTCCACTGCTCTACTGACACCATCCACTGCTCTACTGACACCGTCCACTGCTCTACTGACAGCTTCCACTGCTCTACTGACACCATCCACTGCTCTACTGACACCATCCACTGCCCTACTGACACCGTCCACTGCTCTACTGACAGCTTCCACTGCCCTACTGACACCGTCCACTGCTCTACTGACACCGTCCTCTGCCCTACTGACACCGTCCACTGCTCTACTGACACCATCCACTGCTCTACTGACACCATCCACTGCTCTACTGACACCGTCCACTGCTCTACTGACAGCTTCCACTGCTCTACTGACACCGTCCACTGCTCTACTGACACCGTTCACTGCTCTACTGACACTGTCCTCTGCCCTACTGACACCGTCCACTGCTCTACTGACACCATCCACTGCTCTACTGACACCATCCACTGCTCTACTGACACCGTCCACTGCTCTACTGACACGATCCACTGCTCTACTGACACCATCCTCTGCCCTACTGACACCGTCCACTACTCTACTGACACCGTCCACTGCTCTACTGACACCATCCACTGCTCTACTGACACCATCCACTGCTCTACTGACACCGTCCACTGCTCTACTGACACCGTCCTCTGCTCTACTGACACCATCCACTGCCCTACTGACACCGTCCACTGCCCTACTGACACCGTCCACTGCCCTACTGACACCTTCCACTGCTCTACTGACACTGTCCACTGCTCTACTGACACCTTCCACTGCTCTACTGACACCATCCACTGCCCTACTGACACCTTCCACTGCCCTACTGACACCATCCACTGCTCTACTGACACCGTCCACTGCTCTACTGACACCATCCACTGCCCTACTGACACCGTCCACTGCTCTACTGACACCGTCCACTGCTCTACTGACACCGTCCTCTGCTCTACTGACACCATCCACTGCCCTACTGACACCGTCCACTGCCCTACTGACACCGTCCACTGCTCTACTGACACCGTCCACTGCTCTACTGACACCGTCCTCTGCTCTACTGACACCCTCCACTGCCCTACTGACACCGTCCACTGCTCTACTGACACCGTCCACTGCCCTACTGACACCGTCCACTGCTCTACTGACACCGTCCACTGCTCTACTGACACCGCCCACTGCTCTACTGACACCGTCCACTGCTCTACTGACACCGTCCACTGCCCTACTGACACCGTCCACTACCCTACTGACACCGTCCACTACCCTACTGACACCATCCACTGCTCTAGTGACACCATCCTCTGCTCTACTGACACCATCCACTGCCCTACTGACAACGTCCACTGCTCTACTGACACCGCCCACTGCTCTACTGACACCGTCCACTGCCCTACTGACACCGTCCACTGCTCTACTGACACCATCCACTGCCCTACTGACACCATCCACTGCCCTACTGACAACGTCCACTGCTCTACTGACACCGCCCACTGCTCTACTGACACCGTCCACTGCCCTACTGACACCATCCACTGCTCTACTGACACCGTCCACTGCTCTACTGACACCGTCCACTGCCCCACTGACACCATCCACTGCCCTACTGACACCATCCACTGCCCTACTGACACCGTCCACTGCTCTACTGACACCGTCCACTGCTCTACTGACAGCTTCCACTGCTCTACTGACACCGTCCACTGCTCTACTGACACCGTCCACTGCTCTACTGACACCGTCCACTGCTCTACTGACAGCTTCCACTGCTCTACTGACACTGTCCTCTGCCCTACTGACACCGTCCACTGCTCTACTGACACCATCCACTGCTCTACTGACACCATCCACTGCTCTACTGACACCATCCACTGCTCTACTGACACGATCCACTGCTCTACTGACACCATCCTCTGCCCTACTGACATCGTCCACTGCTCTACTGACACCGTCCACTGCCCCACTGACACCATCCACTGCCCTACTGACACCATCCACTGCCCTACTGACACCGTCCACTGCTCTACTGACACCGTCCACTGCTCTACTGACAGCTTCCACTGCTCTACTGACACCGTCCACTGCTCTACTGACACCGTCCACTGCTCTACTGACACCGTCCACTGCTCTACTGACAGCTTCCACTGCTCTACTGACACTGTCCTCTGCCCTACTGACACCGTCCACTGCTCTACTGACACCATCCACTGCTCTACTGACACCATCCACTGCTCTACTGACACCATCCACTGCTCTACTGACACGATCCACTGCTCTACTGACACCATCCTCTGCCCTACTGACATCGTCCACTGCTCTACTGACACCGTCCACTGCTCTACTGACACCATCCACTGCTCTACTGACACCATCCACTGCTCTACTGACACCGTCCACTGCTCTACTGACACCGTCCTCTGCTCTACTGACACCATCCAATGCCCTACTGACACCGTCCACTGCCCTACTGACACCGTCCACTGCCCTACTGACACCGTCCACTGCCCTACTGACACCGTCCACTGCCCTACTGACACCGTCCACTGCTCTACTGACACCGTCCACTGCTCTACTGACACCGTCCACTGCTCTACTGACACCGTCCACTGCTCTACTGACACCGTCCACTGCCCTACTGACACCGTCCACTGCTCTACTGACACCGTCCACTGCTCTACTGACACCGTCCTCTGCTCTACTGACACCGTCCTCTGCTCTACTGACACCGTCCACTGCTCTACTGACACCATCCACTGCCCTACTGACACCATCCACTGCCCTACTGACACCGTCCTCTGCTCTACTGACACCGTCCACTGCTCTACTGACATCGTCCACTGCTCTACTGACACCATCCACTGCTCTACTGACACCATCCACTGCCCTACTGACACCATCCACTGCCCTACTGACACCATTCATGTTTTAGGGTGCACTCCCTAATGCAGTAGTCTGCACACACCGATGGGTTTATCTATAATACAGTGAATGTGATATTCAGCAAACATTCTCTGCAGGTGAATCTTTTTTGCATGTGGATGCGTTTTGAATGACAGTGACTGATTCACCGCCGGTGAATGTTAGGTAAAAGTTGAATGTCGATTTCCTCTTCTGTGTATGCGGAGAGAAGCCCGTAATTCATTCTAGAATGTTCTTGTTGTTCTTATAAAAGCTTCTGACATGAAATGATTGGAGATAAGAAGGTCGCGGGGGGGTGGGGGGAGGGGTACATTAGAGCTTTGTTCCTGGAGAACATTGACAATATATTGTTATTGAGCCGTCAGTAACGCCATAAACTTCTAGGAAGTCATCTCCTGATGGATTCATTTCCTCATTTACTCTTTTTCTTCATTAATTCTAAAGACGTCCCGTGAAATTGACAGTTATTTACCGCGACGTCACATCCCAACTCGCTACAAAGACGCCAATTTGTTTCCTGAAGTGTCAGCAACAGTCCGATGTAATAAGGTGATGAGCGACACGTGGCGGGATTTAAAGGGGATCAGAATCACAAAAAATAACATTTATTTATTCTCCTTTATCATGACTATAAAGTGGAATTAAAGTCAAAAGCTAAGATTTGCTGCTTCTTTTTGTCTCCTTTTTGTTTTTTGTTTTTTGTTTTTTCTTTGTTGATTTAATACGTTTATTATATGACATTGTCAGTATATGCTGCTAATGTATGTACCTTTGTAACTAATATGCTGTCTGTATTGTTTACTAGCTATAAGTTCTTAAAATATTGAAAAGTGGATCCTGAAGAAGCCCTTATTCTGGGCGAAACGCGTTGATCCACATACCTTTGGTCATTCATTCAAGCTCAGATGGTTGTATATGTCTATGTGTAGAATATATTATCTTTTATGGAGTAAAATAATAATATAATATAATAAGAATAAAAGATTTTTGTGATTTTATATATTGCCATACTGACTAATTACCTTGGGCACTTGAAACCTCCCCCTCTCCCATAACAGCCCCATCTAGAGAGGAATGGGAAATGCCCTTTTTCAAAAATGTAACTCTAAATCTCCTCCCACCCACATTCTAAACCTAATCTATCTAGGCTTAAAAAGAAGAAAATATCACCATACTTACTTGTTCCGGTCCCGGCCCAGGTGGCTTCTCTGTGGGGGTGGAGAGGCCGCCGACAACGTAAGCCCCATACGAAGTCCATGGGTGACGTCACTTCCCAGGCGTTGTCAGCTATCTCCTGCACACAGCCTCCGCCGCTGGAGACCGGACCAGCTTCAGAAAAGGTAAGTATGGCGGTTTCTTTACAGGGCCAGATAGGTTAGTGTCAGGGCTGGGCTCAGCCCTTCCTTCTCTGAGTTGGCCGCTCAGCTGTGGACTAATTGCCAGCTCCCATCTCTCTCCACAGTGACTCACCTGTTGATATCCTGCTCGTCAGTCCTGCCTACTTAAGCCGTCCACTCCAGATGATCTCTGCCTTCGCCTTGGTCACATCTCTAGAGACGCTCTCCTGTGTTCCTGTTAAAGACTTGCTTGGCTGACATCCCTTCTGGCTCCAGATCCTGCTTGCTGTTCTACTACACTCATCTCTGGATCCCTGACGTTTTGGCTTGTCTGACTATCCGTTCCGGTTCCTGAACTCTGGCTTGTTTTGACTACATTTACTCTGTTTACCTTTTTTTTATTATTATTAAACAAGTGTGATTTAGGCCCCTTTCACACTTATACGACTTGTCCCAGGATTTTGTACTGCAAAATCTTATGACAAGTCATTCTCCATGATTTTCAATGACTACCATTCATATTGGCACGACTTTAAGTCGTGCCGACTTGAAAGTAGTCCCTGCACTACTTTGGTCCAACTTCTATGCGAGTTGTACTCCATAGACCTCAATGTTAAACCCTGAAGTAGCATGCAAATCGTGCCTGAATAATATAGACACGATTTCAGTACGACTTTGTAAGCACAAGCCTGGCTCGCTGATCGGGAAAGGAAAACTTTTTTTCCTTTCGCGATGAGCGACAGGCAATGCTGACAGCTGTCTGGTATGAATCCTGAGGGGGAACGCCGCGCCAAGTTTTAAATGAAAAAATCGGCGTGGGGTCCCACCCAAAATCCATACCAGACCCTTATCCGAGCACGCAGCCCGGCCGGTCAGGAATGGGGGTGGGGACGAGCGAGCGCCCCCCCTCCTGGACCGTACCAGGCCACATGCCCTCAACATGGGGGGTGGGTGCTTTGGGGCATGGGGGGCACCCTGCGGGCCCCCCCACCCCAAAGCACCTTGTCCCCATGTTGATGAGGACAAGGGCCTCTTCCCGACAACCCTGCCCGTTGGTTGTCGGGGTCTACGGGCGGAGGGCTTATCGGAATCCGGGAGCCCCTTTTAATAAGGGGGCCCCCAGATCCTGGCCCCCCACCCTATGTGAATGAGTATGGGGTACATCGTACCCCTACCCATTCACCTAGGGAAAAAAGCGTCAATAAAAAACACACTACACAGGTTTTTAATGTAATTTATTAGACAGCTCCGGGGTCTTCTTCCGACTTCGGGGGTCCTCTTCCGACTTCGGGGGTCTCTCCGGCGTCTTCTCCCGGTGTCCTGATCTTCTGCCAGCTCCTCCGCTATCTTCTGCAGCTCAATTGCTAGTGGTGGCCCGGACTTCTGCCTTCTGCCTTCTTCTTTTCTTCCAATGTTGACACGACGCTGTCTCCAGCTGGAATGGTCTCTGAACGCTCCGCAATGGACTTATATAGGTGGTGACCCCGCCCCTTATGAGGTCACTGTCTCGGGGCATGCTGGGACTGTGCCGTCATAAGGGGGCGTGGTCATCACTCGGTGACCACGCCCCCTAAAAAGTCACAGTCCCAGCATGCCCAGGGACTGTGACGGCATAAGGGGGCGGGGTCACCGCCTATACAAGTCCGTTGCGGAGCGCTCAGAGACCATTGCAGCTGGAGAGAGCGTCGTGTCAACATCTCTGGAAGAGAAGAGGGAAGAAGACGATCCAGAAGTCCGGACCACCGCTGGCAAAAGAGCGGCAGAAGATAGCGGTGGAGTCGGCAGAAGATGCGGACACCGGGAGAAGACGCTGGAGAGACCCCCGAAGTCGGAAGAGGACCCCCGAAGTCGGAAGAAGATCCCGGAGCTGCCTAATAAATTACTTTAAAAACCTGTGTAGTGTGTTTTTTATTGTCACTTTTTTCCCTAGGTGAATGGGTAGGGGTACGATGTACCCCATACTCATTCACATAGGGTGGGGGTCATGATCTGGGGGCCCCCTTATTAAAGGGGGCTCCCAGATTCTGATAAGCCCCCCCGCCCGCAGACCCGACAATCAACGGCCAGGGTTGTCGGGAAGAGGCCCTTGTCCTCATCAACATGGGGACAAGGTGCTTTGGGGTGGGGGCAGGGTGCCCCCATGCCCTAAAGCACTCACCGCCCCATGTTGAGGGCATGCGGCCTGGTATGGTCCAGGAGGGGGGGGGCGCTCGCTCGTCCCCAACCCCATTCCTGACCGGCCGGGCTGCGTGCTCGGATAAGGGTCTGGTATGGATTTTGGGGGGACCCCCCACGCCGATTTTTCTGCATAGGGGGTTCTCCTTACAATCCATACCAGACCTAAGGGCCTGGTATGCCCCTGGGGGGGAACCCACGCGTTTTTTTTTTTAAAACTTGGCGTGGAGTTCCCCCTTATGATTCATACCAACTACTGTATGTTTTCATTTGTTAATGCCAAAAATGTGGCAAAGTCGTACAAAGTAGTACTGCTCCCAAATCGCGGTAAAATCACAGCAAAATCGCGGCCGCCAAATCGCGGTAAAATCGTGCGACTTTGAAGTCGTATAAGTGTGAAAGGGGCCTTACCTCTACTTCTGTCTCAGTGTGATTCATGGTTTCTGACAGTTAGTCGTATAGGGCGTACACACGGTCGGACATTGATCGGACATTCCGACAACAAAATCCTAGGATTTTTTCTGACGGATGTTGGCTCAAACTTGTTTTGTCTACACACGGTCGCACAAAGTTGTCGGAAAATCCGATCGTTCTAAACGCGGTGACGTAAAACACGTACGTCGGGACTATAAACGGGGCAGTGGCCAATAGCTTTCATCTCTTTATTTATTCTGAGCATGCGTGGCACTTTGTCCGTCGGATTTGTGTACACACGATCAGAATTTCCGACAACGGATTTTGTTGTCGGAAAATTTTATCTCCTGCTCTCAAACTTTGTGTGTCGGAAAATCCGATGGAAAATGTGTGATGGAGCCCACACACGGTCGGAATTTCCGACAACACGCTCTGATCGGACATTTTCCATCGGAAAATCCGACCGTGTGTACGGGGCATTAGAATGTGGCTGAGGGGAGGTTTAGAGTTAGTTTTTGACTTTTTGTCCACTCTAACCGTTTCCCGCCCAACCTTTAACAATATGGTGGCTGGACGGGCCTCTCGTCAATCCAGGTGGATGTCAAATGGCGTCCTTCCGGATCGTGCATCGGAGGCACAGCAGCGCGGTCTGTCCACCGGACACAGCCAATGACCAATCAGAGTACTGGTTCACTGCTGGTACCATGTGACCGCTGCGACCAATCACAGCAGGTCACATGACAGTTATAAACAACAGATGGCTTCCTTTCAAATCATCCATTGTGTACAATTGTGTTGCTAGCTGTGATTGGTCAGTGTGATCACATGATACAGACAGGACCAATCACAGCCCATCTGTACCATGTGATTAGCTCTGGCCAATCACAGCTAATCAAAACAAAGCAAACTGAATGAATCAGTTTTATTCAGTAAAATGCGTGCTTATAGTAATGAATTCACAGCTATAAGCAATCAAAACGTGTAAAAAAATAAAATCCTCATCACTTCCCCAGAGTAGTACAATGTTGTGATGGTAACAATATATTGCTCTGGTCACAGTGTGTTAAAAAAATGTATTAACCACTTGCCGACCGCCGCATGTAGATATACGTCAGCAGAATGACACGACTGCACAAATGGGCGTACAGGTACGTCCCTTTGAATTTGCCGCTGGTGGCGCGCATGCAACCCTGCCGTGAGCTCCATGGGTGTGATCGGGGGTCCCGTGGACTCGATGTCTGTGGGGATACCCGCGATTGTCTCACAGAGAGGAAGAACAGGGAATTGCTGATGTAAACAATCATCTCCCCATTCTGCCTAGTGACAGGACACTGATCACAACCCCCTGTAATCGGGAGCCCCTCCCCCCACAGTTAGAACACACTCCTAGGACACACTTAACCCCTGCAGCACCGCCGGTGAATGTTCGGTAAAAGCCACATCCCCTTCTTTATAAACCTGCCCTTTAAAGTTGAATGTCGACTTGGTCCCAAATGGTCCGGAGCTGAAGTGGTTAAGAAAAAAAAAATTGGAAAAAAACTGAAAAAAAATGTATTATATATAAATATATATTATATATATTAAATTTTTTTTCATACTGCCGGTGTCCCTGATCACCGCCACACCAGTTATATGATGACGCCATACTGCACTGGTGACAGGATGTAAAAAAAAAATTTTTTAATTTTTTCAATTACTTCGATTTCCCCAAAATTATGATAAAAAAATGACAACTTCAAAAAAACTTGCCGCGCCTTTTACTAAATTCCTCGGACTGTCTACTTTCCAGAAAGGGGTGATTTGGGGGGTATTTGTACTGGGGGGTGATTTGGGGGGTATTTATACTGGGGGTGATTTGGGGGGTATTTATACTGGGGGTGATTTGGGGGGTATTTGTACTGGGGGTGATTTAGGGGGTATTTGTACTGGGGGGTGATTTGGGGGGTATTTATACTGGGGGTGATTTGGGGGGTATTAGTACTGGGGGGTGATTTGGGGGGTATTTGTACTGGGGGTGATTTAGGGGGTATTTGTACTGGGGGGTGATTTGGGGGGTATTAGTACTGGGGGGGTGATTTGGGGGGTATTAGTACTGGGGGGTGATTTGGGGGGTATTTGTACTGGGGGTGATTTGGGGGGTATTAGTACTGTGGGGGTGATTTGGGGGGTATTTGTACTGGGGGGTGATTTAGGGGGTATTTGTACTGGGGGGTGATTTGGGGGTATTTGTACTGGGGGGTATTTGTACTGGGGGTGATTTGGGGGGTATTTGTACTGGGGGGTGATTTGGGGTATTTGTACTGGGGGGTGATTTGGGGGGTATTTGTACTGGAAGTGATATTTGGGGGGTATTTGTACTGGGGGGTGATTTGGGGGGTATTTGTACTGGGGGTGATTTGGGGGGTATTTGTACTGGGGGGGGGGGTGATTTGGGGGGTATTTGTACTGGGGGTGATTTGGGGGGTATTTGTACTGGGGGGTGATTTGGGGGGTATTTGTACTGGGCAGTGATTTGGGGGGTATTTGTTCCTGGGGGGTGATTTGGGAGGTATTTGTACTGGGGGGGTGATTTGGGGGGTATTTGTACTGGGGGTGATTTGGGGGGTATTTGTACTGGGGGTGATTTGGGGGGTATTTGTACTGGAAGTGATATTTGGGGGGTATTTGTACTGGGGGGTGATTTGGGGGGTATTTGTACCTGGGGGTGATTTGGGGTATTTGTACTGGGGGGTGATTTGGGGGGTATTTGTACCTGGGGGTGATTTGGGGGGTATTTGTACTGGGGGGTGATTTGGGGGGTATTTGTACTGGGGGGTGATTTGGGGGGTATTTGTACTGGGGGTGATTTGGGGGGTATTTGTACTGGGGGGGTGATTTGAGGGGTATTTGTACTGGGGGGTGATTTGGGGGGTATTTGTACTGGGGGGTGATTTGGGGGGTATGTGTACTGGGGGGTGATTTGGGGGGTATTTGTACTGGGGGGTGATTTGGGGGGTATTTGTACTGGGGGGTGATTTGGGGGGTATTTGTACTGGGGGTGATTTGGGGGGTATTTGTACTGGGGGTGATTTGGGGGGTATTTGTACTGGGGGGTGATTTGGGGGGTATTTGTACTGGGGGGTGATTTGGGGGGTATTTGTACTGGGGGTGATTTGGGGGGTATTTGTACTGGGGGTGATTTAGGGGGTATTTGTACTGGGGGGTGATTTGGGGGGTATTAGTACTGGGGGGGTGATTTGGGGGGTATTAGTACTGGGGGGTGATTTGGGGGGTATTTGTACTGGGGGTGATTTGGGGGGTATTAGTACTGTGGGGGTGATTTGGGGGGTATTTGTACTGGGGGGTGATTTAGGGGGTATTTGTACTGGGGGGTGATTTGGGGGTATTTGTACTGGGGGGTATTTGTACTGGGGGTGATTTGGGGGGTATTTGTACTGGGGGTGATTTGGGGTATTTGTACTGGGGGGTGATTTGGGGGGTATTTGTACTGGAAGTGATATTTGGGGGGTATTTGTACTGGGGGGTGATTTGGGGGGTATTTGTACTGGGGGTGATTTGGGGGGTATTTGTACTGGGGGGGGGGGGTGATTTGGGGGGTATTTGTACTGGGGGTGATTTGGGGGGTATTTGTACTGGGGGGTGATTTGGGGGGTATTTGTACTGGGCAGTGATTTGGGGGGTATTTGTTCCTGGGGGGTGATTTGGGAGGTATTTGTACTGGGGGGGTGATTTGGGGGGTATTTGTACTGGGGGTGATTTGGGGGGTATTTGTACTGGGGGTGATTTGGGGGGTATTTGTACTGGAAGTGATATTTGGGGGGTATTTGTACTGGGGGGTGATTTGGGGGGTATTTGTACCTGGGGGTGATTTGGGGTATTTGTACTGGGGGGTGATTTGGGGGGTATTTGTACCTGGGGGTGATTTGGGGGGTATTTGTACTGGGGGGTGATTTGGGGGGTATTTGTACTGGGGGGTGATTTGGGGGGTATTTGTACTGGGGGTGATTTGGGGGGTATTTGTACTGGGGGGTGATTTGAGGGGTATTTGTACTGGGGGGTGATTTGGGGGGTATTTGTACTGGGGGGTGATTTGGGGGGTATTAGTACTGTGGGGGTGATTTGGGGGGTATTTGTACCTGGGGGTGATTTGGGGGGTATTTGTACTGGGGGGTGATTTGGGGGGTATTTGTACTGGGGGGTGATTTGGGGGGTATGTGTACTGGGGGGTGATTTGGGGGGTATTTGTACTGGGGGGTGATTTGGGGGGTATTTGTACTGGGGGGTGATTTGGGGGGTATTTGTACTGGGGGTGATTTGGGGGGTATTTGTACTGGGGGTGATTTGGGGGGTATTTGTACTGGGGGGTGATTTGAGGGGTATTTGTGCTGGCCTGGCTTTTTCAGGCCTCAAGAAATGAGATCGGCCGTCAGTACATCAGGATCGATCGATTGATCACATCTACACCATAGTGTGAGGTCTCTATAACTTTCCTACAGACTGAATAATATTCACTGATTTGGGGGATTTTCATTGAGGAAATGGAGCAGAATAACATTCCGACATAAATTTATGAAGAAAGATTATTTATTTGCAAAATTGTAAAACAGAAAGAAAGAAAAATTAGTTTTTTCTTTCCAAATTTTCAGTCTTTTTTAGTTTATAAAAACCCAGTGGTGATTAAAGAGGATCTCTGGGCTCCTTCAGAAGAAATGAAAATTCAGCAGCTACAATTCCAGTACAAATCCTGGAGCTGCTGACTTTTAATGACATTTACCTGTCCTGGAATCCAACAATGTCGGCAAGAGCCCCCCCCCTCCCCCGCCCCCCGGCTGCCAAACCGAGACCTGTGCCATCACACTGGAAGGAAAACCATTAAAGGTCCATTAAAGGTCCGGTCCACTTCTAGTCCATTCACATTGTTATCAGTCATGCCCTGAGGAAGGGGGCGCTCTTGCTCCAGGTGTCGGCCACTTTCATCGCTGTGAATATTTGGCGAGTAGAACCTTCAAGATTCTGATCCGCCATCATCACGTGCGTCTTCTGCAGGCAACTCAGCGACACAAATGTGTTCTTGTAGCGCTACATTACTATAATCACGTCACCTCTGCTGGGCGGGACCGCGCCGGGGGGGAGCAGAGCCATTACAATCCGGCAAATGATGACTAATATCCGCCATTATATGAGATTTACTAATCACATCCCCAAAGGTCACTTATTTCCTTTATGAAGCCTGAAGACAATTTTGAGTCAACGCCGAGCGTGAAAGCGGCGCAAATCCAGAAAACCAGAGCAGCGCATTTCATGGATACAATGACCACCTGGGATGAAGAGGGATTGGAAACAGCCGTGTCAGACCCCATTATCCCATCTTCAGGACAAAAATATAATGTGAACACACGTTTTTCCACTGCAGTGCGTTGCGGCCGGTAAAACGCACATTATGGGGTCTATTTATAGAAAACTTGCCGCTTGGATGTCACCGGCAGTCACACGGCCCTCATGAATAATTCCTATAATGTGTCTAATATGTCTATTTCCTATGAGTGTCAGCTCCATCTAGTGGCCATAATGCAGCATTTTCCTAATTGCGGTATTTCAGGAAAAACTGCATTATGGCCACCAGGTGGCGCTGACTACCATAGGAAATACACATATTAGACACATTACAGCGACTATTGGTGAGGACTGGACAAATGTCTCACCAATAATCAATGTAATGAAATGAGGTCATCTCTGTGCTGCTTATCCCATCGCTGTCCAATCACAGGACGGGGGCAGATCCATTATAGTCGGTAGACATGTGCACTGCCAAAAAATGTGTTCGTTTTCGGTTTTGTTTTGTTCGTTTATTTATTTTTTTTCGTTTTTCAGGTCATTCATTATGATCGCAATTTGTACATTTGTAAATTAGAAAATTCAGGATTTTGTAAATTAGAAATTTGAAAATCCAAAAACCCCAAATTTTGAAAATCTGAACTAGTAACTAATTATTAAATGATAAGTATTGGAATTTCCTTTCAAATTTGGCTGTTATTATTGTTATTTATTATTATTAATTAATTAAGTTATTATTAGTTCACTATTATTTCAGATTTCCGAATTTACAAATTTACGAATTCACTAATTTACTAATTTTCAAATATTCGTAAAAATTCGTTAGACGGATTTTCGTTATTTCGGATATTTCCGAAGTAACGAATTTGTTGAAATTCGTTAAAAAACGAATTTGGAACTAAATGAATTGCACATGTCTTATAGTCGGGGCCCAGAGGATGTGGGTGGGAAGATGTGGTTCGTTATTCAACCTGAAAGACTGAGGACATCTGGTGGCAGAAAAAAGTACTGCATGGGACAGATCTACAGGTGAACTCCGGGCACCAAACCTTTCCAGAGCTGCGGGAGGGGCCAGCAGGCTCCACCCACTACAGAAAACTACAGAAGGGGCGGAGACAAGACCTGCTCCCCTTCACAAGGAGAGAGAACAGAGCTGTGGGAGGAGCCCATCAGGCTCCACCCACTACAGGCTACCTGCAGAAACTACAGAAGGGGGCGGAGACAAGACCAACCACCCCCCTGCACAAGGAGAGAGGGCAGAGCTGTGGGAGGGGCCCATCAGGTACCTCGTTTGTCCCCACCTCTGGGGGACAGCCCCACAGCACCGTCCCTCTGAAGTTTGGCCCCATCCTCCTTCCTCCGCCGCTGGGCCAATGAGACAGCGCAGCGCGCATGCGCATTAGGGAACTGTCTGAAGCCGAAAGGCTTCACTGCCATCTACTTTGCTGGGAAGTCGAGCCAATGACAGCTGATCACGTGATGTAAACAGAATTCCAGTATTCATCTTTTTCTTCTTCTCACACTGACATCACAAGGAGAAAATAAAGCCGATCACCGGCTTCTGTGTAAGGGACATCGGTCCCGAAGAGGAAGATTCACAGCCATCTCATCTGTGCCCACCAGTGCATAACAGTGCCACCTATCAATGCCCAACAGTGGTGCCTCATCAGTGCCACCTACCAGGGCCGATCAGTGCCCACCACTGCCGCCCATCACTGCCGTCCATCAGTGCCACCTATCAATGCCCTTCAGTGCCGCCCATCACTGCCACCTATCAGTGCCACCTATCAGTGCCACCTATCAATGCCCTTCAGTGCCGCCCATCACTGCCACCTATCAGTGCCACCTATCAGTGCCACCTATCAATGCCCTTCAGTGCCGCCCATCACTGCCACCTATCAGTGCCACCTATCAGTGCCACCTATCAATGCCCTTCAGTGCCGCCCATCACTGCCACCTATCAGTGCCACCTATTAGTGCCACCTATCAATGCCCTTCAGTGCCGCCCATCACTGCCACCTATCAGTGCCACCTATCAATGCCCCTCAGTGCCGCCTATCACTGCCACCTATCAGTGCCACCTATCAGTGCCACCTATCAATGCCCTTCAGTGCCGCCCATCACTGCCACCTATCAGTGCCACCTATCAGTGCCACCTATCAATGCCCCTCAGTGCCGCCTATCACTGCCACCTATCAGTGCCACCTATCAGTGCCACCTATCAATGCCCTTCAGTGCCGCCCATCACTGCCACCTATCAGTGCCACCTATCAATGCCCTTCAGTGCCGCCCATCACTGCCACCTATCAGTGCCACCTATCAGTGCCACCTATCAATGCCCTTCAGTGCCGCCCATCACTGCCACCTATCAGTGCCACCTATTAGTGCCACCTATCAATGCCCTTCAGTGCCGCCCATCACTGCCACCTATCAGTGCCACCTATCAGTGCCACCTATCAATGCCCTTCAGTGCCGCCCATCACTGCCACCTATCAGTGCCACCTATTAGTGCCACCTATCAATGCCCTTCAGTGCCGCCCATCACTGCCACCTATCAGTGCCACCTATCAGTGTCACCTATCAATGCCCCTCAGTGCCGCCTATCACTGCCACCTATCAGTGCCACCTATCAGTGCCACCTATCAATGCCCTTCAGTGCCGCCCATCACTGCCACCTATCAGTGCCACCTATCAATGCCCTTCAGTGCCGCCCAT
This sequence comes from Lithobates septentrionalis, assembly GCA_037952835.1. NCBI lineage: Eukaryota > Metazoa > Chordata > Amphibia > Anura > Ranidae > Lithobates > Lithobates septentrionalis. The sequence goes on along the minus strand of JBBDGP010004305.1, from coordinate 57,953 downwards.
CACTGCCACCTCATCAGTGCCCACCAATGCCACCTATCAGGGCCCACCAGTACCACCTCATTAGTGCCCATCAATGCAGCCTATCGGTGCCCATCAGTGCACATCAATGAAGGAGAAAAATTACCAGTTTGCAAAATGTAATAACAAAATATAAACGGTTTTGTATTTTTTTTTTTTAATTCGTTCTTTTTTAATTTTTTTTTAGCAAAAAATAACCCCCCCCCAGAGGTGATCAAATACCACCAAAAGAAAACTCTATTTGTGGTAACAAAATGATAAAAATGTCATTTGTGTACAGTGTTACACGACCGCGTAATTGTCGTTCAAAGTGTGACAGCACTGAAAGCTGATAATTGGTCTGGGCGGGGGAGGCGGGGGGGTGGGGGGTATGGGGGGGCAGGGTGGGGGGTATGGGGAGGCAGGGTGGGGGGTATAAGCGCCCGGTAAGCAAGTGGTTAATACATGCGCTCAATACAAAGCATTTCTCTAGAAGCTCCGAGTCCCGGCAATTCCTCCGGGGTGGGGGAGGGGGAGGACAAGGACCTGAGGACAGGGATAGGTCAGGAAAACAATAAAAAGATTTCCCTCTTAAATATATTATAATTGTAACCCGTCCAAAATATAAAACCCGGGAAATGTGTTTTCTACTCTCCCTCAATGTGCTTTATAATAACTCATTTCTATCCATTCCAGTCATTTCGCTCTATAAGTGGAAATAGGAAGAGTCAATACAAAGCAGAGAGGTCGCTCCTCGTTCAGCTCTGAGCATCGATCGAAGATTGGCTCTGTGAATGATTGTCATTTCACCACATAGCAGATACAGGAAGAGTTCATTTACTAAAACTGGAGAACTCGGAATCTGGTGAAGCTGTGCATGGGAGCCAATCAGCTCCTAACTTCAGCTTCTTCAGTTAAACTTTGGTTTAGTAAATCTCCCCCACGGTGCCTTGAAAAAGTATTCATACCCCTTGAAATTTCCCACATTTTGTCAGGTTACAACCAAAAACGTAAATGTATTTTATTGTTTTTTTTTTGTGATAAACCAACACAAAGTGTCACATAATTGTGAAGTGGAGGGAAAATAATAAATGATACAAATAAATATGTGAAAAGTGTGTGTGTGTGTGTGTGGGGGGGGGGGGGGGCATTTGTATTCAGCCCCCTTTACTCTGATAACTAAAATCTAGAGGAACCAATTGCCTTCAGAAGTCACCTAATTAGTAAATAGAGTCCACCTGTGTGTCATTTAATCTCAGTATAAATACAGCTGTTCTGTGAAGCCCTCAGAGGTTTGTTAGAGAACCTTAGTGAACAAACAGCATCATGAAGGCCAAGGAACACACCAGACAGGTCAGGGATAAAGTTGGGGAGAAGTATAAAGCAGGGTTAGGTTATAAAAATATCTCCCAAGCTTTGAACATCTCACGGAGCTCTGTTCAATCCATCATCGGAAAATGGAAAGAGTATGGCACAACTGCAAACCTACCAAGACATGGCCGTCCACCTAAACTGACCGTGCCGGGCAAGGAGAGCATTCATCAGAGAAGAGTCAAGAGGTCCATGGTAACTCTGGAGGAGCTGCAGAGATCCACAGCTCAGGGGGGAGAATCTGTCCACAGGACAACTATTAGTCGTGTTCTCCACAAATCTGCCCTTTATGGAAGAGTGACAAGAAGAAAGACATTGGAGAAAGAAAGTCATAAGAAGTCCTGTTTGTAGTTTGTGAGAAGCCATGTGGAGGACACAGCAAACATGTGGAAGAAGGTGATCTGGTCACATGAGACCAAAATTCAACTTTATGGCCTAAAAGTAAAACTCTATGTGTGGGGAAACTAACACTGCACATCACCCTGAACACACCATCCCCACCGTGAAACATGGTGGTGGCAGCATCATGTGGTGGGGATGGTTTTCTTCAGCAGGGACAGGGAAGCTGGTCAGAGTTGATGGGAAGATGGATGGAGACAAATACAGGACAATCTTAGAAGAAAACCTGTTAGAGTCTACAAAAGACTTGAGACTGGGGGGGAGGTTCACCTTCCAGCAGGACAACGACCCGAAACATCCAGCCAGAGCTACAATGGAATGGTTTACATCAAAGCATATTCATGTGTTAGAATGGCCCAGTCACAGTCCAGACCTAAATCACATTGAGAATCTGTGGCAAGACTTGAAAATTGCTGTTCACAGACGCTCTCCATCCAATCTGACAGAGCTTGAGATATTTTACAAAGAAGAATGGGCAGAAATGTCCTCTCTAGATGTGCAAAGCTGGTAGAGACACCCCCAAAAAGACTTGTAGAGAAAGGGGGTTCTACAAAGTATTGACTCCGGGGGGCGCCATACAAATCTAATGGGAGGACAATCAACCACAGCTCAGGAACCCCGAGCGACCTCTGGAGGAACCCCGAGCGACCTCTGGAGGAACCCCGAGCGACCTCTGGAGGAACCCCGAGCGACCTCTGGAGGAACCCCGAGCGACCTGTGGAGGAACCCCGAGCAACCTCTGGAGGAACCCTGAGCGACCTCTGGAGGAACCCCGAGCGACCTCTGGAGGAACCCCGAGCGACCTCTGGAGGAACCCCGAGCGACCTCTGGAGGAACCCCGAGCGACCTCTGGAGGAACCCCGAGCGACCTCTGGAGGAACCCTGGGCTTCATGGAACTCTGCTTAGGAATGGCTGTTTAGAAGATACCTGATAACAAAAAAAAAAACTTTGTCAAATTGTATTTTTTAGTCCTGAAAGAAAAGAAGTAGAAAAACGCGGCCTCTTCCCTTTAAGCCAATCAGAGTCAGCCGGTAAGGAATATTATCGGAATTGTCTTTGGAGAGAAGTGATAGAGAATAAGTTGGAACTCCAAGCACGATATTATATGAGCAGATGGTACGGAACGTTAAGATCTGCTTTTGCCTCAAAGTAAATTGAAAATGATTAGGATTTACCGAACAAACATGGAGGCTTCCATTACTCTGTGCAAACGAAGAGCACTCCGGAGACGGGAGGGATCTCCGCGCCATAAGTGGAGGGATTAAACTGAAGTCCTCCAATCAGATGAGAATCTTATGGGAGTTCTCCTCCATGAAAGGTATTAGGAATTCTACTTATTAGACAAGGAGCAGCTGGAAGTGAAGGAATTCCGATCACACACCGGCACTTCTAGTGTGCCCGTCATTCATTGTGTGACTATCGGCAGGGGATGCTGGGCGGTGGTTGGGGGATTAGAGGAGTTTAAGAAAATGACACCAATATTAATGGCTGGATACCCTGAGAAGCATCATCTAAGGCAGACATTCTCAACCAGGGTTCCTCTAGAGGTTCCTTGGGTTGGCTCTTCTTGAGCTTCCATCTTGATGGCGCCTGGAGTGTCAGGTGTCCAATGCCACGTGGCAGAGGCAGCAGCTTCACCCCGATGATCTTTGTAAGAGTTGGTAAACAGTGGCATTGTGACCTCCTCTGTAAGGGGGCCATTTTTACCTAACCGCAGACATTAGAGTGTTCTTCTTCACTCTGGATCCAATGAACTGATTTTGGCAGGGGTTCCATGAAAACGTTATTTCAAAGGTTCCTCTAGGGTAGGGTCGCTAACCTTTCAGACCTCACAGACCACTAAATTCACCATTTTGAATCCCGTGGACCACTAACATGAAGTTTACATGCCTTATACACACAAAGCTCCGGCTCTCTGCCCCGCCCTGCACTCTACATCACACTGCTGCCTTACACAGACTCATCATTGGATCTCATCTCCTTATCCAGCCATTGGCTGGAGCTCTGTGCTCCCTCTCACAGCCTGTAATCAGCGCTGCCATTGGAAGTCCCCTCCTTCTTCAACTCCCACTCTCTGCACTACTCCCGGCGCCTCCCTCTAGGTTCACAGAAACCGGGACCACACAGGAGGCATCAGGTATCAATGCGCTTTGAGAACAACACTGGAAACAACATTGAGCCGTATACATCCGCCGCAATGTTGATTTGTGGCAGAACCCCTGGGGACCACCAAAACTTTCTTTTCACCATCACAATCACATGACTGCTGCTCTAAGGCAGGCTTCCTCAACCCTTTCAACATAGAGGAACCCTTGAAATAACTTTACGCTCTCAGGGAACCCCAACTAAAAATTACTATATCTACAATGATACATTAGTGTGATAGTAGCAAGAATGCTTCTTACATTGGTGGTCATTGGGAAGAATTACCCCCTTACAGATAGCTAAAAAGATGAATGGTGTCAGTGGGAACTTATCTGAGAGGCAGAAATTGCTCAAGGAACCCCCTATCACCCTCTGGAGGAACCCCGAGCAACCTCTGGAGGAACCCGAGCAACCTCTGGAGAAACCCCGAGCAACCTCTGGAGGAACCCTGGTTGAGGAACTCTGCCTTAGACTGTCAGCAGATCAGCCTCTAGTGACTCAGTGATCATCGGCACAGTGCCGAGAATACAGGACAACTGAGGCTGTGGAGAGCAGGGTGAGGCCGTGCCTTGGTGGGTTTATTACGCAGTATAGACACTTAGTTAAAAATTTTTACACAGCTTGACCTGCTGAAAGGGGCCAGCAGAAAACGATCTATTAGACCGAGTTCACACATATGCCAATTGAATGCAACCAATTCGCATTACAGGCAAGTGTGATCTCTCAATGAAGCCGGTTCACACATGTCTGGGGCGGCTGATAGGCAGAAATTGCTCAAGGAACCCCTAGCTCCCTCTGGAGGAACCCCTAGCACCCTCGGGAGGAACCCCTAGCACCCTCTGGAGGAACCCCTAGCTCCCTCTGGAGGAACCCCTAGCTCCCTCTGGAGGAACCCCTAGCTCCCTCTGGAGGAACCCCTAGTTCCCTCTGGAGGAACCCCTAGCACCCTCTGGAGGAACCCCTAGCTGCCTCTGGAGGAACCCCTAGCTCCCTCTGGAGGAACCCCTAGCTCCCTCTGGAGGAACCCCTAGCACCCTCTGGAGGAACCCCTAGCTGCCTCTGGAGGAACCCCTAGCTCCCTCTGGAGGAACCCCTAGCTCCCTCTGGAGGAACCCCTAGCTCCCTCTGGAGGAACCCCTAGCTGCCTCTGGAGGAACCCCTAGCTCCCTCTGGAGGAACCCCTAGCTCCCTCTGGAGGAACCCCTAGCACCCTCTGGAGGAACCCCTAGCTCCCTCTGGAGGAACCCCTAGCTCCCTCTGGAGGAACCCCTAGCACCCTCTGGAGGAACCCCTAGCTGCCTCTGGAGGAACCCCTAGCTCCCTCTGGAGGAACCCCTAGCTGCCTCTGGAGGAACCCCTAGCTCCCTCTGGAGGAACCCCTAGCTCCCTCTGGAGGAACCCCTAGCTCCCTCTGGAGGAACCCCTAGCTCCCTCTGGAGGAACCCCTAGCTCCCTCTGGAGGAACCCCTAGCACCCTCTGGAGGAACCCCTAGCTGCCTCTGGAGGAACCCCTAGCTCCCTCTGGAGGAACCCCTAGCTGCCTCTGGAGGAACCCCTAGCTCCCTCTGGAGGAACCCCTAGCTCCCTCTGGAGGAACCCCTAGCTCCCTCTGGAGGAACCCCTAGCTGCCTCTGGAGGAACCCCTAGCTCCCTCTGGAGGAACCCCTAGCTCCCTCTGGAGGAACCCCTAGCTGCCTCTGGAGGAACCCCTAGCTCCCTCTGGAGGAACCCCTAGCTCCCTCTGGAGGAACCCCTAGCTGCCTCTGGAGGAACCCCTAGCTCCCTCTGGAGGAACCCCTAGCTCCCTCTGGAGGAACCCTGCTCTGGGGTAAAAAGGTTGAGAAGGACTGAAATTGTGGTCTCCCTGCATGAGACACTCTGGTCGCAGCCCTCAGATTTGCTCCACTGGCAACAGCTAACGAAGTGACTAAATACCGTAGTGAAGTACAAAATCCCCAGACAAAGAACAAGCGGAGATCCTGCAACTCCCAGGAGATTAGTGTGGAGGAGAGACTTGACTGGGGTGGGCCGTTTGAAAAGGGGGAAGTGGTAGTTATGGTGGGTGTAGATAGTTTGTCAAAGAGCTCAGGATTGGTGGGTTTCTGGTTGGTGGGTGGAGCTGTAAGAGGCGGCAGCAGCCATTTTCACTTGCCAAATTTAGTTATATAACTTAGCTAGATGTTGGTGTTGGGTTTTTGCTTTGTGTTCTTGGCTTGGTGCTTCAGGTTGGTGGTCTCCTAACAACGCCAATTGTTTTTTATCATGAAGAAGATTTGGAAAGTGATGGAGGGGTATGGTTTTGGTAGTTGGTTGAAGGCTAGGTCTACTAATGACCATTTGGTATGATGGACTTGCCCAATGTTGACAAGGTGTTAATTTGAAGGGGTTGGTATCAGGTGGTTTACTCCAATGGTAGGAGTAGGGTATGATATTGTTATGGACCTGAGTCATTTTTACATGGCGTTTTAATCTCTTATTTTTTATTTCAGGTTATGTTTCCTGATTTGATTTATTTACACTATTTGTTTTAGGATATGTGCTTGGTCTGCATTTTTTTTTATTTTGGATCTATTTATTATTTACATATTTACATATTTTATGTTCTGATTGTAATTTCATTTATTATTTTAAACCATATTGTGACGTACCTTCATTTCAAATAATAACATTTATTTTAAGCCAATTACAAGTTTTTGGGTGTTTGCTTAGTTAGGGAATGGCCACCTCTGCCCTACCACAGGTGAAGGTTGAAAGCATTTAAAGTTAAATACGCGGTTGAGGATGGTGAAAGTAGATGATAGGAGCAAATCTCAAAACAAACGAGCAACCTCGCTGTCCTCTTTAGATCTACTGCCTTGTATAATACTCCAGTCATGTCACACTATTCTTCTTATGTGAATGTTCCGGCACTTTGTGTGTTCGGCGGCGGCGAGTCGAAAGGCAAAGAAGTTTTCGGAAATAAAAGAGCTGTTTTCGTGTTTACCACCTCGGAGAGATTAAAAAATAATTGTCCATTCTCCTAACTGAAGAACCCGGAGCAGCAGCCCTCCAGCGGATGATGAGGAGCATCTACAGAATGGTAACACTCTTACAGCCCGACTCTGAGAATTGAGAGAAGGAAGAATGGAGTAGCCCAGAATTCAATGTAATCCTAGTCTCTGCCCTGGTCATGTCCCCTGCACACTCACCACTCAATGGTCAAGTAATGATCCGCCTCATAGTCGCACAACAACATCCAGAGAGAGGTGGAGGAAGGGGTTGAGGGGTCGGCCCAACCTGAAGTTTGGGTTTAAAGCACCCAGACATACACTTTCAGGTGGGAAAATAGATCCTTGCCTCAAACTTGAAATTGGAACAATGAATATTTTTTTGGTCACAAACATAGACAGTTGACGTCGGATGTAGGGGGTGTGCAGAACCCGAGGTGGGCAGCTCCAAAGACCAAAGGGCCTCCAATGCCGTACCAGACTGAGGCCTAAAGAAAAGTGTCTATGATAGAAGTGACACACTGTTGGGTCCAAGAAAATCTTACAGCTTCAATATCCAATCCTCTCTGTGGCTTGCCATAAGAGCCTGTCCACACTCCATGGAAACTCCATCAGAAAACACGAAGGTTGCACACTGATGATGTCACTGATGATGTCACTTGTTCTGGTCTAAGAACCATCCCTCTCCAGGGCCGGGACCCCCCAGGAGAGGACATTCATCTGATTTAGGAAATCTAAGTGTAATAGTTTAAAGTGCCAAATGAAAAACCCTTAAGAGTCCAAATTTTAATTGTACAACTGGTTACAACAAGCAGGGCAAAAAAACAGCCAATGTGTTTTCGAGGACCACACAATCCCGCTTCATCAGAGCTGGGTGAATGGCAAAGTGTTAATATACTCCTAAAGACAGACAGAGGGTGTTATAAAGAACGGGAGGGTGTTCAAACCAGAAGTGACAAAATACCTCCATAAGGGGGCAGCACCAGGTCTGCTGGTGGAAATCTGGAGGGGGCACTGGATGTCAGACTGCTGAGGGTGCAAAACAATGGGCTCATGTAAGGGCATGACTTCCAAAACTCTGACTGTGCTCTTACCCTTCAGGATTTTGTTGGTGGTGGGATCCTCTCTCTTGAATGATGGTCTGTACAGCTTAAACGTATCTCTGTTTAAAAGCAGATGCTGCCTCCAATAACACATTGTAGTCCTTGTTTTTACTAAAAAAACTTAATGACACAAGGGGTAGGATGTATTCTAAACAGATGGCCAGGAGGTAGACTTCAGGCACCCTGTATGGGTCAGGTTAGGCACCCTGTATAGGATGGTAGCAAATGGTTATCTAGACTGGGATCCTATATGGGAAGTTGGGCATCCTGTATAGAAGGATAGTAGTTGGTTATCTAACCTGGGACTCTGTATGGGAGGATAGGAGTTAGTTATCTAGACTGGGACCCTATATGGGAGGTTAGGCACCCTGTACAGGATGGTAGCCATTGGTTATTCAAACTGGGACCCTGTATGGGAGGTAAGGCACCCTGTATAGGAGGGTAGCCATTGGTTATTCAAACTGGGACCCTGTATGGGAGGTAAGGCACCCTGTATTAGAGGGTAGTAGTTGGTTATTTAGACTGGGCCCCTATATGGGAGGTTGGGCACCCTGTATCGGAGGATAGCCATTGGTTATTTAAACTGGGACCCTGTATTGGTTTAGGTTAGGCACCCTGAATAGGAGGGGAGTAGTTGGTTATTTAGCCTGGGACCCTATATAGGAGGTTTGGCATCCTTTATAGCAGGGTAGTAGTTGGTTATCTAGACTGGGACCCTATATAGGAGGTTTGGCACCCTGTATAGCAGGGTAGTAATTGGTTCTATAGACTGGGACCCTATATAGGAGGTTTGGCACCCTGTATAGGAGGTTAGGAGTTTGTTATCTAGACTGGGACCCTATATAGGAGGTTTGGCACCCTGTATAGGAGGTTAGGAGTTGGTTATCTAGACTGGGACCCTATATAGGAGGTTTGGCACCCTGTATAGGAGGGTAGTAGTTGGTTATCTAGACTGGGACCCTATATAGGAGGTTTGGCACCCTGTATAGGAGGTTAGGAGTTGGTTATCTAGACTGGGACCCTATATAGGAGGTTTGGCACCCTGTATAGGAGGTTAGGAGTTGGTTATATAGACTGGGACCCTATATAGGAGGTTTGGCACCCTGTATAGGAGGGTAGTAGTTGGTTATCTAGACTGGGACCCTATATAGGAGGTTTGGCACCCTGTATAGGAGGGTAGTAGTTGGTTATCTAGACTGGGACCCTATATAGGAGGTTTGGCACCCTGAATAGGAGGGTAGTAGTTGGTTATCTAGACTGGGACCCTATATAGTAGGTTTGGCACCCTGTATAGGAGGGTAGTAGTTGGTTCTATAGACTGGGACCCTATATAGTAGGTTTGGCACCCTGTATAGGAGGTTAGGAGTTGGTTATCTAGACTGGGACCCTATATAGTAGGTTTGGCACCCTGTATAGGAGGTTAGGAGTTGGTTATCTAGACTGGGACCCTGTACCGGAGGTTAGGCACCCTGTATAGGAGGGTAGGAGTTGGTTATCTAGACTGGGACCCTATATAGTAGGTTTGGCACCCTGTATAGGAGGGTAGTAGTTGGTTCTATAGACTGGGACCCTATATAGTAGGTTTGGCACCCTCTATAGGAGGTTAGGAGTTGGTTATCTAGACTGGGACCCTGTACCGGAGGTTAGGCACCCTGTATAGGAGGGTAGTAGTTGGTTATCTAGACTGGGACCCTATATAGGAGGTTTGGCACCCTGTATAGCAGGGTAGTATTTGGGTATCTAGACTGGGACCCTATATAGTAGGTTTGGCACCCTGTATAGGAGGTTAGGAGTTGGTTATCTAGACTGGGACCCTGTACGGGAAGTTTGGCACCCTGTATAGGAGGGTAGTATTTGGGTATCTAGACTGGGACCCTATATAGGAGGTTTGGTACCCTGTATAGGAGGGTAGTAGTTGGTTCTATAGACTGGGACCCTGTACGGGAGGTTAGGCACCCTGTATGTGGAGTTAGGAGCTACTCTTCCAGATTGTGGCTCATTTTTAGGAACTTTATTTTTTTCACAGAAGAAGTTGCTGTTTTTCTGAAATGTTACTTTTTTATCTGGATGGTATAAAGGCAGGCAGTATTTGGCGGTGTTCCTCATAAAAGAGGTTTTTACGCAGTTGGGGTTGAAGGTAAAGCATAATGATGGATGGTGTGTCGTAGAGGCAGAGCGAGGGAAGAGTAATTGGCTTCGGACTGCCAGGCGAGGTGCAGGGGGTTAATGTGGCCAGGGAATCGGGTGGCTCCTGACATTCAGAAGGCCCGGGGACTGCAAGGGGGTGCTAAGCTGCTTGACGTGACTCCGAGAAATCATAGGCAACTTTTCTCAGGGCATCGCCTGGTGACTTACAAGTCCCGACAAAAAAAAAAAAGGCGAATTCAAGGATGGGAATGGGCGGCAGACGCATGAATGGGTTTTTGAAGTGAAGTGTCACTGAAATGGACAAACCGAAAAATGATGAAAAAATACACAGACAGAGGATTAGTGAAATCTGCTTGTATAAATCATCCCAACATCCAGCAAGACAGGCGGCTGAAGTTATATGAAAATCCCAATTTTCTGGTAAAAGTCGAGCTCTATTCCATCCCTTTATAGCCCCCAAAGACTTGCTCTTGGTTTTTAGATGAGGGGCAGTCTCACTGACCAAGAAGAAGGTGGCAAGGGTGGGGCCAAGCTTGACTTTTATAGAAGAAGTCAAGCTCTGCATTGAGTTTTGCTGCTTATAAGTCTTGATATATTCATTATTTTTACATGAAGTTTTCTCTTAAGGTGACCCACTTCTCATTACCTGCTGAATTTGAAATGCCCAGGTGTCAGGGTGGCATTGGGGGGGGGGGGGGGGGTCATTATGGTGAACAAGGATCATTGCCAGGAGACATGTGCGGAACGGAATAATGTGTTTAGTTTCGGATAGATTCGTTATGTTACTAATTCTGTTTCCTTTATTTGTTTCGGAATTCATTAAGTTTAATTTTGTTTTTCATTAGTTTTCTAATGAATTACAAAGTTTCGGAACGATTCGAATTCGGTCGAAAAATGATTGACCCATTCGAATTCTGTGTGAAGAATAGTTGGTTGTTAAAGCGGAGTTCCAGGGTTTTTTTTTTTAAATTGATCTTAGCATTATTACTAATTAAATGCAAAAACGAGTATACAATGTTCATTATTGATTTAGCAAAAATATAAACTTCTTACTCAATATTTTCTTCCCCCTGGTGTGGCCGTTGCCATCACGATTGTGGGCAGTGTGAAGCCCAATCGATGTCTCTTCCTGTATTAGCTTTGGTTACCCAGCATGCACCTCTCGATCTCGCGCATGCGCGATTCACCGGCGCCCGTAGCGCCGATTGTTACTAAAGTTGCCATAACAACGGCCAGCGACGGAGGAAGGCCTCGCCCTGTTGTTATGGCAACATAGATAAACACATCTCGGCGCTGTGATCCGACTTATATCACGTAATCTCCTGTCAGGAAATAATGGGATTTTTGATCACAGTACTGCACACAGACTCCTGGGAAATGATGACACATTATTTTCCAGGAGCTCAGGCGAGGGAGGAAGTGACGAGGAGCTCCGCGGACCAGGAAGTGGCAGATTAGGAGAGCTACATAGCAACAGGGCGATTCTGGTAAGTATAAAAAAAATTTTTCCAAATATTCTTTATAGGTTTAGAGGAGTCAGATTATGAAAAAAAATTTCAGGGCGGAACTCCACTTTAAGGATCGGGCCGGGACAAGGGCCTCTTCCCCACAACCCTGGCCAGTGGTTGTATGGGTGTGCGGGCGGGGGGGGGGGGCTTATTGGAATCTGGAAGCCCCCTTTAAAATCTATACCAGACCCGACCCAAAAGGCCTGCTATGAACTGGGGGAGGGGCACGCTTTTTTTTTCTGAATTTTTTATTGCCGACAGTCTTTTGTTTACATTTCAGCTGTCAGTGGGGAAGCCCGCTGACAGCTGACAAGCCATCGGTTGTTAAGGATGCAGCGGCCGGCTTTAACTCCTTAACAACCAGCTTTTCTTCACACAGTATTCGAATCAGTTGATCATTTTTTGACCGATCCAAATTCAATTTGCACATATCTAATTGCCAGCTTGTGTGCGCATTTAAATTTATGCTGACACGCCGATTATTGAGGGCATGAATGTACGCACCTATGGGAACACGGGTACGCACGCTTAATTCCAACCTTGGTGCCAGACGGCCTATTTAACCCCTTGTCTACCAGCACCGTTTATGAACAGTGGGTGGAAGCAAGCAAACGGCTGCACCTGGCCTGTATATTTTCCTCCACCAGACCACAAAAGGTTTAATTCACAAAGATCACACTCTGGAAAAAGGTTCTTTAGTTTTAAAAACCCAACTTACAGTCCAGGACGGTATCCCCCCCATCCTCTGGTCATCAATCTAAAGGCCCTGATGAAGGGGTAGTGCTGAGCCTCCGGGAAATGTTGGCTTTTGCTGCAGAATAAAATATCTAATGGACTTACAAACTAGTGTTGATGTGTCCAAATTTTCAACTATTTACCAAACTCCTGAGAGGGTCCAGCAGGATCTACATTTGTTGGTGAGCAGCCTCCAGGACCTCCAACCACATGTACCGTCACAACAAACCACCACCAGGTTCAATAGATCCTTAACCACAAAAAAGAACGGCATGTCTCCAAAAATAGTGACAGTTATTTTCAGTCCAATGAGATCTACACATTACAGTTCCATAAAACAAAGATCCTTAGCCTTGTGTGATAGCTTTGTGAATTGAGCCTTTCGAGTTGAAGGAAAAGAGTCAGCCAACCGTTCTGCGTTTTCAGAAGGAGAGGTCGGTGACCTCCATGTTCTCCTCTGGGCTGGTTTCCTTTAAAGCTCTCCTGTTCGGCATGTCCGAACGATTATTATTCATTACGCTGATCGTGACTCTTCTCTTCTCTGAGTCAGAGGCTCTCATCCTCCATCCGAGAAGGAAATGATCCCTCATCTATAATAGACCTCTGAGAGTAGCGTCACCGTCACCACATATCGTCACCACATATCGTCACCACATATCGTCACCACATATCGTCATCACATATCGTCACCACATATCGTCACCACATATCGTCACCACATATCGTCACCACATATCGTCACCACATATCGTCATCACATATCGTCACCACATATCGTCACCACATATCGTCATCACATATCGTCACCACATATCGTCACCACATATCGTCACCACATATCGTCATCACATATCGTCACCACATATCGTCACCACATATCGTCATCACATATCGTCACCACATATCGTCACCACATATCGTCACCACATATCGTCACCACATATCGTCACCACATATCGTCATCACATATCGTCACCACATATCGTCACCACATATCGTCACCACTAGGGATGAGCCGAACACCCCCCGGTTCGGTTCGCACCAGAACCCGCGAACGGACCGAAAGTTCGCACGAACGTTAGAACCCCATTGACGTCTATGGGACTCGAACGTTCGAAATCAAAAGTGCTCATTTTAAAGGCTAATTTGCATGGTATTGTCCGAAAAAGGGTTTGGGGACCCGGGTCCTACCCCAGGGGACATGTATCAATGCAAAAAAAACTTTTAAAAACGGCCGTTTTTTCGGGAGCAGTGATTTTAATGATGCTTAAAGTAAAAAAAAAAAAAGTGAAATATTCCTTTAAATATCGTACCTGGGGGGTGTCTATAGTATGCCTGTAAAGTGACGCGTGTTTCCCATGTTTAGAACAGTCCCTGCACCAAATGTCATTTTTAAAGGAAAAAATCTCATTTAAAACTGCTTGCGGGTTTAATGTCATGTCGGGTCCTGGCAATATGGATGAAAATCAGTGAGACAAACGGCATGGGTACCCCCCAGTCCATTACCAGGCCCTTTGGGTCCTGTATGGATATTAAGGGGAACCCCGCACCCAAATTAAAATAAGGAAAGGCCCTATATACTCTGAACAGCAGTATACAGGCGGTGCAAACAAGACAGGGACTGTAGGTTTGTTGTTAAGTAGAATCTCTTTGTAATTTTGAACGGGTACATTTTTAACGTGTTTAGCTCCAGCCAAAAAATCTTTTTTAAGCTTTTTGGAAAACATAGGGAAGGGTTATCACCCCTGTGACATTTGTTTTGCGTCTTTCCTCCTCTTCAGAAGATTTCACCTCACTTTTTTGTCCCAATGAAAAATGTTTTTTGAAAATTTGGGTTTTTTTGTGGAACAAGGATTGGAAAGCATCAGTGGAAAGGAGAAATTGTTTTCCCATATTAACTCTTACAGGAGAGAATTTCCCTTCCTAGGGGTAGATTTCATCTCACTTCCTGTTGTCTCCTTCCGTTTGCAAGTAGGAGTCGTTTGTAAGTTAGATGTTTGAAAGTAGGGTCCTGCCCTATATACTCAGCAGAAATTTGGGCCTTAGGTGTTGCTGTGGCCACAACACTGTAAGCCCTCACAGGGCCCTGCTGTGAAATATTAGATCAAGAATTGTAATTACATGCCCCTGTTGAACAGGAGCTGAAAAATTAGGCCTTAGGCACTGGTGCTGGTGCCACAACACTGCAACCCCTCACAGACACTCTAGTTGGAACGCAGGAACGAGCCCTGCTGCAAAGTATTGCATCAAAAATTGTAATTACACGCCCCTGTTAGACAGGGGCAGAAAAATTGGTCCTTAGGCACTGGTGCTGGTGCCACAACACTGCAACCCCTCACAGACACTCTAGTTGGAACGCAGGAACGAGCCCTGCTGCAAAGTATTGCATCAAAAATTGTAATTACACGCCCCTGTTAGACAGGGGCAGAAAAATTGGGCCTTAGGCACTGGTGCTGGTGCCACAACACTGCAACCCCTCACAGACACTCGAGTTGGAATGCAGGAACGAGCCCTGCTGCAAAGTATTACATCAAAAATTGTAATTACACGCCCCTGTTAAACAGGGGCTGAAAAATTGTGCCTTAGGCACTGGTGGTGGCGCCCAGAACCAAAAATGTTCTTACAAGCTATCAGCGTGATGATTGAGGAGGAAGAGGATAATTACTCAGGGATAGTCACTCAGCATCAGCATAGGCAGTCTTTGAAGGGATCTGAAAAAAATTATTCAGTTACATCAGCATCAGGTGCTTGGTAGCTGGTGGTGATCCAAGACTGATTCATTTTTATGAAGGTCAGCCGATCGACCGAGTCAGTGGACAGACGCACCCTGTGATCGGTTACCACGCCTCCAGCAGCACTGAATGTGCGTTCCGAAAGAACGCTGGATGCAGGACAGGCCAGTAGCTCAATTGCATACTGTGCAAGCTCTGGCCAGTGATCCATCCTCAAGACCCAGTAACCCAGAGGATTTTCGGTGGGAAAGGTGTCCAAGTCTGATCTTGCCCCTAGGTATTCCTGCACCATGTAAAACAGACGCTGGCGATGGTTGCTGGAACCGATCATACCTTGGGGCTGCGGACCAAAAAATTGTCTGAACGCATCGGTCAGACGGCCACCTTCTCCACCGCTCCTTCTTTGACTGACCGAAGCCTCAGCAACACGTTGTCCAGAAACAGGAGTTTGTAACCTCCCAGTCTCTGGGAACGCGTTGCACAGACCTTTCTGCAAGGCCTCCCGAAGATGTTTCATCCTCTGCTCCCTCTGCGATGGCAAGATAAGGTCCGCAACCTTACCCTTGTAACGTGGATCAAGGAGGGTTGCCAGCCAGTATTGGTCCTTCTCCTTGATACCACGAATACGAGGATCCTTACGCAGGCTTTGCAGGATCAGGGAGGCCATGCAGCGTAGGTTTGCTGAGGCATTCGGTCCGGAGTCCTCTGGGTCACTAAGGACAACAACGTCTGCAGCCACCTCCTCCCAGCCACGTACAAGTCCATGTGTTCCTTGGGACTGATCCCTTAAAGACTGCTGATGCTGAGTGCCAGGCTCCACCTCCATACTGACACAATCTTCCTCCTCCTCCTCCTCCTCCTCGTCCTCTTCCTGTGTGATCGGCGGGCACGCAGGAACACTGTCTGGATAAAGGGGGCCTTGAGAGCTAAGGAAGTCCTCCTCTTCCTGCCTCTGTTCTGCCTCAAGTGCCCTGTCCATTATTCCACGCAGCGTGTGCTCCAACAGGTGGACAAGGGGGACAGTGTCACTGATGCATGCACTGTCAGTGCTCACCATCCTCGTGGCCTCCTCGAATGGTGACAGGACAGTGCATGCATCCCTGATCATGGCCCACTGGCGTGGGGAAAAAAAACCAAGGTCCCCTGACCCTGTCCTGGTGCCATAGTCGCACAGGTACTCATTGATGGCCCTCTGCTGCGTGTGCAGCCGCTGCAGCATGGCCAACGTTGAGTTCCACCTGGTGGGCATGTCACAGATTAGGCGGTTCTTGGGCAGGTTAAACTCCTTTTGGAGGTCCGTCAGCCGAGCACTG
This sequence comes from Lithobates septentrionalis, assembly GCA_037952835.1. Taxonomy (NCBI): domain Eukaryota; kingdom Metazoa; phylum Chordata; class Amphibia; order Anura; family Ranidae; genus Lithobates; species Lithobates septentrionalis. The sequence continues at coordinate 41,514 of JBBDGP010004305.1, read as the reverse complement.
GCATTATATGACCGGCGGAAATGCACACAGACTTTCCTGGCCTGCCTCAGGACATCCTGTAAGCCCGGGTACCTGCCCAAGAACCGCTGCACCACCAAGTTAAGGACGTGAGCCAAACAGGGCACATGGGTCAGTTGTCCCTGTCGGAGGGCAGAGAGGAGGTTGGTGCCATTGTCGCAAACCACCATTCCTGCCTTAAGTTGGCGTGGCGTCAACCACCTCTGAACCTGCCCCTGCAGAGCTGACAGAACCTCTGCCCCAGTGTGGCTCCTGTCCCCCAAGCACACCAGCTCAAGCACCGCATGGCATCTTTTGGCCTGCGTATTTGCGTAGCCCCTTGAACGCCTACGGAGCACCGCTGGTTCCGAGGAAGAGGCCATGGAGGAAGAAGAAGAGGAGGGGGTGGAGGAGAGAGGTGTGTCACAATCAGCATTTTGGAGGCGTGGTGGCGGAACAACCTCCAACACTACTGCACCTTGTCCTGCATCCTTCCCAGCTGCCAGCAGAGTCACCCAATGCGCCGTGAAACTTAAGTAACGTCCCTGTCCATGCCTGCTGGACCATGAGTCAGCGGTAATATGCACCTTACCGCTGACCGCCCTGTCCAGCGAGGCATGGACATTGCCTTCCACATGCCGGTAGAGAGCCGGAATCGCCTTCCGTGAGAAAAAGTGGCGTTTGGGTACCTGCCACTGAGGAACCGCACATTCCACAAACTCACGGAAGGGGGCAGAGTCTACCAACTGAAAAGGCAGCAGTTGAAGTGCTAGCAATTTTGCCAAGCTAGCATTCAACCGCTGGGCATGTGGATGGCTGGGAGCAAACTTCTTTCGGCGGTGCAGCAGCTGGGGCAGGGAAATTTGCCTGGTACAATCTGACGTCGGTGTACCAAAAGCAGATTGCCCACAAGTACTTGGCTGTGACACACCTAATTCTACACCTTCATTCCTCTCACTGCAGGTCTCAGAGAGGACTGAAGGTCTAGTGGGGTTGGAAATCTCAGCTGATGAGGAGCAAGGAGAGATCCTCTTTGTTCTTTGGTGTGGGTCTTTTAGATATGCTTGCCAACGAACTGCATGGCAGGTCAACATATGTCTGGTCAAGCATGTGGTACCCAAGCGGGAGATGTTTTGGCCACGCGAGATACGCTTGAGACATATGTTGCAAATAGCAGCGGTGCGATCTGATGCACTCGTCTCAAAAAAGGCCCACACCAAAGAACTTTTTGAATAACGCGCAGAGACTGCAGCGCCCTGCACATGTGGAGCTTTGGGGTGTGATGCAGTCAATGTGCTGCCCTTAGGCTGGCCCCTGGAGGGCATCCTGCCTCGTTGGTGATGTGCCGCCTCCTCCTCCTCCTCCTCCTCTCTCCTATCAGGCACCCACGTTGAGTCAGTGACCTCATCATCCCCTCCCTCCTCATCACTGGAGCAAACCTGGCAGTATGCTGCAGCAGGGGGAGCATGACTGCCAGATTGCTGTCCTTCTTGGGCACCCCCTCTGTCCGTGCTCATGTTACTGCCTTCATCGAGCTCAGTATCATCATCAGAGCCTTCCAAACGCTGGGCATCCTCCTGGAGCATGTACCCAACACTGTGGTCAAACAGTTCGAGGGAATCCTCAGGAGGACATGGTGGAGCTAGGGAAGGAGTCACTGATGACATTGAGCTGAGGGAAGAGGCCGCTGCTTTGCCAGACAAAGCACCCTGGGCATGGGTGAGAGAGGATGAGGAGGATGAGGACGGCTTGGTCATCCACTCGACCAAGTCTTCCGCATGTTGCGGCTCAACACGGCCAGCTGCCGAAAAAAAGGCCAAGCGTGTCCCATGGCCACGTGCTGATGAGGATGCACCGTCTCCACGACCAGCACTAGACACAGAGCCTGCTTGCCCTCTCTTATTGGCTTGTGACTGTCTGCCTCTCCTTCTTGGCCTTCCAGACATACTAATGGCCTGTAGCTGCACTAAGCTGGGATAGAACACCTGTAATTTTCTTCAGGTAGCTTTATATACTGTAACCAGACAAGCCTGCCTGTCAGTAGGAAGATAACAGGAACGGATCTAGCTGAACACTGTGAGCAGGACGCACTGCACTAAATGTAAATAGCAGGAACGGATCTAGCTGAACACTGTGAGCAGGACGCACTGCACTAAATGTAAATAGCAGGAACGGATCTAGATAAACACTGTGAGCAGGACGCACTGACTGCACTAAATGTAAATAGCAGGAACAGATCTAGCTGAACACTGTGAGCAGGACGCACTGACTGCACTAAATGTAAATAGCAGGAACGGATCTAGCTGAACACTGTGAGCAGGACGCACTGCACTAAATGTAAATAGCAGGAACAGATCTAGCTGAACACTGTGAGCAGGACGCACTGCACTAAATGTAAATAGCAGGAACGGATCTAGCTGAACACTGTGAGCAGGACGCACTGCACTAAATGTAAATAGCAGAAACAGATCTAGCTGAACACTGTGAGCAGGACGCACTGCACTAAATGTAAATAGCAGGAACAGATCTAGCTGAACACTGTGAGCAGGACGCACTGCACTAAATGTAAATAGCAGGAACGGATCTAGCTGAACACTGTGAGCAGGACGCACTGCACTAAATGTAAATAGCAGGAACAGATCTAGCTGAACACTGTGAGCAGGACGCACTGACTGCACTAAATGTAAATAGCAGGAACAGATCTAGCTGAACACTGTTAGCAGGACGCACTGCACTAAATGTAAATAGCAGGAACAGATCTAGCTGAACACTGTGAGCAGGACGCACTGACTGCACTAAATGTAAATAGCAGGAACGGATCTAGCTGAACACTGTGAGCAGGACGCACTGCACTAAATGTAAATAGCAGGAACAGATCTAGCTGAACACTGTGAGCAGGACGCACTGCACTAAATGTAAATAGCAGGAATGGATCTAGCTGAACACTGTGAGCAGGACGCACTGCACTAAATGTAAATAGCAGGAACAGATCTAGCTGAACACTGTGAGCAGGACGCACTGCACTAAATGCAAATAGCAGGAACGGATCTAGCTGAACACTGTGAGCAGGACGCACTTACTGCACTAAATGTAAATAGCAGGAACGGATCTAGCTGAACACTGTGAGCAGGACGCTAGGGCTGCAACTAACGATTATTTTCATAATCGATTAATCGGCCGATTATTTTTTCGATTAATCGATTAATCGGATAAAATCATAAAAAAATCGTAATGTGCCATTTTTGCTATTCCTCCCGGGGACACCAATGACGGGGCACTATTCCACCTGGGAACACCAATGACGGGGCGCTATTCCTCCCGGGGACACCAATGACGGGCCGCTATTCCTCCCCGGGACACCAATGATGGGGCCGCTATTCCTCCCGGGGACACCAATGATGGGGCCGCTATTCCTCCCGGGGACACCAATGACGGGGCACTATTCCACCCGGGAACACCAATGACGGGGCGCTATTCCTCCCGGGGACACCAATGACGGGGCCGCTATTCCTCCCGGGGACACCAATGATGGGGCCGCTATTCCTCCCGGGGACACCAATGACGGGGTGCTATTCCTCCCGGGGACACCAATGACGGGGTGCTATTCCTCCCGGGGACACCAATGACGGGGTGCTATTCCTCCCGGGGACACCAATGACGGGGTGCTATTCCTCCCGGGGACACCAATGACGGGGTGCTATTCCACCCGGGAACACCAATGACGGGGTGCTATTCCTCCCGGGGACACCAATGACGGGGTGCTATTCCTCCCGGGGACACCAATGACGGGGTGCTATTCCTCCCGGGGACACCAATGACGGGGTGCTATTCCACCCGGGAACACCAATGACGGGCGCTATTCCTCCCGGGAACACTAATGACGGGAGCTATTCCTCCCGGGAACACCAATGATGGGGCACTATCCACCTCCCCTCCCAGGAACACCAATGGGGCACTATTCCCCCCATCCCAGGAACACCAATGGGGCACTATCCCCCCCCCTGCCAGGAACACCAATGGGGCACTATGTCTATTCCCTTCCCTCCCAGGAAAACCAATGATGGGGCACTACTATTCCAGGCAGCCACCCCCTGGAACACCAATGATGGGGCACTCCCCCCCTCCCCAGGAATACTGTTAGGATGGGGCACTGGTCATAAAAATGTACTGTTTTTAATGTTAATAAAAAATATATTGATGCACTCCAATTTAAACTATCAACTTGTGTGATAACCACTATAATTATAATATACTATGCACAAATCCAAACATCAAAAAAAAATAAATTATATAATTAGTTTTCCAGAAATATGATTAGTGAGAATGTGATAATTCCAATAATCGCCAACTACCACTTTAGTGAATAGTGCATGATAATATTAAATCATTTAAAAATAAAATGTGATAGGTTGCAAACATTAAAAAAAAAAAAAAACTGACTGGGAGGAAGAGGAGGAAAGCAATTTAAAAAAATGGAATATTCCTCTATCAATATTCACCCATTAGTCCAATGGCAAATGCAGTGAAAGGGTTAAGCTCAGTAAAGTTGGTATTCAGCCTGATAGTTAACCTCACAAACATAAATAGCTTCAAAGTATCTTTTCCACTTGGTTTCACTTTCTTATCATCTCAATGTAAATGATTCATGTGAAGAGAAAATAAAGACACCATTGCTGCAATGATCATATAAGGAACACAGCAGAGAGATAACCACAAAAAGATACACTCACATAGCCTGCAAGTGTTTAGGCATAAATGTTAAACAGTCAAGACACTGACAGCGTGACTCCCCCAGAGCTGCTGCTGCGGCTGTTCTCGTACCTCGTAATGGCAAAGCTTGTCACTGGCTCCTCCTATGTTTTTTTAATGTGTTTATTAGCTGCTACCTTTCACAATGAATGTGCAACTCGGCAGCTCGGCAACTCGGCTCTCCTCGTGGCTTCTCGCCTTCGCCTCTCTGTTCTCTCGAGGCAGCGGGCGGGGCTGAGAAGATCAGTGGGGATGACGTCAGTGAGCAGGAGGAGAGGCGTGCCGCGTACATGCGGCGGCGCAGACGTGCCTGGTCACAAACAGCGGCGCCGAGGACACAGGAGGGAGGATTTATTTAAACGGACTGACAGAAGAAAGGTGCGGACCAACTAATCGATAATGAAAATCGTTGACAACGATTTTCATTATCGATTATTATCGATAATATCGATTAATCGTTTCAGCCCTACAGGACGCACTGCACTAAATGTAAATAGCAGGAACGGATCTAGCTGAACACTGTGAGCAGGACGCACTGCACTAAATGTAAATAGCAGGAACGGATCTAGCTGAACACTGTGAGCAGGACGCACTGCACTAAATGTAAATAGCAGGAACGGATCTAGCTGAACACTGTGAGCAGGACGCACTGCACTAAATGTAAATAGCAGGAACAGATCTAGCTGAACACTGTGAGCAGGACGCACTGCACTGAATGTAAATAGCAGGAACGGATCTAGCTGAACACTGTGAGCAGGACGCACTGCACTGAATGTAAATAGCAGGAACGGATCTAGCTGAACACTGTGAGCAGGACGCACTGCACTAAATGTAAATAGCAGGAACGGATCTAGCTGAACACTGTGAGCAGGACGCACTGCACTAAATGTAAATAGCAGGAACGGATCTAGCTGAACACTGTGAGCAGGACGCACTGCACTAAATGTAAATAGCAGGAACAGATCTAGCTGAACACTGTGAGCAGGACGCACTGCACTAAATGTAAATAGCAGGAACGGATCTAGCTGAACACTGTGAGCAGGACGCACTGACTGCACTAAATGTAAATAGCAGGAATGGATCTAGCTGAACACTGTGAGCAGGACGCACTGCACTAAATGTAAATAGCAGGAACGGATCTAGCTGAACACTGTGAGCAGGACGCACTGCACTAAATGTAAATAGCAGGAACAGATCTAGCTGAACACTGTGAGCAGGACGCACTGACTGCACTAAATGTAAATAGCAGGAACAGATCTAGCTGAACACTGTTAGCAGGACGCACTGCACTAAATGTAAATAGCAGGAACAGATCTAGCTGAACACTGTGAGCAGGACGCACTGACTGCACTAAATGTAAATAGCAGGAACAGATCTAGCTGAACACTGTTAGCAGGACGCACTGCACTAAATGTAAATAGCAGGAACAGATCTAGCTGAACACTGTGAGCAGGACGCACTGCACTAAATGTAAATAGCAGGAACGGATCTAGCTGAACACTGTGAGCAGGACGCACTGCACTAAATGTAAATAGCAGGAACGGATCTAGCTGAACACTGTGAGCAGGACGCACTGCACTAAATGTAAATAGCAGGAACGGATCTAGCTGAACACTGTGAGCAGGACGCACTGCACTAAATGTAAATAGCAGGAACAGATCTAGCTGAACACTGTGAGCAGGACGCACTGCACTGAATGTAAATAGCAGGAACGGATCTAGCTGAACACTGTGAGCAGGACGCACTGCACTAAATGTAAATAGCAGGAACGGATCTAGCTGAACACTGTGAGCAGGACGCACTGCACTAAATGTAAATAGCAGGAACGGATCTAGCTGAACACTGTGAGCAGGACGCACTGCACTAAATGTAAATAGCAGGAACAGATCTAGCTGAACACTGTGAGCAGGACGCACTGCACTAAATGTAAATAGCAGGAACGGATCTAGCTGAACACTGTGAGCAGGACGCACTGACTGCACTAAATGTAAATAGCAGGAATGGATCTAGCTGAACACTGTGAGCAGGACGCACTGCACTAAATGTAAATAGCAGGAACGGATCTAGCTGAACACTGTGAGCAGGACGCACTGCACTAAATGTAAATAGCAGGAACAGATCTAGCTGAACACTGTGAGCAGGACGCACTGACTGCACTAAATGTAAATAGCAGGAACAGATCTAGCTGAACACTGTTAGCAGGACGCACTGCACTAAATGTAAATAGCAGGAACAGATCTAGCTGAACACTGTGAGCAGGACGCACTGACTGCACTAAATGTAAATAGCAGGAACAGATCTAGCTGAACACTGTGAGCAGGACGCACTGCACTAAATGTAAAGAGCAGGAACAGATCTAGCTGAACACTGTGAGCAGGGCGCACTGCACTAAATGTAAATAGCAGGAACGGATCTAGCTGAACACTGTGAGCAGGACGCACTGACTGCACTAAATGTAAATAGCAGGAACGGATCTAGCTGAACACTGTGAGCAGGACGCACTGCACTAAATGTAAATAGCAGGAACAGATCTAGCTGAACACTGTGAGCAGGACGCACTGCACTAAATGTAAATAGCAGGAATGGATCTAGCTGAACACTGTGAGCAGGACGCACTGCACTAAATGTAAATAGCAGGAACGGATCTAGCTGAACACTGTGAGCAGGACGCACTGCACTAAATGTAAATAGCAGGAACAGATCTAGCTGAACACTGTGAGCAGGATGCACTGCACTAAATGTAAATAGCAGGAACAGATCTAGCTGAACACTGTGAGCAGGACGCACTGCACTAAATGTAAATAGCAGGAACGGATCTAGCTGAACACTGTGAGCAGGACGCACTGCACTAAATGTAAATAGCAGGAACAGATCTAGCTGAACACTGTGAGCAGGACGCACTGACTGCACTAAATGTAAATAGCAGGAATGGATCTAGCTGAACACTGTGAGCAGGACGCACTGCACTAAATGTAAATAGCAGGAACAGATCTAGCTGAACACTGTGAGCAGGACGCACTGCACTAAATGTAAATAGCAGGAACGGATCTAGCTGAACACTGTGAGCAGGACGCACTGACTGCACTAAATGTAAATAGCAGGAATGGATCTAGCTGAACACTGTGAGCAGGACGCACTGCACTAAATGTAAATAGCAGGAACGGATCTAGCTGAACACTGTGAGCAGGACGCACTGTACTAAATGTAAATAGCAGGAACGGATCTAGCTGAACACTGTGAGCAGGACGCACTGCACTAAATGTAAATAGCAGGAACAGATCTAGCCTAATCTATCTAACTCAAATCAAATGACACTGTCTCTCTCTCTCTCTATCTCTCAGCACACCGGAACACACTACACAGGGCCGCCGTGCAGGCGGCCTTATATAGTGTGGGGCGTGTACTAAATCCCCTGAGCCATAATTGGCCAAAGCCACCCTGGCTTTGGCCAATTACAGCTCTCTCTACTGACGGCGCTGTGATTGGCCAAGCATGCGGGTCATAGTGCATGCTTGGCCAATCATCAGCCAGCAATGCACTGCGATGCCGCAGTGAATTATGGGCCGTGACGCGCCACACGAATTTGGCGCGAACGGCCCATAACGTTCGCAATTCGACGGACGGTCGAACAGCCGATGTTCGAGTCGAACATGGGTTCGACTCGAACACGAAGCTCATCCCTAGTCACCACATATCGTCACCACATATCGTCACCACATATCGTCACCACATATCGTCACCACGCCGCCATTCTAAAGAAATACTGATGAGGGAGCCGAGGAACATAAAAAGAGAGAAACGCCAGCCGTGTTATTCAGGTTTATTTACTAAATATAAGATGAGGCCACGGCCAGGAATTGCCCCCGGAGTCCCTGGTGGTGTTCTTTGCGGCGCTGAAAGACCTGATAATATATTAATACAGCCGTAATAGAAGGAGAATGTACTGCATAGAAGATGGACTTCACCAACCCTTTCTCTGCCGCCTCCCATCTTTGGACGGCTGAGCGGAATTTCCTTTTTTTCACCGGCAGGGATGAAACGGCAACTTATGGTGGAGTTCTGGATTTTGGTCTTCCGGTGATGGCCTTAAAAGGACCGGGTTACAATGTTACATTTTAGCACACGCATTACAACACGACGGAACACAAGTATCCAACTTCCCGTAATAAAACAGTACCTGTCTCCATCAGTGGAGCGGCGCTGCACATTATGAAAAATACGACATGTCCGTTTTTATTCTTTTTTTTTTTTGCCATATTAATGCTTTGGTCATCAGAGCCATTTTTACATCAACATTCCGGACACCGGAGGAACCAACGAGAGGTTACAGGATACGTAAACCCAATGGCTAAAATCTTTAACCTCCTGCCACCCATCCAATGTATGTACTGTATGTGGTGGAAAGATGGCGGACGCTTCCCCCACACACTGCACATACGTGTCCTTGGGTGGCTAAAGTGCTGAGTATGAGCTCCCAGCTCAGTGATCGCGCTGTCATAGACCACTCCCCATCTCTGGTAATGAGGGGAGCATCCAATCATGTGATCACTGTACCAGTAGAGGCCACTCATGCAGGGTGCACGGGTACCGCCCCCCCTAATCTATGTGCCCGGCCCTGATCTACATGCAGGGTGCACGGGTAACGCCCCCCTAATCTATGTGCCCGGCCCCTGATCTACATGCAGGGTGCACGGGTACCGCCCCCCTAATCTATGTGCCCGGCCCTGATCTACATGCAGGGTGCACGGGTAACGCCCCCCTAATCTATGTGCCCGGCCCCTGATCTACATGCAGGGTGCACGGGTACCGCCCCCCTAATCTATGTGCCCGGCCCCTGATCTACATGCAGGGTGCACGGGTACCGCCCCCCTAATCTATGTGCCCGGCCCCTGATCTACATGCAGGGTGCACGGGTACCGCCCCCCTAATCTATGTACCCGGCCCCTGATCTACATGCAGGGTGCAGGGGCACCGCCCCTCTAATCCATGCGCCCAGCCCCTGATCTACATGCAGGGTGCAGGGGCACTGCCCCTCTAATCCATGCGCCCAGCCTCTGATCTATATGCAGGGTGCAGGGCACCGCCCCACTAATCCCTGTGCCCCGCCCCTGATCTACATGCAGGGTGCAGGGGCGCTGCCCCTCTAATCCCTGTGCCCCGCCCCTGATCTACATGCAGGGTGCCGGACACATGGATTTCAATGGGGGTTTTTTGGGGGGGCTTAGGAAGTATGTGGTTAGAGCCTGTCTAATTGTCTTCAAAAAGGGTGCAGAGCATTGTGCCCTGAGCCCGCCCAGTTGTGTGACAATAGCAAATTAACATTCATTAATGTCTTCCTGTTTGTCCTCCCGGCCAATCAAGAAGCGGGTCCTGAGACCTGATTGGCCGGGAGTTCTAAGTCCCGATTGGCTTGGAGGAGAAGTGACTGCCGAGGTTCGGGAGGAGACGCAGGGGGGGAAGCTGCCAAAGCCCTGACCTGGATGGGGTAAGTGCATGGCTGGCGGGGGGCGTTAGAGCAACAGGGGGGAGCGCCAAGTGAGCAAGCAAGCGCCCGGGGGGGGGGGGGGGGGGTGGGGGTGTGGAGTGGTTGGTTGGCTAGTTGGCTGGGGTGGGTGGGGGTGTGGGGGTGTGGAGTGGTTGGTTGGCTAGCTGGCTGGGGGGGGGTGTGGGGGTGTGGAGTGGTTGGTTGGCTAGCTGGCTGGGGGGGGGGGGGGGTGGGGGTGTGGAGTGGTTGGTTGGCTAGCTGGCTGGGGGGGGGTGTGGGGGTGTGGAGTGGTTGGTTGGCTAGCTGGCTGGGGGGGGGGGTGGGGGTGTGGAGTGGTTGGTTGGCTAGCTGGCTGGGGGGGGTGGGGGTGTGGAGTGGTTGGTTGGCTAGCTGGCTGGGGGGGGGGTGTGGGGGTGTGGAGTGGTTGGTTGGCTAGCTGGCTGGGGGGGGGGGGGGTGGGGGTGTGGAGTGGTTGGTTGGCTAGTTGGCTGGGGTGGGTGGGGGTGGCTGGCTGGGGCTAGGCGGGAAGGGGTTCATTTTCAGTATTTATATAAAGTTTACTTTGCTAGTTTAATTTTTTTTTAATTTCTTTTTTCTAATCTGCAGCTTTCATTAAATATATTTCTGGTGATCCTGCCATGAAGGTCTTTTTTTCAGGCACTTCCTGTTATAAGGTGACAACCTTTTCCCAATTTTTCTCCTGTGTTGTCACCTTGTCACATTTACCCCTGGTGATCCTGCCATGAAGGTCTTTGTTCTGGCACTTCCTGTTACAGAGGTTGGTGGCACTTCCATTTGGAACGGCAACATTTGTTTATAAAAACACAATCATACAAAGAATATATAAAGTGTACAAACATATAAACCTTGTAAAAGAAAAATATTATTGTAAAGAAAATCGGCTGAAACCAATAAACATAAAACAGGGGGAAAGAGAAACACAAGAGAAAGTTTTGGGGTTTTTCTCACAATAAGAGGAACTTTTCGATAACTGTCACCATCCGGGACCTGCAGACGATGGAACCGCCGATCATGTAAACCATCAAAGGATTGGCTGGACACGATCGATATTCTTCTTTTATGAGGCGCTGTGATTGGTGACTTCCTATCACTTCTCAGTGTAATTTGCTACCCAATGACGTCGTTGTGCCATGAAAATGGCAGTAAATGAAATGCGCCGCGACAGCGACAAAGTGAGCGTCCTTCTATATCATTTATATCAAAGGACTCCAATTTTCATTGCAGATTTATAACGGCTTCCATGAACTCCTCCCCCTTCTAAGTCTTCTTCTCCGCCTTACATTCGGTTGTACTATTTCTTCGCTATCCATGGTGCTGAACCTGTGTCTAAGCAGTGGAGGGCGGGGCAAACAAACCTCCCCCAGGTCCGCCCTCACCCCTCCACGGTCACGGTGTTTTGCCACATTAGGCGACCCGTCAGAATGTGTAACGGAAGTGACGTTCCCTCGCCGCCATCTTGCTACACCCCACACTCCTCCATAGTAAGGATACATTTTATTTTAAAATTCTACATCTAACCAGTCAGACGGAGTTCTCAGTCCCGTATTTCACTATATAAACTCACTTTACTGTTATAAATACGTGTAAAATGCAAAACTCCGGTGGGTGTAACAAGATGTCCGCTTTCCCCTTCTCAGTGTATCCTTACTATGGGGGAGTGTGGGGTGTAGCAAGATGGCGGCGAGAGAACGTCACTTCCGTTACACATTCTGACGGGTCGCCTAATCTGACGAAACCCCGGCACTGCGGCTTCCTCGGCTTCTCCTCTCAGCCAACCCGATCCGCCTCCTGTCCTGATTGGCCGGGAGGAGAAGCCAGATACTGATTCGCTAGTGTCACAAGTGGGTGGGTTGGGGGCGCAGAGCCGAACCTTTTTAAAGCCAATTAGAGCCTTGGGCTCTAATCATGTGGCTTAAAATATAGAGCAATCCACCACACAGAACGCAGCTCAATGCTGATCAACAATAGAACCGGATTTATACATCAGATTTACTATCTGAGACTTAAAGGAGAAGTTCACCTTTAGGAGAGAGTTCTACCCGTATTTAGGGTGTAAGGTGTAACACGCCCCTATGGACCCGCCTCCAGAGCTGTGACAGCGGCCGGGGGGATCCTTTCCCTGCTCCCGCTGTCACATTTATTTAAAGCGGCTCCGCCCACATCTGTGCATACAAAATAGTTGTAGTTTTAGGCAATCGATCGCTTATATCCCCTTATTTGTAGAGTGAATAGCAGCGCCGGGCGTTTCATCACTCACCGACTTTTCTCCAGCGTCGGCGAAGCTTCAACAACAGAAATCGGCAGGTTTTCCGGCTGCAGGCGGAGGAAATATCTCCCGGTCTTCTGCAGAAACACGGCGACCTCCACCCTGCAGGTGGCGCTGTTACTGCGCAGCCAGGGGCTCATCACTGCAGGACTGCGATCACCGCCAGAGCCGAAGAACAAGAAGTGACCTAAAACACAAACACAGCGAAGACGTCATTCATGAGTATTCAAGTGTCACTAAACGCACATCATAAAAAACGATCAATAAATGGCGTCTTCCATGCTGATCATACTCATCACTATGACATTCCGCTTCTGTATTCTGCTCTCTATCTCCCCCTCCTGTCCATGTCCCCAATGCAGTTTAGGGATTTTGCAGCTGTGGTGGCAGCTCTGCACATGCTCAGTTCTCAGTGAGTTTATATGTTGAGCATTTCCTCCCTATCACATCTGAGCGGCCCATGTGACTATAGAGTCACACATGTGGGCGTATACACAATGACAGGCCACTCCCCCCTCCTCCTCCATGCCCACTAAACACAATGGGGACAGGACCTTACATGTAGATTGATGTAGGCTTCACCTCCCCTCTTATTCTAAGACACAGGCTGGAGGGGCGTGACAAAGCCTGTGACTGGCAGAAATCCGCCCACACCCTGTTATTGACAAAAAACAATAAAGATTTAATTTCAAATATATTTGTATGACAATGTATTGATATTATTTATTTTATTTTATATATTATTTATTATATTTTATTTATTTATTTTTACTCTGTATTCCAAAGGCTGTCTTTTTTTGAACATGTGACCAGCAATAGAGGGCTAGAAGCTCCTCCTGCTTATGTTTCCCTGCAGACAGGCTGGGAGAGAGCCGGGTCATGTGACAGGCTGGGAGAGAGCCGGGTCATGTGACAGGCTGGGAGAGAGCCGGGTCATGTGACAGCTGGATATCCATTAGGAAAAAGGGAGTTGGAGGTTTTTTGTTTTTTTCTTTTAATTAAATAATTACAGCGCCGTTATCCCCATAGAGAAATAGAAGGGAGACTGGAAAGGAAACAACGTGTGTTTAGTATCACTTTAATAAAAATGTGGCCAAAAAAAAATGTAATAATGAAAAAATAAAATGTGGTGATAATAATAAAAATATAAATGTAATAATAAAGTATTTAAATTAATTAAATTAAAATATATTAATATAAAATTACATTAACCTCTTGCTGACCAGCCACCGTCATTATACTGCGGCAGATCGGCTCTCCTGTGCAAACAGACATACGTATACGTCGGTCTGTGCAGGGAGGCTAGCGAGCGCACAAGCTCTCGCCGCGCGCCCTGGGAGCGTGATATGATGTCCACTGGCGACCCGCGATCGAGGTGAGGAGAGGCAGAACGGGGAGCTCCCTATGTAAACAAGGCGATTCCCCGTTCTGCCTAATGACATGTCAGAGGTCTTCTGTTCCCTGTGATCTCTGTCATGTTCTAGTGAGCCCCTCCCCCCTACAATTAGAATCACTCCCTAGGACATGTATTTAACCCTTTGATCGCCCCCTAGTGTTATCCCCTTCCCTGCCAGTGACATTTATACAGTAATCAGTGGCTATTTATAGCTCTGATCGCTGTATAAATGTCACTGGTCCCAAAAAAGTGTCAAAAGTGTCCGATCTGTCCGCCGCAATGTCGCAGTCCCACTAAAAATCGCTGATCACCGCCATTACTAGTAAAAGAAAAAAATTTAATTAAAAAAATGTCATAAATCTTTGTAATTTATCACTCATCATGGCATTATAGTATTAAAGTGTCTGTCAGGGAAAATTAAAAAAAATATATGTAGTAAATCTCTGCAATACATGCACATTTCTCTGTTATTGCTTTAAAAACATTGCAGGTACAGTAAAATACCCGTTGATTCTGAAGAAATCCAGTGAGCTTCTTGCTTTCTGTAGCAAGCCGACAATGGTGCATTTGCTGCACTGTATTCCTAGTCAGCCCTGTTGCCCTTCTCTGTTCTCACCTTGAGCTACAGAACACATCTTTATACTATTATGGAGATGGAGGTCGGAGGTGTTTAGTAACCCAACCAAAGGGGGCAGAGATGACAGGGCAACGTATACCAGGGCATGTTAGGGGCTCACTGGGTTTCTAACAGGGCAACGGATATTTTTCTATATATATGCCTTTTTTTTTTTTTTGAGGACATGACAATAGGAGGTGTTCATGTGTTGCAGATAGGTAGTTCATATCTTTTTTGATGCCCAGACACGTGCTTTAAATCAAATTTCAATCAATGTTCACATTTTTCTTTTTTTCAGTACTAGAAGCAACCAGTCTCTGTATTTGACTCAGTGGGTGGAAAACTAATGTGCCCCCTTCCAGGCAGGAATAATAAGCGTGTCTGTGTATTTATCTTCTTTTTTCTAAGTATACCTGTCGCCCTTTCATTTGTAAAGTGTCCTATTATTAATCTCTGATTTACCCTTCTCTAAAAATCCTTCCACTTGATAAGCTGCGCTCTATTAAAATGTAAAAATAATAATAAAAAAAAAAATAATCATTTACTTGTCGAGTTGCTATGTTTTAGCAAAAAAAACAAACGATATCATCCAAAAGATTTATATATATTTCACATGCTAAGAATGAAGGTATGAAGAGACAGGAAGCTCCATGCACTTGCCAACCTGTCTGTGATGTTATTGTAATGTCCTTTTAGGAAACGTTAATGTGTTTTCATTTTTGTAATGCTTGTTTTTTGTTTTTTTTTCTGGCTTAAGTTCCCAGATTTCCTAAAGTGGCCTTTTATTTACTAGTCCTTTTTGTATAAATAATAAAGATGTGTTTTAAAATGTATTTCCTAAAATAAATGTTACAAATGCAAAAAAAAAAAAAAGTCATAAATCGATCCCCTATTTTGTAGACACTATAACTTTTGCGCAAACCAATCAGTATACACTTATTGCGACTTTTTTTTACCAAAAATATGTAGAAGATTATATATTGGCCTAAGGATGTAGCTGAAAAGGGGTAGGATAGGGTGAAGGGGTTAGTGTTAGGGTTGGTTAGAATTATGACCTACTCCCCTCCTCCTTTCAACCCTGTAGCTCCTCTCCTCCTCTCTTCTGCCCCTGTAGCTCCTCACCTCCTCTTTTCTGCCCCTGTAGCTCCTCTCCTCCTCTCTTCTGCCCCTGTAGCTCCTCACCTCCTCTCTTCTGCCCCTGTAGCTCCTCTCCTCCTCTCTTCTGCCCCTGTAGCTCCTCTCCTCCTCTCTTCTGCCCCTGTAGCTCCTCACCTCCTCTTTTCTGCCCCTGTAGCTCCTCTCGTCCTCTCTTCTGCCCCTGTAGCTCCTCACCTCCTCTCTTCTGCCCCTGTAGCTCCTCTCCTCCTCTCTTCTGCCCCTGTAGCTCCTCTCCTCCTCTCTTCTGCCCCTGTAGCTCCTCACCTCCTCTTTTCTGCCCCTGTAGCTCCTCTCCTCCTCTCTTCTGCCCCTGTAGCTCCTCACCTCCTCTCTTCTGCCCCTGTAGCTCCTCTCCTCCTCTCTTCTGCCCCTGTAGCTCCTCTCCTCTTCCCCTGTAGATCCTCTCCTCCTCTCTTCTGCCCCTGTAGCTCCTCTCCTCCTCTCTTCTTCCCCTGTAGATCCTCTCCTCCTCTCTTCTGCCCCTGTAGCTCCTCTCCTCCTCTCTTCTGCCCCTGTAGCTCCTCTCCTCCTCTCTTCTGCCCCTGTAGCTCCTCTCCTCCTCTCTTCTGCCCCTGTAGCTTCTCTCCCCCTCTCTTCTGCCCCTGTAGATCCTCTCCTCCTCTCTTCTGCCCCTGTAGCTCCTCTCCTCCTCTCTTCTGCCCCTGTAGCTCCTCTCCTCCTCTCTTCTGCCCCTGTAGATCCTCTCCTCCTCCTTTCAACCCTGTAACTCGTCTCCTCCTCTCTTCTGCCCCTGTAGCTCCTCTCCTCCTCTCTTCTGCCCCTGTAGCTCCTCTCCTCCTCTCTTCTGCCCCTGTAGCTCCTCTCCTCCTCTCTTCTGCCCCTGTAGCTCCTCTCCTCCTCTCTTCTGCCCCTGTAGCTCCTCTCCTCCTCTCTTCCGCCCCTGTAGCTCCTCTCCTCCTCTCTTCTGCCCCTGTAGCTCCTCTCCTCCTCTCTTCTGCCCCTGTAGCTCCTCTCCTCCTCTCTTCTGCCCCTGTAGCTCCTCTCCTCCTCTCTTCTGCCCCCGTAGCTCCTCTCCTCCTCTCTTCTGCCCCCGTAGCTCCTCTCCTCCTCTCTTCTGCCCCCGTAGCTCCTCTCCTCCTCTCTTCTGCCCCTGTAGCTCCTCTCCTCCTCTCTTCTGCCCCCGTAGCTCCTCTCCTCCTCTCTTCTGCCCCCGTAGCTCCTCTCCTCCTCTCTTCTGCCCCCGTAGCTCCTCTCCTCCTCTCTTCTGCCCCCGTAGCTCCTCTCCTCCTCTCTTCTGCCCCCGTAGTTCCTCTCCTCCTCTCTTCTGCCCCTGTAGCTCCTCTCCTCCTCTCTTCTTCCCCTGTAGCTCCTCTCCTCCTCTCTTCTGCCCCCGTAGCTCCTCTCCTCCTTTCTTCTGCCCCTGTAGCTCCTCTCCTCCTCTCTTCTGCCCCAGTAGCTCCTCTCCTCCTCTCTTCTGCCCCTGTAGCTCCTCTCCTCCTCTCTTCTGCCCCTGTAGCTCCTCTCCTCCTCTCTTCTGCCCCTGTAGTTCCTCTCCTCCTCTCTTCTGCCCCTGTAGCTCCTCTCCTCCTCTCTTCTGCCCCTGTAGCTCCTCTCCTCCTCTCTTCTTCCCCTGTAGCTCCTCTCCTCCTCTCTTCTGCCCCTGTAGCTCCTCTCCTCCTCTCTTCTGCCCCTGTAGCTCCTCTCCTCCTCTCTTCTGCCCCTGTAGCTCCTCTCCTCCTCTCTTCTGCCCCCGTAGCTCCTCTCCTCCTCTCTTCTGCCCCCGTAGCTCCTCTCCTCCTCTCTTCTGCCCCCGTAGCTCCTCTCCTCCTCTCTTCTGCCCCCGTAGCTCCTCTCCTCCTCTCTTCTGCCCCTGTAGCTCCTCTCCTCCTCTCTTCTGCCCCTATAGCTCCTCTCCTCCTCTCTTCTGCCCCCGTAGCTCCTCTCCTCCTCTCTTCTGCCCCCGTAGCTCCTCTCCTCCTCTCTTCTGCCCCCGTAGCTCCTCTCCTCCTCTCTTCTGCCCCCGTAGCTCCTCTCCTCCTCTCTTCTGCCCCCGTAGCTCCTCTCCTCCTCTCTTCTGCCCCTGTAGCTCCTCTCCTCCTCTCTTCTGCCCCTGTAGTTCCTCTCCTCCTCTCTTCTGCCCCTGTAGCTCCTCTCCTCCTCTCTTCTGCCCCTGTAGCTCCTCTCCTCCTCTCTTCTGCCCCCGTAGCTCCTCTCCTCCTCTCTTCTGCCCCCGTAGCTCCTCTCCTCCTCTCTTCTGCCCCCGTAGCTCCTCTCCTCCTCTCTTCTGCCCCCGTAGTTCCTCTCCTCCTCTCTTCTGCCCCTGTAGCTCCTCTCCTCCTCTCTTCTGCCCCTGTAGCTCCTCTCCTCCTCTCTTCTGCCCCTGTAGCTCCTCTCCTCCTCTCTTCTGCCCCTGTAGCTCCTCTCCTCCTCTCTTCTGCCCCTGTAGCTCCTCTCCTCCTCTCTTCTGCCCCTGTAGCTCCTCTCCTCCTCTCTTCTGCCCCTGTAGCTCCTCTCCTCCTCTCTTCTGCCCCTGTAGCTCCTCTCCTCCTCTCTTCTGCCCCTGTAGCTCCTCTCCTCTCCTTCTCAGCAGCTGGGGTTGTAATGAGAACTGGCATTGTCAGGCTTGCTTAGTGTTTGCCCATCCCCCGCAGAACGACACATTATCTGGAGGGTTTGAGGTCATGTGATCACCACTATACACAATAGAAAAGGTATTTATCTGATGAATATAAATTAGTCACACAGATGACGTCCGTAATTGTAAAAAAGGCGATTTTCTCGAAGGTCCCGGATGAGGACACAAAGTGGAGGGGCACCAGCTGAGAGTGATGATCCTGACGAAGAATATGGGAATTGTTAAAGAATAAAATGTGGTCACATGACACGCAGATTCTCCTTCTGATCCCCTGACGTCATTGGACAGTCCTGGATGATGCTGAGAATGGAGCCAACATAAGGACCTTTTCACCGCTCTCTGCATCATTATACTGTGAATGAAGGTCTCCATGGTGATGTCCCCTGGGGGGGGGGGGGGGGGGGGGATGGGCCCATGATGCCCTGAACTCACAGTATGTCCTCAGTCTTCCATGGACTCCATTCAACCTGGAGGACTGAGGACATCTTCTGGCCAAAAAGAAGTACTGCAGGGGAAACCATCAGAGGTGAGAATTGGAGATTTGGGTGCTTTTTTATTTTAAACATCCGGGGGGGGGGGGGGGGGGGGGGGTCTTGTTTGATAATCTTTTTTTTTTAAATATTTCTGCTATCGGGCTTTAAAGAAATTTGACCAATAAAATTTCCTCGTAAAGTTTCACCGACAACAACAATAATAATTGAATTTTTTTTGTTTTAAATTTGGAAATGAAGACGAATTTCCCTCCAATCAGAACGGATCCCGGCGAGGCTCTTCTTTGTAGAGATCTTTTCTCTCACTCCTGATTGGTGTCTGAAGACATTTATTATCAATCTTCTGTTTTTATATCATAATCACAACAGAAACGACCCCAATGACCCTGAGCAAAAGTTTACATACCCCGGTGATTTGGGCCTGATAACAGAAGGGGACACAAAGGGGTTTGATTGTCTATTAAAGGGAACCTCCTCACATGTGATCCGTGTGTATAGTTACATAGTTACATATTTAGTAAGGTTGAATAAAGACACCAGTCCATCCAGTTCAACCTGAGTGAGTGTGTGTCTACAACCCTGACCCTTGTCCCTAACCCTGTACATCGCACACTCACATCAGTCCCTACCCTCAATCCAAGGTCCCCATTCATATACTGGGGCCAATTTTGGAGAGAAGCCAATTAACCTCCCAGCATGTCTTTGTAGTGTGGGAGGAAACCGGAGAACCCGGAGGAAACCCACGCAGGCACAGGGAGAACATGCAAACTCCAGGCAGGTAGTGTCGTGGTTGGGATTCGAACCAGCATCCCTTTTTTACTGCTAGGCGAGAGTGCTAACCACTACACCACTGTGCCGCCCCTAATGTAATTAGCGTGTATGAGGCGGGGTTCACACGGGAACAACAAACGCTCCGACATCGGGAGCTCGTGTCACATGACCCGCGATAATCAATGTTTCTTATGGGAACTGATCTGACACAAGTCCGTCCGACTTTAGAAATCCTCCCTGTACTACTTCGATCCGACTTCAGCCCATTGATTATCACTGAGGTCCGATCGATTATCACTGAGGTCCGATCGATTATCACTGAGGTCCGATCGATTATCACTGAGGTCCGATCGATTATCACTGAGGTCCGATCGATTATCACTGAGGGTCGATCGAAGTCCTAAGTGACCCGACTTCAGCCCATTGATTATCACTGAGGTCCGATCGATTATCACTGAGGGTCGATCGAAGTCCTAAGTGACCCGACTTTGACATGTGACTTGTGTTCTGATGATCTTGAAGGGGAACTCCACCCCAAATTAAAAAACAAACAGCATTGGGTTCCCCTCCAAGAGCACACAGGGCCCTTCAGTCTGATGTGGATTTTAAGGGGAACCCCACACCGAAAAAAACAAAAAAAGACCCTCATCAGAGCACACAACCCGACAGGTCAGGAAAGGGGGTGGGGGGGGGGGTGCTTGCTCGTCCCCCCCCCCCCCCCTCCTGAACCATACCAGGCCGCATGACCTCAACATGGGGGGTGGGTGCTTTGGGGCAGGGGGGCCCTGCACCCCCCCCACACACCAAAGCACCTATACTCTTGAGGGAGAGATCTGTTGTTGCTGCTGGGAGATCTGTTGTTTCTGCTGGGAGATCTGTTGTTTCTGCTGGGAGATCTGTTGTTTCTGCTGGGAGATCTGTTGTTTCTGCTGGGAGATCTGTTGTTGCTGCTGGGAGATCTGTTGTTTCTGCTGGGAGATCTGTTGTTTCTGCTGGGAGATCTGTTGTTTCTGCTGGGAGATCTGTTGTTGCTGCTGGGAGATCTGTTGTTTCTGCTGGGAGATCTGTTGTTTCTGCTGGGAGATCTGTTGTTGCTGCTGGGAGATCTGTTGTTGCTGCTGGGAGATCTGTTGTTGCTGCTGGGAGATCTGTTGTTTCTGCTGGGAGATCTGTTGTTTCTGCTGGGAGATCTGTTGTTGCTGCTGGGAGATCTGTTGTTGCTGCTGGGAGATCTGTTGTTTCTGCTGGGAGATCTGTTGTTTCTGCTGGGAGATCTGTTGTTGCTGCTGGGAGATCTGTTGTTGCTGCTGGGAGATCTGTTGTTTCTGCTGGGAGATCTGTTGTTTCTGCTGGGAGATCTGTTGTTTCTGCTGGGAGATCTGTTGTTTCTGCTGGGAGATCTGTTGTTGCTGCTGGGAGATCTGTTGTTTCTGCTGGGAGATCTGTTGTTTCTGCTGGGAGATCTGTTGTTTCTGCTGGGAGATCTGTTGTTGCTGCTGGGAGATCTGTTGTTTCTGCTGGGAGATCTGTTGTTTCTGCTGGGAGATCTGTTGTTGCTGCTGGGAGATCTGTTGTTGCTGCTGGGAGATCTGTTGTTGCTGCTGGGAGATCTGTTGTTTCTGCTGGGAGATCTGTTGTTTCTGCTGGGAGATCTGTTGTTGCTGCTGGGAGATCTGTTGTTGCTGCTGGGAGATCTGTTGTTTCTGCTGGGAGATCTGTTGTTTCTTCTGGGAGATCTGTTGTTGCTGCTGGGAGATCTGTTGTTGCTGCTGGGAGATCTGTTGTTTCTGCTGGGAGATCTGTTGTTTCTGCTGGGAGATCTGTTGTTTCTGCTGGGAGATCTGTTGTTGCTGCTGGGAGATCTGTTGTTTCTGCTGGGAGATCTGTTGTTTCTGCTGGGAGATCTGTTGTTGCTGCTGGGAGATCTGTTGTTTCTGCTGGGAGATCTGTTGTTTCTGCTGGGAGATCTGTTGTTTCTGCTGGGAGATCTGTTGTTTCTGCTGGGAGATCTGTTGTTGCTGCTGGGAGATCTGTTGTTTCTGCTGGGAGATCTGTTGTTTCTGCTGGGAGATCTGTTGTTGTTGCTGGAAGATCTGTTGTTGCTGTTGGGAGTAGGGATGAGCTTCGTGTTCGAGTCGAACCCATGTTCGACTCGAACATCGGCTGTTCGACCGTCCGTCGAATTGCGAACGATATGGGCCGTTCGCGCCAAATTCGTGTGGCGCGTCACGGCCCATAATTCACTGCGGCATCGCAGTGCATTGCTGGCTGATGATTGGCCAAGCATGCACTATGACCCGCATGCTTGGCCAATCACAGCGCCGTCAGTAGAGAGAGCTGTAATTGGCCAAAGCCAGGGTGGCTTTGGCCAATTATGGCTCAGGGGATTTAGTACACACCCCACACTATATAAGGCCGCCTGCACGGCGGCCCTGTGTAGTGTGTGTTCCGGTGTGCTGAGAGATAGAGAGAGAGAGAGACAGTGTCATTTGATTTGAGTTAGATAGATTAGGCAGAACAGTCAGTCAGTTAGCTGCACTTACAGTGTATTGTGTATATATATGCATCCCAGGTGTTGCATATATATATATACACTGTATTCAGTTTAGCTAGATCCGTTCCTGTTATCTTCTATCTAGACTATTTAGTGCAGTGTGTCCTGCTCACAGTGTTCAGCTAGATCCGTTCCTGCTATTTACATTCAGTGCAGTGCGTCCTGCTCACAGTGTTCAGCTAGATCCGTTCCTGCTATTTACATTCAGTGCAGTGCGTCCTGCTCACAGTGTTCAGCTAGATCCGTTCCTGCTATTTACATTCAGTGCAGTGCGTCCTGCTCACAGTGTTCAGCTAGATCCGTTCCTGCTATTTACATTCAGTGCAGTGCGTCCTGCTCACAGTGTTCAGCTAGATCCGTTCCTGGTATTTACATTTAGTGCAGTGCGTCCTGCTCACAGTGTTCAGCTAGATCCGTTCCTGCTATTTACATTCAGTGCAGTGCGTCCTGCTCACAGTGTTCAGCTAGATCCGTTCCTGCTATATACATTTAGTGCAGTACGTCCTGCTCACAGTGTTCAGCTAGATCCGTTCCTGTTATCTTCCTACTGACAGGCAGGCTTGTCTGGTTACAGTATATAAAGCTACCTTAAGAAAATTACAGGTGTTCTTTTTGATCCTATTAGTACCACGGTCAGGCAGCTAGACTATTTACATTTAGTACAGTGCGTCCTGCTCACAGTGTTCAGCTAGATCCGTTCCTGCTATATACATTTAGTGCAGTACGTCCTGCTCACAGTGTTCAGCTAGATCCGTTCCTGCTATTTACATTTAGTGCAGTGCGTCCTGCTCACAGTGTTCAGCTAGATCCGTTCCTGTTATCTTCCTACTGACAGGCAGGCTTGTCTGGTTACAGTATATAAAGCTACCTGAAGAAAATTACAGGTGTTCTATCCCAGCTTAGTGCAGCTACAGGCCATTAGTATGTCTGGAAGGCCAAGAAGGAGAGGCAGACAGTCACAAGCCAATAAGAGAGGGCAAGCAGGCTCTGTGTCTAGTGCTGGTCGTGGAGACGGTGCATCCTCATCAGCACGTGGCCATGGGACACGCTTGGCCTTTTTTTCGGCAGCTGGCCGTGTTGAGCCGCAACATGCGGAAGACTTGGTCGAGTGGATGACCAAGCCGTCCTCATCCTCCTCATCCTCTCTCACCCATGCCCAGGGTGCTTTGTCTGGCAAAGCAGCGGCCTCTTCCCTCAGCTCAATGTCATCAGTGACTCCTTCCCTAGCTCCACCATGTCCTCATGAGGATTCCCTCGAACTGTTTGACCACAGTGTTGGGTACATGCTCCAGGAGGATGCCCAGCGTTTGGAAGGCTCTGATGATGATACTGAGCTCAATGAAGGCAGTAACATGAGCACGGACAGAGGGGGTGCCCAAGAAGGACAGCAATCTGGCAGTCATGCTCCCCCTGCTGCAGCATACTGCCAGGTTTGCTCCAGTGATGAGGAGGGAGGGGATGATGAGGTCACTGACTCAACGTGGGTGCCTGATAGGAGAGAGGAGGAGGAGGAGGAGGAGGAGGAGGTGGCACATCACCAACTAGGCAGGATGCCCTCCAGGGGCCAGCCTAAGGGCAGCACATTGACTGCATCACACCCCAAAGCTCCACATGTGCAGGGCGCTGCAGTCTCTGCGCGTTATTCAAAAAGTTCTTTGGTGTGGGCCTTTTTTGAGACGAGTGCATCAGATCGCACCGCTGCTATTTGCAACATATGTCTCAAGCGTATCTCGCGTGGCCAAAACATCTCCCGCTTGGGTACCACATGCTTGACCAGACATATGTTGACCTGCCATGCAGTTCGTTGGCAAGCGTATCTAAAAGACCCACACCAAAGAACAAAGACGATCTCTCCTTGCTCCTCATCAGCTGAGATTTCCAACCCCACTAGACCTTCAGTCCTCTCTGAGACCTGCAGTGAGAGGAATGAAGGTGTAGAATTAGGTGTGTCACAGCCAAGTACTTGTGGGCAATCTGCTTTTGGTACACCGACGTCAGATTGTACCAGGCAAATTTCCCTGCCCCAGCTGCTGCACCGCCGAAAGAAGTTTGCTCCCAGCCATCCACATGCCCAGCGGTTGAATGCTAGCTTGGCAAAATTGCTAGCACTTCAACTGCTGCCTTTTCAGTTGGTAGACTCTGCCCCCTTCCGTGAGTTTGTGGAATGTGCGGTTCCTCAGTGGCAGGTACCCAAACGCCACTTTTTCTCACGGAAGGCGATTCCGGCTCTCTACCGGCATGTGGAAGGCAATGTCCATGCCTCGCTGGACAGGGCGGTCAGCGGTAAGGTGCATATTACCGCTGACTCATGGTCCAGCAGGCATGGACAGGGACGTTACTTAAGTTTCACGGCGCATTGGGTGACTCTGCTGGCAGCTGGGAAGGATGCAGGACAAGGTGCAGTAGTGTTGGAGGTTGTTCCGCCACCACGCCTCCAAAATGCTGATTGTGACACACCTCTCTCCTCCACCCCCTCCTCTTCTTCTTCCTCCATGGCCTCTTCCTCGGAACCAGCGGTGCTCCGTAGGCGTTCAAGGGGCTACGCAAGTACGCAGGCCAAAAGATGCCATGCGGTGCTTGAGCTGGTGTGCTTGGGGGACAGGAGCCACACTGGGGCAGAGGTTCTGTCAGCTCTGCAGGGGCAGGTTCAGAGGTGGTTGACGCCACGCCAACTTAAGGCAGGAATGGTGGTTTGCGACAATGGCACCAACCTCCTCTCTGCCCTCCGACAGGGACAACTGACCCATGTGCCCTGTTTGGCTCACGTCCTTAACTTGGTGGTGCAGCGGTTCTTGGGCAGGTACCCGGGCTTACAGGATGTCCTGAGGCAGGCCAGGAAAGTCTCTGTGCATTTCCGCCGGTCATATAATGCCAGTGCTCGGCTGACGGACCTCCAAAAGGAGTTTAACCTGCCCAAGAACCGCCTAATCTGTGACATGCCCACCAGGTGGAACTCGACGTTGGCCATGCTGCAGCGGCTGCACACGCAGCAGAGGGCCATCAATGAGTACCTGTGCGACTATGGCACCAGGACAGGGTCAGGGGACCTTGGTTTTTTTTCCCCACGCCAGTGGGCCATGATCAGGGATGCATGCACTGTCCTGTCACCATTCGAGGAGGCCACGAGGATGGTGAGCACTGACAGTGCATGCATAAGTGACACTGTCCCCCTTGTCCACCTGTTGGAGCACACGCTGCGTGGAATAATGGACAGGGCACTTGAGGCAGAACAGAGGCAGGAAGAGGAGGACTTCCTTAGCTCTCAAGGCCCCCTTTATCCAGACAGTGTTCCTGCGTGCCCGCCGATCACACAGGAAGAGGACGAGGAGGAGGAGGAGGAGGAGGAGGAAGATTGTGTCAGTATGGAGGTGGAGCCTGGCACTCAGCATCAGCAGTCTTTAAGGGATCAGTCCCAAGGAACACATGGACTTGTACGTGGCTGGGAGGAGGTGGCTGCGGACGTTGTTGTCCTTAGTGACCCAGAGGACTCCGGACCGAATGCCTCAGCAAACCTACGCTGCATGGCCTCCCTGATCCTGCAAAGCCTGCGTAAGGATCCTCGTATTCGTGGTATCAAGGAGAAGGACCAATACTGGCTGGCAACCCTCCTTGATCCACGTTACAAGGGTAAGGTTGCGGACCTTATCTTGCCATCGCAGAGGGAGCAGAGGATGAAACATCTTCGGGAGGCCTTGCAGAAAGGTCTGTGCAACGCGTTCCCAGAGACTGGGAGGTTACAAACTCCTGTTTCTGGACAACGTGTTGCTGAGGCTTCGGTCAGTCAAAGAAGGAGCGGTGGAGAAGGTGGCCGTCTGACCGATGCGTTCAGACAATTTTTTGGTCCGCAGCCCCAAGGTATGATCGGTTCCAGCAACCATCGCCAGCGTCTGTTTTACATGGTGCAGGAATACCTAGGGGCAAGATCAGACTTGGACACCTTTCCCACCGAAAATCCTCTGGGTTACTGGGTCTTGAGGATGGATCACTGGCCAGAGCTTGCACAGTATGCAATTGAGCTACTGGCCTGTCCTGCATCCAGCGTTCTTTCGGAACGTACATTCAGTGCTGCTGGAGGCGTGGTAACCGATCACAGGGTGCGTCTGTCCACTGACTCGGTCGATCGGCTGACCTTCATAAAAATGAATCAGTCTTGGATCACCACCAGCTACCAAGCACCTGATGCTGATGTAACTGAATAATTTTTTTCAGATCCCTTCAAAGACTGCCTATGCTGATGCTGAGTGATTATCCCTGAGTAATTATCCTCTTCCTCCTCAATCATCACGCTGATAGCTTGTAAGAACATTTTTGGTTCTGGGCGCCACCACCAGTGCCTAAGACACAATTTTTCAGCCCCTGTATAACAGGGGCGTGTAATTACAATTTTTGATGTAATACTTTGCAGCACGGCTCGTTCCTGCATTCCAACTAGAGTGTCTGTGAGGGGTTGCAGTGTTGTGGCACCAGCACCAGTGCCTAAGGCCCAATTTTTCTGCCCCTGTCTAACAGGGGCGTGAAATTACAATTTTTGATGCAATACTTTGCAGCAGGGCTCGTTCCTGGGTTCCAACTAGAGTGTCTGTGAGGGGTTGCAGTGTTGTGGCACCAGCACCAGTGCCTAAGGCCCAATTTTTCTGCCCCTGTCTAACAGGGGCGTGAAATTACAATTTTTGATGCAATACTTTGCAGCAGGGCTCGTTCCTGCGTTCCAACTAGAGTGTCTGTGAGGGGTTGCAGTGTTGTGGCACCAGCACCAGTGCCTAAGGCCCAATTTTTCTGCCCCTGTCTAACAGGGGCGTGAAATTACAATTTTTGATGCAATACTTTGCAGCAGGGCTCGTTCCTGCATTCCAACTAGAGTGTCTGTGAGGGGTTGCAGTGTTGTGGCACCAGCACCAGTGCCTAAGGCCCAATTTTTCTGCCCCTGTCTAACAGGGGCGTGTAATTACAATTTTTGATGCAATACTTTGCAGCAGTGCTCGTTCCTGCGTTCCAACTAGAGTGTCTGTGAGGGGTTGCAGTGTTGTGGCACCAGCACCAGTGCCTAAGGCCCAATTTTTCTGCCCCTGTCTAACAGGGGCGTGTAATTACAATTTTTGATGCAATACTTTGCAGCAGGGCTCGTTCCTGCGTTCCAACTAGAGTGTCTGTGAGGGGTTGCAGTGTTGTGGCACCAGCACCAGTGCCTAAGGCCTAATTTTTCAGCTCCTGTTCAACAGGGGCATGTAATTACAATTCTTGATCTAATATTTCACAGCAGGGCCCTGTGAGGGCTTACAGTGTTTTGGCCACAGCAACACCTAAGGCCCAAATTTCTGCTGAGTATATAGGGCAGGACCCTACTTTCAAACATCTAACTTACAAACGACTCCTACTTGCAAACGGAAGGAGACAACAGGAAGTGAGATGAAATCTACCCATAGGAAGGGAAATTCTCTCATGTAAGAGTTAATATGGGAAAACAATTTCTCCTTTCCACTGATGCTTTCCAATCCTTGTTCCACAAAAAAAACCAAATTTTCAAAAAACATTTTTCATTGGGACAAAAAAGTGAGGTGAAATCTTCTGAAGAGGAGGAAAGACGCAAAACAAATGTCACAGGGGTGATAACCCTTCCCTATGTTTTCCAAAAAGCTTAGAAAAGATTTTTTGGCTGGAGCTAAACACATTAAAAATGTTCAAAATTACAAACAGATTCTACTTAACAACAAACCTACAGTCCCTGTCTTGTTTGCACCGCCTGTATACTGCTGTTCAGAGTATATAGGGACCTTTCCTTATTTTAATTTGGGTGCGGGGTTCCCCTTAATATCCATACAAGACCCAAAGGGCCTGGTAATGGACTGGGGGGTACCCATGCCGTTTGTCTCACTGATTTTCATCCATATTGCCAGGACCCGACATGACATTAAACCCGCAAGCAGTTTTAAATGAGATTTTTTCCTTTAAAAATGACATTTGGTGCAGGGACTGTTCTAAACATGGGAAACACACGTCACTTTACAGGCATACTATAGACACCCCCCAGGTACGATATTTAAAGGAATATTTCACTTTTTTTTTTTTTACTTTAAGCATCATTAAAATCACTGCTCCCGAAAAAACGGCCGTTTTTAAAAGTTTTTTTTGCATTGATACATGTCCCCTGGGGTAGGACCCGGGTCCCCAAACCCTTTTTAGGACAATACCATGCAAATTAGCCTTTAAAATGAGCACTTTTGATTTCGAACGTTCGAGTCCCATAGACGTCAATGGGGTTCTAACGTTCGTGCGAACTTGCGGTCCGTTCGCGGGTTCTGGTGCGAACCGAACCGGGGGGTGTTCGGCTCATCCCTAGTTGGGAGATCTGTTGTTGTTGCTGGGAGATCTGTTGTTGCTGCTGGGAGATCTGTTGTTGTTGCTGGAAGATCTGTTGTTGCTGTTGGGAGATCTGTTGTTGTTGCTGGGAGATCTGTTGTTGCTGCTGGGAGAGCTGTTGTTGCTGCTGGGAGATCTGTTGTTGTTGCTGGGAGATTTGTTGTTTCTGCTGGGAGATCTGTTGTTGCTGCTGGGAGATCTGTTGTTGTTGCTGGGAGATATGTTGTTTCTGCTGGGAGATCTGTTGTTGTTGCTGGGAGATCTGTTGTTCCTGCTGGGAGATCTGTTGTTGTTGCTGGGAGATCTGTTGTTGTTGCTGGGAGATCTGTTGTTGTTGCTGGGAGATCTGTTGTTGTTGCTGGGAGATCTGTTGTTGCTGCTGGGAGATCTGTTGTTGTTGCTGGGAGATCTGTTGTTGTTGCTGGGAGATCTGTTGTTGCTGCTGGGAGATCTGTTGTTGCTGCTGGGAGATCTGTTGTTGCTGCTGGGAGATCTGTTGTTGTTGCTGGGAGATCTGTTGTTTCTGCTGGGAGATCTGTTGTTGCTGCTGGGAGATCTGTTGTTGTTGCTGGGAGATCTGTTGTTGTTGCTGGGAGATCTGTTGTTGTTGCTGGGAGATCTGTTGTTGTTGCTGGGAGATCTGTTGTTGTTGCTGGAAGATCTATTGTTGCTGTTGGGAGATCTGTTGTTGCTGCTGGGAGATCTGTTGTTGTTGCTGGGAGATCTGTTGTTTCTGCTGGGAGATCTGTTGTTGCTGCTGGGAGATCTGTTGTTGTTGCTGGGAGATCTGTTGTTGTTGCTGGGAGATCTGTTGTTGCTGCTGGGAGATCTGTTGTTGTTGCTGGGAGATCTGTTGTTGTTGCTGGAAGATCTATTGTTGCTGTTGGGAGATCTGTTGTTGCTGCTGGGAGATCTGTTGTTGTTGCTGGAAGATCTGTTGTTGCTGTTGGGAGATCTGTTGTTGTTGCTGGGAGATCTGTTGTTGCTGCTGGGAGAGCTGTTGTTGCTGCTGGGAGATCTGTTGTTGTTGCTGGGAGATTTGTTGTTTCTGCTGGGAGATCTGTTGTTGCTGCTGGGAGATCTGTTGTTGTTTCTGCTGGGAGATCTGTTGTTGTTGCTGGGAGATCTGTTGTTGTTGCTGGGAGATCTGTTGTTGCTGGGAGATATGTTGTTTCTGCTGGGAGATCTGTTGTTGCTGCTGGGAGATTTGTTGTTTCTGCTGGGAGATCTGTTGTTGCTGCTGGGAGATCTGTTGTTGCTGCTGGGAGATCTGTTGTTGCTGCTGGGAGATCTGTTGTTGCTGCTGGGAGATCTGTTGTTGTTGCTGGGAGATCTGTTGTTGCTGCTGGGAGATCTGTTGTTGCTGCTGGGAGATCTGTTGTTGCTGTTGGGAGATCTGTTGTTGCTGCTGGGAGATCTGTTGTTGCTGCTGGGAGATCTGTTGTTGCTGCTGGGAGATCTGTTGTTGTTGCGGGGAGATCTGTTGTTGCTGCTGGGAGATCTGTTGTTGTTGCTGGGAGATCTGTTGTTGCTGCTGGGAGATCTGTTGTTGTTGCTGGGAGATCTGTTGTTGTTGCTGGGAGATCTGTTGTTGCTGCTGGGAGATCTGTTGTTGCTGCTGGGAGATCTGTTGTTGCTGCTGGGAGATCTGTTGTTGCTGCTGGGAGATCTGTTGTTGTTGCTGGGAGATCTGTTGTTGCTGCTGGGAGATCTGTTGTTTTTGCTGGGAGATCTGTTGTTGCTGCTGGGAGATCTGTTGTTGTTGCTGGGAGATCTGTTGTTGCTGCTGGCAGATCTGTTGTTCCTGCTGGGAGATCTGTTGTTCCTGCTGGGAGATCTGTTGTTGCTGCTGGGAGATCTGTTGTTCCTGCTGGGAGATCTGTTGTTGCTGCTGGGAGATCTGTTGTTGTTGCTGGGAGATCTGTTGTTGTTGCTGGGAGATCTGTTGTTGTTGCTGGGAGATCTGTTGTTGCTGCTGGCAGATCTGTTGTTGCTGGGAGATTTGTTGTTTCTGCTGGGAGATCTGTTGTTGCTGCTGGGAGATCTGTTGTTGCTGCTGGGAGATTTGCTGCTGGGAGATCTGTTGTTGTTGCTGGGAGATCTGTTGTTGCTGCTGGGAGATCTGTTGTTGCTGCTGGGAGATCTGTTGTTGTTGCTGGGAGATCTGTTGTTGTTGCTGGGAGATCTGTTGTTTCTGCTGGGAGATCTGTTGTTGCTGCTGGGAGATCTGTTGTTGTTGCTGGGAGATCTGTTGTTGTTGCTGGGAGATCTGTTGTTGTTGCTGGGAGATCTGTTGTTGTTGCTGGGAGATCTGTTGTTGCTGCTGGGAGATCTGTTGTTGTTGCTGGGAGATCTGTTGTTGTTGCTGGGAGATCTGTTGTTGTTGCTGGGAGATCTGTTGTTGTTGCTGGAAGATCTGTTGTTGCTGTTGGGAGATCTGTTGTTGTTGCTGGGAGATCTGTTGTTGCTGCTGGGAGATCTGTTGTTGTTGCTGGAAGATCTGTTGTTGCTGTTGGGAGATCTGTTGTTGTTGCTGGGAGATCTGTTGTTGTTGCTGGGAGATTTGTTGTTTCTGCTGGGAGATCTGTTGTTGCTGCTGGGAGATCTGTTGTTGTTGCTGGGAGATATGTTGTTTCTGCTGGGAGATCTGTTGTTGTTGCTGGGAGATCTGTTGTTCCTGCTGGGAGATCTGTTGTTGTTGCTGGGAGATCTGTTGTTGTTGCTGGGAGATCTGTTGTTGTTGCTGGGAGATCTGTTGTTGTTGCTGGGAGATCTGTTGTTGCTGCTGGGAGATCTGTTGTTGTTGCTGGGAGATCTGTTGTTGTTGCTGGGAGATCTGTTGTTGCTGCTGGGAGATCTGTTGTTGCTGCTGGGAGATCTGTTGTTGCTGCTGGGAGATCTGTTGTTGTTGCTGGGAGATCTGTTGTTGCTGCTGGGAGATCTGTTGTTGCTGCTGGGAGATCTGTTGTTGCTGCTGGGAGAGCTATTGTTGCTGCTGGGAGATCTGTTGTTTCTGCTGGGAGATCTGTTGTTGCTGCTGGGAGATCTGTTGTTGCTGCTGGGAGATTTGTTGGTGCTGCTGGGAGATCTGTTGTTGCTGCTGGGAGATCTGTTGTTGCTGCGGGGAGATCTGTTGTTTTTGCTGGGAGATCTGTTGTTGCTGCTGGGAGATCTGTTGTTGCTGCTGGGAGATCTGTTGTTGCTCCTGGGAGATCTGTTGTTGCTGCTGGGAGATCTGTTGTTGCTGCTGGGAGATCTGTTGTTGCTCCTGGGAGATCTGTTGTTGCTGCGGGGAGATCTGTTGTTGCTGCTGGGAGATCTGTTGTTGCTCCTGGGAGATCTGTTGTTGCTGCTGGGAGATCTGTTGTTGCTGCGGGGAGATCTGCTGTTGCTGCTGGGAGATCTGTTGTTGCTCCTGAGAGATCTGTTGTTGCTCCTGGGAGATCTGTTGTTGCTGCTGGGAGATCTGTTGTTGCTGCTGGGAGATCTGTTGTTGCTCCTGGGAGATCTGTTGTTGCTGCGGGGAGATCTGTTGTTGCTGCTGGGAGATCTGTAGTTTCTGCTGGGAGATCTGTTGTTGCTGCTGGGAGATTTGTTGTTGCTGCTGGGAGATCTGTTGTTGCTGCTCCTGGGAGATCTGTTGTTGCTGCTGGGAGATCTGTTGTTGCTGCTGGGAGATTTGTTGTTGCTGCTGGGAGATCTGTTGTTGCTGCTGGGAGATTTGTTGTTGCTGCTGGGAGATCTGTTGTTGCTGCTGGGAGATCTGTTGTTGCTCCTGGGAGATCTGTTGTTGTTGCTGGGAGATCTGTTGTTTCTGCTGGGAGATCTGTTGCTGCTGGGAGATCTGTTGTTGCTGCTGGGAGATCTGTTGTTGCTGCTGGGAGATCTATTGTTGCTGCTGGGAGATCTGTTGTTGCTCCTGGGAGATCTGTTGTTGCTGGAGAGGGTCTATAGTTGCTGGGTGGGCTCTTCTACTGTTTCTGGAGTGGGGTCTATTGTTGCTCACTGCAGGTGATTTATTTTACTGTCTTTCTTGGTATCATTAATAAATTCCATGCAAATCACTTAGTAGCACAAAATGATATGTATTACAAATGTTCCGTAGTCTCTAAGAGGGGGCGGTACCGGGAGGCGGGTGGGAGGTGGAACCAAAGGACAGTGCTCAGAGGGGGGTAGGGGGCAGAAATGAAGGGTAACTCAGAAGGGGGGGGGGGGGGTCCAGCGCCTGTTCTCTGAGAAAATAAGCCCCAAATCTCTCTCATTAAAAGCAAAAAAAAAAAAATAATTGATGCTTTAAAAAATAAAATAATAATAAAATTGTTTACTTCAGCCCTAGACCGGAAGTGACGTCATAATGTTGCTCCAGTCCTCCTAGATCATAGAGGTGATCAGAGATGATCTGGTCATGCGAACCGTCATATTGTTTCCTGGGCTCGCCGGTAAGAACGGTAAGCCCCGAGAAACACCGGCGAGAGGTGGGGGAGGGGTCACCCCTCCCGCTGCTTCTAAAAGTGATCCAGAGGCCTGACCAGCCACTTGGATCACTTTTATTAGAAACAGAATCACCATCCATAACTGCGCTAAACCACTTCAATGCCGCACCGTATATATATATATATATATATATGTATTGTGGTTTAATGAAGTGCTAATGACGGGTGAAGCATGCGGACCTATCAGGGCGGGGCCGCGTCTTATCAATAGACAAGTCATTAGGATGCGGCGCGCACACCATCGACCTCTCGACTCCCCGCCGCCATCGCGCCCCGCGCTCCTTATAATAAGCCAATCACTCAATACAAATGAAATGGAATAAAAAGCAAGAAAACGGAAGAAGAAAAAAGGACACAATGTAATTCTGGGCGGAGCTCTGCGAGGTAATGAGATGCGAGCGACACAATCCCTGCGCCGCGTTCCGCAGACAGAAGAATATTATTCTGCCGGTAAATGCGAGCGATTCGCTGATGGAAAAATCTACAATTAGAGAGACGCTCAGTCGTTGGTTTCCTTACCCTTCTGTTCCCATCGATTGAAAGTGCTGATGGGCCCTGCTCCTTAGAGCTTACAATCTAAGAGGGAAGGGCAAGAGATACAAGAGGTAATAACTGTGGGAGGTGTGCTGATTGAGAAGATAAATGTACAGTTGTTGGGTAGTAGTAGTACTAGTTGTAGTAGTTAGTAGTAGTAGTAATTGTAGTAGTTGTAGTAGTTAGTAGTAGTAGTATTTGATGTGTTTTATAAAGTTGAAGATGTTTAGCTCAATCATCATGGAATGTGTCAAGGCAGATGCTGATTGTCCAAGATCAGGATGGGAGGTGTAAAAGTTGCGGAATCCCCCTGTCCTAGTTATATCATCCCATCCTCGATAATAGAGATATCCCGGAGTGGGGGTGTCAAACTCAATTTCATCGCAGCCACATCAGCATTATGGTGGCCCTCAAAGGGCCTGTTGTATCTGTAATACTGTGCACTGTGTACAGAGTGCAGGGTTGAGGAGTCGCTACATAGAGAATGCAGAGTACAGGAGTATGCTGTGTACAGAGCGCAGGGATGAGGAGTATACTACGTGCAGAGTTCAGAAATACGCTGTGTAGTGCAGAGATGAGGAGTATGGCACGTACAGAGTGCAGAGTTCAGGAGTGCACTATGTGCAAAACACAGTGTTCAGGGATGTGCTGTATACAGACTGGAGGGTTGAGGAGTGTGCCATGTACAGAGTGCAGAGGAGTATGCCACACACACACAGGGTGCAGAGTTCAGAAGTAAGCTGTGTACAGAGTGCAGGGTTGAAGAGTACGCCACGTACAGAGTGCAGAGTTCAGGAGTGCACTATGTGCAAAATACAGCGTTCAGGGGTGCGCTGTATACAGAATGCAGGGTTGAGGAGTGCGCTACATACAGAGTGCAGGGTTTAGGGGTGCGCTACATACAGAGTGCAGGGTTTAGGGGTGCGCTACATACAGAATGCAGGGTTGAGGAGTGCGCTACATACAGAGTGCAGGGTTTAGGGGTGTGCTACATACAGAGTGCAGGGTTTAGGGGTGCGCTACATACAGAGTGCAGGGTTTAGGGGTGCAGTACATACAGAATGCAGGGTTAAGAAGTATGCTGTATACAGTGTGCAGGGTTTAGGGGTGTGCGATGTACAGTGTGCAGGGGCGTGCGATGCACAGTGTGCAGGGTTTAGGGGTGTGCGATGTACAGTGTGCAGGGTTCAGGGGCGTGCGATGTACAGTGTGCAGGGTTTAGGGGTGTGCGATGTACAGTGTGCAGGGTTCAGGGGTGTGCGATGTACAGTGTGCAGGGTTTAGGGGTGCACTACATACAGAGTGCAGGGTTTAGGGTTGTGTGATGTACAGTGTGCAGGGTTTAGGGGTGTGCGATGTACAGTGTGCAGGGTTCAGGGGTGTGCGATGTACAGTGTGCAGGGTTTAGGGGTGTGCGATGTACAGTATGAACGGTTCAGCTCTTACATAGTTACATAATTACATAGAAGGTGAGGTTGAAAAAAGACACAAGTCCATCAAGTCCAACCTATGTGTGTGATAATGTGTCAGTATTACATTATATATCCCTGTATGTTGCGGTCATTCAGGTGATTATCTAATAGTTTCTTGAAGCTATCAATGCTCCCCGCTGAGACCACCGCCTGTGGAAGGGAATTCCACATCCTTGCCGCTCTTACAGTAAAGAACCCTCTACGTAGTTTAAGGCTAAACCTCTTTTCTTCTAATTGTAATGAGTGGCCACGAGTCTTATTAAACTCTCTTCTGCGAAAAAGTTTTATCCCTATTGTGGGGTCACCAGTCCGGTATTTGTATATTGTGGGGTCACCAGTCCGGTATTTATATATTGTGGGGTCACCAGTCCGGTATTTATATATTGGGGGGTCACCAGTCCGGTATTTGTATATTGTGGGGTCACCAGTCCTGTATTTATATATTGTGGGGTCACCAGTCCGGTATTTATATATTGTGGGGTCACCAGTCCGGTATTTGTATATTGTGGGGTCACCAGTCCTGTATTTATATATTGTGGGGTCACCAGTCCGGTATTTGTATATTGTGGGGTCACCAGTCCTGTATTTATATATTGTGGGGTCACCAGTCCGGTATTTATATATTGTGGGGTCACCAGTCCGGTATTTGTATATTGTGGGGTCACCAGTCCTGTATTTATATATTGTGGGGTCACCAGTCCGGTATTTATATATTGTGGGGTCACCAGTCCGGTATTTGTATATTGTGGGGTCACCAGTCCGGTATTTATATATTGTGGGGTCACCAGTCCGGTATTTATACATTGAAATCATATCCCCTCTCAAGCGTCTCTTCTCCAGAGAGAATAAGTTCAGAGCTCACAACCTTTCCTCATAACTAAGATCCTCCAGACCCTTTATTAGCTTTGTTGCCCTTCTTTGTAGTCGCTCCATTTCCAGTACATCCTTCCTGAGGACTGGTGCCCAGAACTGGACAGCATACTCCAGGTGCGGCCGGACCAGAGTCTTGTAGAGCGGGAGAATTATCGTTTTATCTCTGGAGTTGATCCCTTTTTAATGCCAATATTCTGTTTGCTTTGTTAGCAGCAGCTTGGCATTGCATGTCATTGCTGAGCCGATCATCTACTAGGACCCCCAGGTCCTTTTCCATCCTAGATTCCCCCAGAGGTTCTCCCCCCAGTCAATAGATTGCATTCAGATTTTTGCCACCCAAATACATTATTTTACATTTTTCTACATTGAACCTCATTTGCCATGTAGTCGCCCACTCCATTAATTTGTTCAGGTCTTTCTTGCAAGGTTTCCACATCCTGCGGAGAAGTTATTGCCCTGCTTAGCTTAGTATCGTCTGCAAATACAGAGATTGAACTGTTTATCCCATCCTCCAGATCGTTTATGAACAAATTAAATAGGATTGGTCCCAGCACAGAACCCTGGGGAACCCCACTACCCACCCCTGACCATTCTGAGTACTCCCCATTTATCACCACCCTCTGAACACGCCCTTGTAGCCAGTTTTCAATCCATGTACTCACCCTATGGTCCATGCCAACGCACCTTATTTTGTATAGTAAACGTTTATGGGGAACTGTGTCAAATGATTTTGTAAAATCCAGATACACCACGTCTACGGGCCTTCCTTTATCTAGATGGCAACTCACCTCCTCATAGAAGGTTAATAGATTGGTTTGGCAAGAACGATTCTTCATGAATCCATGCTGATTACTGCTAATGATATCATTCTTATTACTAAAATCTTGTATATAGTCCCTTATCATCCCCTCCAAGAGCTTGAATACTATTGATGTTAGGCTAACTGGTCTGTAATTCCCAGGGATGTTTTTTGGGCCCTTTTTAAATATTGGTGCTACATTGGCTTTTCTCCAATCAGCTGGTACCATTCCAGTCAATAGACTGTCTGTAAAAATTAGGAACAACGGTCTGGCAATCACCTGACTGAGTTCCCTAAGTACCCTCGGGTGCAAGCCATCTGGTCCCGGTGATTTATTAATTCACTCTCTTTCACAGGCTGTCCACATCTCACTTCCACCCCTCCTCCTGGCAGTGTAGGTGGCTCCGCCTCTCTTTGCCACATGTAGGGAGATCATTGGTTGGCATCTGTCCCCCCTGTGAGTGCATTGAGGGCAGGCAGGGAGAGAAGCACAAGCTGCCGAGAGGAACGTTGTCCATGTAAACACAGAAGTGGCAGTGGTGAGGGCAGAGAAGAGGGCGAGAACCAGAGGTGGAAGAAAGGAGTTCCGCCATGTTCCGTCTAAAAAAAAAAAAAAAAAAAGCCCTGGGTGCAAGGGCCACATGAAATAGCCTGGGGGGCCAGAGTCGGCCCACGGACCTTGTGTTTGACACGTGTCCTAGATGATAGGATATATAATTGTGTAATGGGGGGGCGGGTCTTCTCTAAGGTGTTTTTCAATGATTGGATTTAGACGTTATTGGGCAATGTATGGCTCTTTATGCTAACAAGACCCAACAATCGCGTTATAAAATCATCGGAGAGTCAACAAACAAACAGAAGAAGTTCGGGATCCGCAAGACTTAAAAGTCCTTTTATGCAAATGCAGCTTTTTAACAAGACACAGGAATTCCTATTTGTGACGTTCATTCAGCAACGAATTCGCAGCCCAAATCTTTCTACCTTTACCGTGATCATCAATCCATCTGAATATCTAGAGGATGCTGTGCATCGCAATGATGGGCTTCTATTGTAGAGCAGATGATAGGCAGATGGAGGCAGAAGAGACAGCAGGTCCCAGACTAAGTCCCAACTCTTGTTTCATCATGAAGGGCCTTTTCATATACACTAGAAAGCCAAATCTATGTGAGCCGACCTCCAATGATGGCGTCCAGGTGTCTCCAGTGAGGGGTTCAGGTGTCTCCAGTGAGGGGTTCAGGTGTCTCCAGTGAGGGGTTCAGGTGTCTCCAGTGAAGGGTTCAGGTGTCTCCAGTGAAGGGTTCAGGTGTCTCCAGTGAGGGGTTCAGGTGTCTCCAGTGAGGGGTTCAGGTGTCTCCAGTGAGGGGTTCAGGTGTCTCCAGTGAAGGGTTCAGGTGTCTCCAGTGAGGGGTTCAGGTGTCTCCAGTGAAGGGTTCAGGTGTCTCCAGTGAGGGGTTCAGGTGTCTCCAGTGAGGGGTTCAGGTGTCTCCAGTGAGGGGTTCAGGTGTCTCCAGTGAGGGGTTCAGGTGTCTCCAGTGAAGGGTTCAGGTGTCTCCAGTGAAGGGTTCAGGTGTCTCCAGTGAGGGGTTCAGGTGTCTCCAGTGAGGGGTTCAGGTGTCTCCAGTGAGGGGTTCAGGTGTCTCCAGTGAAGGGTTCAGGTGTCTCCAGTGAGGGGTTCAGGTGTCTCCAGTGAAGGGTTCAGGTGTCTCCAGTGAGGGGTTCAGGTGTCTCCAGTGAAGGGTTCAGGTGTCTCCAGTGAGGGGTTCAGGTGTCTCCAGTGAAGGGTTCAGGTGTCTCCAGTGAGGGGTTCAGGTGTCTCCAGTGAGGGGTTCAGGTGTCTCCAGTGAGGGGTTCAGGTGTCTCCAGTGAGGGGTTCAGGTGTCTCCAGTGAGGGGTTCAGGTGTCTCCAGTGAAGGGTTCAGGTGTCTCCAGTGAAGGGTTCAGGTGTCTCCAGTGAGGGGTTCAGGTGTCTCCAGTGAGGGGTTCAGGTGTCTCCAGTGAGGGGTTCAGGTGTCTCCAGTGAAGGGTTCAGGTGTCTCCAGTGAGGGGTTCAGGTGTCTCCAGTGAAGGGTTCAGGTGTCTCCAGTGAAGGGTTCAGGTGTCTCCAGTGAAGGGTTCAGGTGTCTCCAGTGAGGGGTTCAGGTGTCTCCAGTGAGGGGTTCAGGTGTCTCCAGTGAGGGGTTCAGGTGTCTCCAGTGAAGGGTTCAGGTGTCTCCAGTGAAGGGTTCAGGTGTCTCCAGTGAAGGGTTCAGGTGTCTCCAGTGAGGGGTTCAGGTGTCTCCAGTGAGGGGTTCAGGTGTCTCCAGTGAGGGGTTCAGGTGTCTCCAGTGAAGGGTTCAGGTGTCTCCAGTGAAGGGTTCAGGTGTCTCCAGTGAAGGGTTCAGGTGTCTCCAGTGAAGGGTTCAGGTGTCTCCAGTGAGGGGTTCAGGTGTCTCCAGTGAGGGGTTCAGGTGTCTCCAGTGAGGGGTTCAGGTGTCTCCAGTGAGGGGTTCAGGTGTCTCCAGTGAGGGGTTCAGGTGTCTCCAGTGAAGGGTTCAGGTGTCTCCAGTGAAGGGTTCAGGTGTCTCCAGTCAGGGGTTCAGGTGTCTCCAGTGAGGGGTTCAGGTGTCTCCAGTGAGGGGTTCAGGTGTCTCCAGTGAAGGGTTCAGGTGTCTCCAGTGAGGGGTTCAGGTGTCTCCAGTGAAGGGTTCAGGTGTCTCCAGTGAGGGGTTCAGGTGTCTCCAGTGAAGGGTTCAGGTGTCTCCAGTGAGGGGTTCAGGTGTCTCCAGTGAGGGGTTCAGGTGTCTCCAGTGAGGGGTTCAGGTGTCTCCAGTGAAGGGTTCAGGTGTCTCCAGTGAAGGGTTCAGGTGTCTCCAGTGAGGGGTTCAGGTGTCTCCATTGAAGGGTTCAGGTGTCTCCAGTGAGGGGTTCAGGTGTCTCCAGTGAGGGGTTCAGGTGTCTCCAGTGAGGGGTTCAGGTGTCTCCAGTGAAGGGTTCAGGTGTCTCCAGTGAGGGGTTCAGGTGTCTCCAGTGAAGGGTTCAGGTGTCTCCAGTGAAGGGTTCAGGTGTCTCCAGTGAGGGGTTCAGGTGTCTCCAGTGAGGGGTTCAGGTGTCTCCAGTGAGGGGTTCAGGTGTCTCCAGTGAAGGGTTCAGGTGTCTCCAGTGAGGGGTTCAGGTGTCTCCAGTGAAGGGTTCAGGTGTCTCCAGTGAAGGGTTCAGGTGTCTCCAGTGAAGGGTTCAGGTGTCTCCAGTGAGGGGTTCAGGTGTCTCCCGTGAGGGGTTCAGGTGTCTCCAGTGAAGGGTTCAGGTGTCTCCAGTGAGGGGTTCAGGTGTCTCCAGTGAAGGGTTCAGGTGTCTCCAGTGAAGGGTTCAGGTGTCTCCAGTGAAGGGTTCAGGTGTCTCCAGTGAAGGGTTCAGGTGTCTCCAGTGAGGGGTTCAGGTGTCTCCAGTGAGGGGTTCAGGTGTCTCCAGTGAGGGGTTCAGGTGTCTCCAGTGAAGGGTTCAGGTGTCTCCAGTGAAGGGTTCAGGTGTCTCCAGTGAAGGGTTCAGGTGTCTCCAGTGAGGGGTTCAGGTGTCTCCAGTGAGGGGTTCAGGTGTCTCCAGTGAGGGGTTCAGGTGTCTCCAGTGAGGGGTTCAGGTGTCTCCAGTGAAGGGTTCAGGTGTCTCCAGTGAAGGGTTCAGGTGTCTCCAGTGAGGGGTTCAGGTGTCTCCAGTGAGGGGTTCAGGTGTCTCCAGTGAAGGGTTCAGGTGTCTCCAGTGAAGGGTTCAGGTGTCTCCAGTGAAGGGTTCAGGTGTCTCCAGTGAGGGGTTCAGGTGTCTCCAGTGAGGGGTTCAGGTGTCTCCAGTGAAGGGTTCAGGTGTCTCCAGTGAAGGGTTCAGGTGTCTCCAGTGAAGGGTTCAGGTGTCTCCAGTGAAGGGTTCAGGTGTCTCCAGTGAGGGGTTCAGGTGTCTCCAGTGAAGGGTCCCGGTAATCCTCCATCATACAAAGACATTGTAGACAATTGTGCTCTTCCAGCCTTGTGGTAACAGTTTGGTGAAGACCCTTTTCTCTTCCACCATGACTGTGCCCCCCTCATCCCAACTGAACACCTTTGGGCAGGGGCGGGCTGGGCCGGGGGGCAGGGATGCAATTGCCCTCCAGGCCGCTCTGATGTGCTGTACGATTTGGCCGCTGTGTCGCCAGCTCACAACTGGGCATGCGCAGTTTCTGAGCTGGCCGAGTGCGGCAGATCCATCCAGCAGTGTGTTCTGTCACTGGGCTGAAAGTCCGTGTTAGAAGAGCGCAGCCCAGTCCAGCCCCTCCCTCCTCCACACCACTATATGGCTGGTAGATCTGTTCTCT
Source organism: Lithobates septentrionalis (assembly GCA_037952835.1). Classification (NCBI taxonomy): domain Eukaryota; kingdom Metazoa; phylum Chordata; class Amphibia; order Anura; family Ranidae; genus Lithobates; species Lithobates septentrionalis. The sequence continues at coordinate 568 of JBBDGP010004305.1, read as the reverse complement.
CTTTCTCAGCCCACACTCCGTGCAGCCCCGCCCACACTCTGTGCAGCCCCGCCCACACTCCGGGCAGCCTGTGTGCTGTCTGTGAAGAAGATGTGTGGGGCGGGAAAGTTAAAACTGAGCAGTGGGCTGGAATCAGTGAGCATCCATGTAAGTGAGCTCCTCCCCCCTCCCTGCTCTCCCAAATTCCTCCCTGCAGCTAGAGAGTTTTCTTTCCAGCAGCTTGTGGCAGTTCCTCGCCCTCCTCTGTGGTATGAAGAGGTTCACACTGACACTGCTATGCTGCAGAGCTGCTAGTCTTCCTGCATGGTGCCCCTAGTCCCATTATAGACGTCTTTTAGGTTGCACATTTTTTAATGCATGTTCTGAAAATGCACAAAAAATGTCCTGCATGCTGCATCTTTGGTGCACTTTTAGAAAATGCAGCAAAAATGTGCAACATAAAAGAAGTCTCGGGGACAGCAGCTAAAGAAACCCGCCGGTACACCAGCACTGCAGCCAAACACAGCACACTAGTGTGAGCCCAAAGGCTCGCTTGTCGCAGGCACTGCCACTCCACTGAAAAGCGATC
>JBBDGP010004304.1:0-25129 GCA_037952835.1 Lithobates septentrionalis | reverse complement strand
GGAGGTGCTCACAGGGCTGGAGGAGACGTTCCGGGGCCCCGCCTGTATAGGGCTGGGGGTGACGTCAGCTTGGGGGGGGCGGATCACCTCGACATCTCCTCCAGCTCTGTGAGCACCTCCAGTGTCCTGTGCATGCAGGCTCTATGTACTGAGAGTTCTAAAAAAAAAAAAAATTAAACTGCCCACTAGGTGGCGCTATAATCCATTTCTACACACACAGAAGCAGCGGGGGAGGAAAAATCACACGCGATTCTTTGTAGTGCGATTTGCGCCCATTCATTTTGTATTGACACAAATCACACCACAAAAGTATTAGTACCGGGAGCACTTGGGATACTCGTGCAAACGCTTGGTATCGGCACCGGTATTGGTGCATCCCTAATAATAATAATAAATGTTCTTTATAATGTTTTAATTGAATCAGCAGACTCCCTGTAAAGTATATCAGTGAATATAAAATAAATAGTACAAATATTTACACACATACACATGCAGATAATGGCAGACAAAGCATAAAAGTATGGATTGCAGGTCATGCAGCGGATTCTGTATGTGCGATTTTTAGTCTGGGGTCAGTCGCAACATTAAAAAAAAAAGTTACACGGAAGGTTCTTTTGCAATGCAGGAAAATGTCAGCCAATCACAGTGCAGATTCAGCGTGAGCGCTGCAAGTCCAAAGTCACGAAAAGGAGACAACCGGTTAGTAGGTTTACCAAACTCCTAATGTGGTGATGATTGTTCAGTGATAGGTAGCTTATGACCCGGGCAGGGCATTATGGGATTGGGGGGGGGTATGTTTAGCCGGGCATCACCAAAACGCTCCCTGCATGAGATTCCAGATAACTGTCAAAGGCACACTTTTGGCTTGTTTACATTTGCTTTAAAATGTGGAATTGGACACAACTTTTTTTAAATGCCAATCAAGGCTCCTGTTGCTAAATAAAATGGTCACCTTACAGTCCTGGTCACATGTTGCGTTTGCTTCAAAAATTATCCCCATGTCACTTTCTCGGTGCTTCAAAGCATCTCCAAAGCCTCCGTAGAAGTCTGCGACGGCCGCAGCCTCCGTAGAAGTCTGCGACGGCCCCAGCCTCCGTAGAAGTCTGCGACGGCCCCAGCCTCCGTAGAAGTCTGCGACGGCCCCAGCCTCCGTAGAAGTCTGCGACGGCCCCAGCCTCCGTAGAAGTCTGCGACGGCCCCAGCCTCCGTAGAAGTCTGCGACGGCCCCAGCCTCCGTAGAAGTCTGCGACGGCCCCAGCCTCCGTAGAAGTCTGCGACGGCCCCAGCCTCCGTAGAAGTCTGCGACGGCCCCAGCCTCCGTAGAAGTCTGCGACGGCCCCAGCCTCCGTAGAAGTCTGCGACGGCCCCAGCCTCCGTAGAAGTCTGCGACGGCCCCAGCCTCCGTAGAAGTCTGCGACGGCCCCAGCCTCCGTAGAAGTCTGCGACGGCCCCAGCCTCCGTAGAAGTCTGCGACGGCCCCAGCCTCCGTAGAAGTCTGCGACGGCCCCAGCCTCCGTAGAAGTCTGCGACGGCCCCAGCCTCCGTAGAAGTCTGCGACGGCCCCAGCCTCCGTAGAAGTCTGCGACGGCCCCAGCCTCCGTAGAAGTCTGCGACGGCCCCAGCCTCCGTAGAAGTCTGCGACGGCCCCAGCCTCCGTAGAAGTCTGCGACGGCCCCAGCCTCCGTAGAAGTCTGCGACGGCCCCAGCCTCCGTAGAAGTCTGCGACGGCCCCAGCCTCCGTAGAAGTCTGCGACGGCCCCAGCCTCCGTAGAAGTCTGCGACGGCCCCAGCCTCCGTAGAAGTCTGCGACGGCCCCAGCCTCCGTAGAAGTCTGCGACGGCCCCAGCCTCCGTAGAAGTCTGCGACGGCCCCAGCCTCCGTAGAAGTCTGCGACGGCCCCAGCCTCCGTAGAAGTCTGCGACGGCCCCAGCCCCCGTAGAAGTCTACGACGGCCACAGCCCCCGTAGAAGTCTACGACGGCCACAGCCCCCGTAGAAGTCTACGACGGCCACAGCCCCGTAGAAGTCTACGACGGCCACAGCCCCCGTAGAAGTCTATGACAACGCTCACTTACAGCACCTGGGGGGGCTTTTATTCAGCTTTAGCTTTGATTTTTGTTTTGGGGGGTATTTTTGGTATGAGATATCCCAGGATGCACTGGGAAAACAACAAGCAAAACTGAAATACATCAGCAGTCACTCCCGGTTCACATTTGTATTTTCTGGGTGTGTCTGGTGCAGACATCACCATCTGGTGTCCAGTGTGGAGCAGCAGGAAGGTGAGCGGGGACCGAACTGAAGCAGTACACGTGCAACATGGGAACGCTATAGTGGAAGGTGAGTGGGGACCAGAGAGAGAGGACTGAGCGACAAAGGATCAGCAGAGCTGGGGGACCGGAGGAGAAACTTGCAATGTTACACGTGGTGTGCAGCGTGGGAGCAGTATAGCAGGAGATGAGCAGAAACGAGAGAGGGAGAGGGAGAGAAGGATCAGCAAAGCTGGGTTTTACAAATGAGCAGGGGGATCAGCAGAGCTGGGGAACCGAAGAAAAAGAAACTAGCAATGTCACATGTGGTGCGCAGGGCGGGAGCAGGAAAGCGGAAACAGAGAAAGAAGAGAATCAGCAAACCAGAGGACCAGCACTACTGAGTGGAGGGATCAAAGATGGGGCTTATTACTGAGTGTGTGTGTGTGTGTGTGTGGGGGGGGGGGGGGGGGGGGAATCAGCAAAGATAGGAATTATTACGGAGTGGGGGGGGGGGGGATCAGCAAAGATGGGCATTATTACTGAGTGGGGGGGGGGGGGGGGGGAATCAGCAAAGATGGGGATTATTACTGAGTGTGGGGATCAGCAGAGCTGGGGGTTACCACTAATTATGGGGGGGGGGGGGGGGGGGGGGGAATCACGTGACCTTGGGTCCAAGTCGCCAGCCCTCCGTCACATGGTAGGGCAGGGATGTCATCTGGGTAAGCGCTGGCACTGAAAAATACAGAGGAGTAGACACCTGCAGATGGGAAGTGGCGAGGGAGCGTGGATCCTTTAGATTGTAAGCTCAATGGGCAGGGGCCCTCCTATTCCTTCTGTATTAAAACGTATTATAATTGTACTGTCCCCCTTTATATTGCACAAACGGTTGGCGCTATATAAACTCTGTATAATAATAATAATAATAATAATAATAATAATAATCCTATGCTGGAGGGGTGAGCTATCGGGAGTTCCTGAGTGGACAGGAGACAGTGTCTCTTTGTATCCAGTCCATTGCTGCACTGCTAGGAAGGATTGCATGGTGGTGTTGCAGTGCACCCGTGTCATCACTGGAGATCACAAACTGCTAGTCAGACAGTCATAGATTAGAGGGTGTGTCCAGGGCAGGACTGAGAAGAGGGAAACAGATCCGGGATCCTCCTTATGGGCTCATTTACACTTTGCTTCAACTTTAACGCACAATAAAAGCGCTAACCACTTCAACATGCTTTTTTTAATGTGTTTTTGATGCTTCTGTGATGCTTTTTTGAAGCTTTAATGAAGATAGCAAATGCTCTTGTGTGTTGATTTTCGATTTGTTTTAAAAGGTGCCCAGTAGAACCCCACCTCAGCGGCACCCCCGCTCAGCAGATCCCCACCTCAGCGGCACCCCTGCTCAGCAGATCCCCACCTCAGCGGCACCCCACGCTCAGCAGATCCCCACCTCAGCGGCACCCCCGCTCAGCAGATCCCCACCTCAGCGGCACCCCCGCTCAGCAGATCCCCACCTCAGCGGCACCCCCGCTCAGCAGATCCCCACCTCAGCAGATCCCCACCTCAGCGGCACCCCGCTCAGCAGATCCCCACCTCAGCGGCACCCCCGCTCAGCAGATCCCCACCTCATTAGTACCCTCTTTCAGCAGATCCCCTGCTCGGCGCCCCACCGCTGGCGCCCGTGGGAGGGGGAGAGCGCCCCACCGCTGGCGCCCGTGGGAGGGGGAGAGCGCCCCACCGCTGGCGCCCGTGGGAGGGGGAGAGCGCCCCACCGCTGGCGCCCGTGGGAGGGGGAGAGCGCCCCACCGCTGGCGCCCGTGGGAGGGGGAGAGCGCCCCACCGCTGGCGCCCGTGGGAGGGGGAGAGCGCCCCACCGCTGGCGCCCGTGGGAGGGGGAGAGCGCCCCACCGCTGGCGCCCGTGGGAGGGGGAGAGCGCCCCACCGCTGGCGCCCGTGGGAGGGGGAGAGCGCCCCACCACTGGCGCCCGTGGGAGGGGGAGAGCGCCCCACCGCTGGTGCCCGTGGGAGGGGGAGAGCGCCCCACCGCTGGTGCCCGTGGGGGGGTCCCATTTTTGGGGGTCAGGGGGAGGAATAGTCCCCCAAGGGATGAATAAAAGGCAAGCACAGGGCCGCATCTGGCCTGTGGACCACAGTTTGGAGACGGCTGATCTAGCCACACAGGTAAATGGGGTAATCACACAGCAGAACCAGGTCTATAATGGAAGGGGGGTTCCTGCAGTCACTGGTTCCCCACACACAGTCAGGTACCTGATACTCTCTCTACTGGAGCAGGACCAGATGGGGGCACTGGAGAGTGCTGCATGCTTCCTTCCATGGACAGCATGAAAAAAAAGACCAAAGACACATTTATAACATGAAATGAAAAAGAAAAAAAAGAAGTATTGGCATACTAAACGCAGGACAGAAAAGGAAAGTCACAAACCATATACACAAGTCTACTCTGTACCATGTCAATCAGAAAAAGTATGTTAATTCGAGAATAAATTAAAACAATAAAAAAAAAAAAAAAAATTAAAATAAAAATTAATAAAAAATAAACGTCTTGAAAATACAACATCTTGCAGATCAAATAGCAGGTGTGCTGCTTTAACCACTTTGCGTCCGGGCCAATTTTGACATTTCTCACTTCATAGCGTTAAAAAAAAAAAAATCTGCATTTTTGCTAATAAAATTACTTAGAGCCTGCAAACTATTATATTTTCCGAAAGCAAAGACCCTGGAGAATAAAATGGTGGTTGTTGCGATTTTTTTTATTTCACCTGATATTTGCACAGCTGTTTATCAAACTCAAAATCTTCAGGGAAAAAAGAAAAAAAAAAAAAAATATACATTTTAAACGCAACCTCATGACACCGCGCCCGTGACTCCAAGGGTCATAGAGATTGGAGAGTGTGGATCATCAGAAATTCTCTATGCTCAACTTCCGGTGGCGACTGATTCGTTCTCCGGCTCACCGATCGCACAGGCGACCCGGGAGAGGCACCGGTCCCCTCCCACCACCTGTAAGAATAATCAAGCGGCTGAACTTCCACTCTGATTGTTCTTACGGTGCAGAGAATCGATCGGCCGAAAAATTTGTTATCTGGACGATGCCTGCAGCTGCACCCACCATTCAGATATCTCCACAGTCCAGGACGTCATATGACGTACCTTGGGCGGGAAGTAGGGCTGGGAAAAAAATCGATTTAAATCCTGAATCGAGTTGAGAGGTCAAATCGATTCAAAATTTAAAGCAAATCGATTTTTTTTTTCACCGCGCCGGTCCCGAGGCGCTGCGGGCATGAGTTTTTAGGCGAGGCCGTGGCCTCGCCTAAAAACTCATGCCCGCAGCGCCTCCGGACGGGCGCGGACACCGCGCCGGGCCTGAAGAGCTGCGGGCAAGGAGTTTTTAGGTGAGGCCGCGGCTTCGGCCTAGTCCGCTAGGCCGGATGCCGCAGACTAGGCCGAAGCCGCGGCCTCGCCTAAAAGCTCATGCCCGCAGCGCCTCGGGACCGGCGCGGTTTCCAAAAAAAACCTCGATTCGAATCGTGAATCAAGCTTTTTTTTTTTTAAGAGAATCGAGGATTTTTTTTTTTTAAGAAGATCTCCCAGCCCTAGCGGGAAGTGGTCCCCCCTCCACAGCTGTTGTCGGACTACAAGTCCCATGAGACATTGCAAGGCTGACCGTTACAAGCATGACTACCAAAAGGCAGGAGGCACTTGCAGTTCTGCAAACAGCTTGGAGGGCCACAATTTGAGCTCCCATGGTCCAAGTTGATTTCAGAAGAGCGACCTCACCAGGCCTGACTACTTCAGAAGATCTTCTCAATGACAAAATATTACTTCTAAAATGTAAGAAGAGGAGGCGGCACGGGATGAACGAGAACCAGAAATTCCTCAAATGAAGCCAAACACTTCCTGGGTCCTACTTTCAATCACAAGTACCGATGTTATACCTGAAAATGTTTTTTTTTTGGGGGGGGGTCACTCACAGATTACCCCCCTCCCCCCATCCAGATACTGCTCTAAAGAGCACATCTCCCTGCAACCAAATATTTATTGATCGATTTTTACCTTGAGGTCTCTCCATAGACATTCCTGGTCCCGGAGGCATCCCTTGGGGCTGTAAGACTCCTAGAATAGAAGAAAGACTTTAATCTCTGAGATTTAAAGCAGATGTATAATGCAAGTATGCAATACCTTTACTTGTCGCCCCCCCCCGCCCCCATCCCAAAAAAATAATTCTCTCGAGTCACTGGGTCATTCTGCTGACCTTTGCTCCTCAGTAAGATCAAGTTTGGTGGGAGGAGCCAGCAGGCTCCTGTAAAATGTCAGAGCACCCCATCTTGAGGGTTACAGGAAAATAACACAATCCTAGCATCCTTTTAGACGTGCATCCTGACGGCCACTGCTCGTATGAAGTGCAAGGCGTTTAAATAGAAGCCGGGGCTGCAAGGAGAGTCTACGCATTTCACGCTGATGTAGCGCTTACTCGCGACACGAGTCAGAGCAAAATCAGCTTGAAACGCGTCGACTTCTGTTTTAAAGCAGAAAGTAAAACATTTTTTTTTTCCAAAATCTTTTTTTTTTTGGTTTATAGTATAAAAAAAACAAACAAAAAAAACAAACCGTCAATCGGCTTGGGGTGCCGGCGCCTTCACTAAAGGAAACAGGGAAGTGAAGCCTTGTGGCTTCACTTCCTGGCCGCGTAAAGGGGTGGGGAGAAATTTCATTAATCGCTGTGCGGCGATCTTACCCGGAAGTGGGAGCTGCAGGCTGCATTCACACCCGAGCGTTTCGTTTTCAGCCAGAAAGTCTCGCGTTTTTACTGCGTTTTTTTTTTTTTTCGGATTTTGATGCATTTTTGCACAAGTCAGAAGGCCACCAATCTAAAAAGCAGAAAAAACACCTGTAACCTGCCCAAAAAAAAAAAAAAAATCATGGACTTTTTGAGCTTCAGGCGCTTTGCTTCAGGTGACAAAAATGCTCAGATGTGAACAGGGGCCATTGAAATGAATGGGATTGTGCTTGTTGGGTAGTTTTTCGGATTTTTTTGGGGGGGCATTTTACAAGCTGAAAACACTCCAGGTATGAATGCAGCCTTATGTCCATTCACTGGAACGTATGGTTCTCGGCTCCAATCACAGGCTATTTTTTTTTTTTTTTATATACATTTCAAAGTAAAATATAATTAATCTTACAACCTTGTGGTCCTGGTCCTGGTCCTGGTCCGGGGTTTACCATGGGACCAGGCATGCCACCTTGCATGCCCCTTGCATGCCACCTTGCATAGGGAGAGGTTGCATCATTGGTGGTCCTCCATTCACATGCATTGGTCCCTGGGGGAAAAAAACAAAAAAAAAAAAAAAAAAATCGAAAAATAGCCAAATATAGTAAATAAAAGTGATAAAATTACAAAACTACATATACAGAAAAAACAGCGCTGGCAACTGGCACAATGTAAATATGAATGTAGCTACAAGTGGATAATATCACTATATATATGCGACTAGACAAATTGCATTTGGTAAAAAAAACAAATATGTAGTGAAAATATTATAAATAAGTCTGTTTTACTTATGGACCCATGGGAGGAGCCTGCGATACCATGGGAGGAGCCTGCGATACCCATGGGAGGAGCCTGCGATACCCATGGGAGGAGCCTGCGATACCCATGGGAGGAGCCTGCGATACCCATGGGAGGAGCCTGCGATACCCATGGGAGGAGCCTGCGATACCCATGGGAGGAGCCTGCGATACCCATGGAGGAGCCTGCGATACCCATGGGAGGAGCCTGCGATAGCCATGGGAGGAGCCTGCGATAGCCATGGGAGCAGCCTGCGATAGCCATGGGAGCAGCCTGCGATAGCCATGGGAGCAGCCTGCGATAGCCATGGGAGCAGCCTGCGATAGCCATGGGAGCAGCCTGCGATAGCCATGGGAGCAGCCTGCGATAGCCATGGGAGCAGCCTGCGATAGCCATGGGAGCAGCCTGCGATAGCCATGGGAGCAGCCTGCGATAGCCATGGACACATGGGAGCAGCCTGCGATAGCCATGGACACATGGGAGCAGCCTGCGATAGCCATGGACACATGGGAGCAGCCTGCGATAGCCATGGACACATGGGAGCAGCCTGCGATAGCCATGGACACATGGGAGCAGCCTGCGATAGCCATGGACACATGGGAGCAGCCTGCGATAGCCATGGACACATGGGAGCAGCCTGCGATAGCCATGGACACATGGGAGCAGCCTGCGATAGCCATGGACACATGGGAGCAGCCTGCGATAGCCATGGACACATGGGAGCAGCCTGCGATAGCCATGGACACATGGCAGCAGCCTGCGATAGCCATGGACACATGGGAGCAGCCTGCGATAGCCATGGACACATGGGAGCAGCCTGCGATAGCCATGGACACATGGGAGCAGCCTGCGATAGCCATGGACACATGGCAGCAGCCTGCGATAGCCATGGACACATGGCAGCAGCCTGCGATAGCCATGGACACATGGCAGCAGCCTGCGATAGCCATGGACACATGGCAGCAGCCTGCGATAGCCATGGACACATGGCAGCAGCCTGCGATAGCCATGGACACATGGCAGCAGCCTGCGATAGCCATGGACACATGGCAGCAGCCTGCGATAGCCATGGACACATGGCAGCAGCCTGCGATAGCCATGGACACATGGCAGCAGCCTGCGATAGCCATGGACACATGGCAGCAGCCTGCGATAGCCATGGACACATGGCAGCAGCCTGCGATAGCCATGGACACATGGCAGCAGCCTGCGATAGCCATGGACACATGGCAGCAGCCTGCGATAGCCATGGACACATGGCAGCAGCCTGCGATAGCCATGGACACATGGCAGCAGCCTGCGATAGCCATGGACACATGGCAGCAGCCTGCGATAGCCATGGACACATGGCAGCAGCCTGCGATAGCCATGGACACATGGCAGCAGCCTGCGATAGCCATGGACACATGGCAGCAGCCTGCGATAGCCATGGACACATGGCAGCAGCCTGCGATAGCCATGGACACATGGCAGCAGCCTGCGATAGCCATGGACACATGGCAGCAGCCTGCGATAGCCATGGACACATGGCAGCAGCCTGCGATAGCCATGGACACATGGCAGCAGCCTGCGATAGCCATGGACACATGGCAGCAGCCTGCGATAGCCATGGACACATGGCAGCAGCCTGCGATAGCCATGGACACATGGGAGCAGCCTGCGATAGCCATGGACACATGGGAGCAGCCTGCGATAGCCATGGACACATGGGAGCAGCCTGCGATAGCCATGGACACATGGGAGCAGCCTGCGATAGCCATGGACACATGGGAGCAGCCTGCGATAGCCATGGACACATGGCAGCAGCCTGCGATAGCCATGGACACATGGCAGCAGCCTGCGATAGCCATGGACACATGGCAGCAGCCTGCGATAGCCATGGACACATGGCAGCAGCCTGCGATAGCCATGGACACATGGCAGCAGCCTGCGATAGCCATGGACACATGGCAGCAGCCTGCGATAGCCATGGACACATGGGAGCAGCCTGCGATAGCCATGGACACATGGCAGCAGCCTGCGATAGCCATGGACACATGGGAGCAGCCTGCGATAGCCATGGACACATGGGAGCAGCCTGCGATAGCCATGGACACATGGCAGCAGCCTGCGATAGCCATGGACACATGGCAGCAGCCTGCGATAGCCATGGACACATGGCAGCAGCCTGCGATAGCCATGGACACATGGGAGCAGCCTGCGATAGCCATGGACACATGGGAGCAGCCTGCGATAGCCATGGACACATGGGAGCAGCCTGCGATAGCCATGGACACTGGGAGCAGCCTGCGATAGCCATGGACACATGGCAGCAGCCTGCGATAGCCATGGACACATGGCAGCAGCCTGCGATAGCCATGGACACATGGCAGCAGCCTGCGATAGCCATGGACACATGGCAGCAGCCTGCGATAGCCATGGACACATGGCAGCAGCCTGCGATAGCCATGGACACATGGCAGCAGCCTGCGATAGCCATGGACACATGGCAGCAGCCTGCGATAGCCATGGACACATGGCAGCAGCCTGCGATAGCCATGGACACATGGCAGCAGCCTGCGATAGCCATGGACACATGGCAGCAGCCTGCGATAGCCATGGACACATGGCAGCAGCCTGCGATGGCCATGGAACACATGGGAGCAGCCTGCGATGGCCATGGACACATGGGAGCAGCCTGCGATGGCCATGGACACGGGTGGAGCCTGCGATGGCCATGGACACGGGTGGAGCCTGCGATGGCCATGGACACGGGTGGAGCCTGCGATACCTATGGACATGGGAGGAGCCTGTGATACCTATGGACATGGGAGGAGCCTGTGATACCTATGGACATGGGAGGAGCCTGTGATACCTATGGACATGGGAGGAGCCTGTGATACCTATGGACATGGGAGGAGCCTGTGATACCTATGGACATGGGAGGAGCCTGTGATACCTATGGACATGGGAGGAGCCTGTGATACCTATGGACATGGGTGGAGCCTGTGATACCTATGGACATGGGTGGAGCCTGTGATACTTATGGACATGGGTGGAGCCTGTGATACCTATGGACATGGGTGGAGCCTGTGATAATTATGTACATGTGATTTTTTCAGTTTTTTATTATCAATAAATTTGCAAAGATTTCAAACAAACTTCTTTCCCGTTGTCATTATGGGGGATTGTTTGTAGAATTTTGAGGAAAATAATGAATTTAATGCATTTTGGAATAAGACTGTAACATAACAGAATGTGGAAGAAGTGAAGCGCTTTTCAGGATGCTCTGTACATAGGCAGAGTTCCGTCCTGTGACCATCCTTGCTGATCAGCGGGTGACGGTGGACATCCATTGGCCGGCACCTGCTGATCGGCTATTGATGTGGCTAATCACAGCAAAAGTGCCACGCGTGCCCCCCCCCCTAACCCGGAAGTGCCGGATCGTGTACTATGTACATGATCTGGCGCAGGAGAGCCACTCTGCCGCCGTATAACCAAGTTATGTGGACAGCAGGTGGTCATTCAGTAGGTGTAAACAGAATCACTTAAAAAAAAAATCATTACACCGATAGAAGAAAAAAAATTATTATAAAGCTTACCACAGGTAGCTGCTGGGCAGGAACATTCTGCTGATTGAGAGGTCCAGAGGGTCCCTGGCCTGGCGGCTGCTGGCTTCCGGGTAGCATGTTTGGCAATACGGTGGGACGGTGAAGGATTTTCTAAGCAAGAAACACACAAAGCTGAGCAACAGAAAATGTGAATCACAAGATAATATTTGTATGCAATGATCAGTATAACCAGTACTCCGGGGGGGAAAAGAGAACTAGTGATACAGCGAGGGGAAAAAAAAAAAAAGAATTTGATTGGCTGCTGATTTTGTACATAGTAGGTGAGGTCGAAAAAAAGACAAGTCCATCAAGTCCAACCTGTACGTTCGCCCCACTGACAAAGAAACGATCAGTCTATCATTTTATTGGTCGGTTTATTATAACAGCGAGAGACGGAATAACAACAAAAATATCCAGAAAAACGCATTTCAAAAAAGTTATAAATTGATTTGCATTTTAATGAGTGAAATAAGTATTTGATCCCCTCCGCGAAACATGACTTAGTAGTTGGTGGAGAAACCCTTGTTGGCAATCACAGAGGTCAGACGTTTCTTGGAGTTGGTCTCCAGGTTTGCACACATCTCAGGAGGGATTTTGTCCTCTTTGCAGATCCTCTCAAAGTCATTAAGGTTTCCCGGCTGACGTTTGGTAACTCGAACCTTCAGCTCCCTCCACATATTTTCTATGGGATTAAGGTCTGGAGACTGACTAGGCCACTCCAGGACCTTAATGTGCTTCTTCTTGAGCCACTCCTTTGTTGCCTTGCCCGTGTGTTTTGGGTCATTGTCATGCTGGAAGACCCATTTTTCAATGCCCTGGCTGAGGGAAGGAGGTTCTCACCCAAGATTTGATGGTACATGGCCCCGCCCATCGTCCCTTTGATGCAGTGAAGTTGTCCTGTCCCCATAGCAGAAAAACACCCCCAAAGCATAATGTTTCCACCTCCATGTATGACGGTGGGGGGTGGTGTTCTTGGGGTCATAAGCAGCATTCCTCCTCCAAACATGGCGAGTTGAGCTGATACCAAAGAGTTCGATTTTGGTCTCCTCTGACCACAACACTTTCCCCCAGTTCTCCTCGGAATCATTCAGGGGTTCCTTACCAAACTTCAGACGGACCTGTACATGCGATTTCTCGAGCAGGAGGACCTTGCAGGGGCTCCAGGATTTCAGTCCTTCACGGTGTAGTGTGTTACCGATTGTTTTCTTGGTGACTATGGTCCCAGCTGAGATCATTGACCAGATTCTTCTGTGTAGTTCTGGGCTGATTCCTCACCGTTCTCATGATCATTGAAACTCCACGAGGTGAGATCTTGTATGGAGCCCCAGACTGAGGGAGATTGACAGTTATTAATCCCACCAACTGTTGTCACCCTCTCACCAAGCTGCTTGGCGATGGTCTTGTAGCCCATTCCAGCCTTGTGAAGGTCTACAATCTTGTCCCCGACATCCTTGGACAGCTCTTTCGTCTTGGCCATGGTAGAGAGATTGGTGTAGGTTTGCAGTTGTGCCATACTCTCTCCATTTTCCGATGATGGATTGAACAGAGCTCCGTGAGATGTTCAAAGCTTGGGAGATTTTTTTTTTTTTTTTTTATAACCTAACCCTGCTTTATACTTCTCCACAACTTTATCCCTGACCTGTCTGGTGTGTTCCTTGGCCTTCATGATGCTGTTTGTGCACTAAGGTTCTCTAACAAACCTCTGAGGGCTTCACAGAACAGCTGTATTTATACTGAGATGAAATTACACGTAGGTGGACTCTATTTACTAAATTAGGTCACTTCTGAAGGCAATTGGTTCCACTAGATTTTAAACTAGATTTTATTTTTTGCTATAGCAAAAAAAATGTATAATGTTTGGAGGTTAGAAGTCATTTTCTAGCAAAAAATACTAACTTAAACAAAAAAAGTACAGGTTAAACAAAAATGAAAACTCTAAAGACAACCAACCAATCACTACCCTCTATAGCAGGGATATGCAATTAGCGGACCTCCAGCTGTTGCAGAACTGCAAGTCCCATGAGGCATAGCAAGACTCCGACAGCCACAAGCATGACACCCAGAGGCAGAGGCGTGATGGGACTTGTAGTTTTGCAACAGCTGGAGGTCCACTAATTGCATATCACTGCTCTATAGGAACAATGACATTTAACCGATTCAGTTCAGCAGCTTCTTACCATAGCGATTTCCGGATCCACAATCCTCATGACCACCTGTGCTTGAAGGAGAGCATAAGCCAACTGTGGGTTCTGCAGCAGCATGTTCCGAGCTTCCTGAGGACTGTTCTGTACACACAACTGTATAAAGAGAAGAAAAAAGTCTGTTTAAAAATGTTCCCCAATATACAGTATGAAGCTTTATTTCACCCTCACACTGTGGACAAGCTGAAAAAAAAAAAAAAAGTTGGACAACCACTAAGGAAATTTGCGTTCCAAAATATTCACTCCTATGAATACCTTTGGTGGGATTAATATTCTGTAGGCCAGTGGTCATCAACCCCTGTCCTCAGGACCCACTAACAGGCCAGGTTTGCAAGATAACTGAAATACATCCCAGGTGATATTATTTGCTGCTCAGTGATTGCAGTATTCTAGTCTGCATCTCCCCAAGGTAATACATAAGACCTGGCCTGTTAGTGGGCCCTGAGGACAAGGAGTTGATGACCACTGATGTAGTACACCTTAGTGTATGAATCATTGCAAGAAATCCTGATCACACATCACCGTAACAAATTTCAAAACTACTTTTAAAGGGGTTCAGTGATCAGAATAGGAATTTAAACAGTGACCCCACCAAAAAAAATGACAGAGCTGAATTCTATGCACCTCTCCCCCAGGCCTCCCCTCCCCCTTAATCTGACCCCCAGCCCTCTTCTCTTTCCTCAGACCCCTTACCTAGCCCTCCCATATATAAATATATAGATTTATCTTATATATCTTATCTTATATATCTTATCTTATATATCTTATCTATCCTCTCTCTCTCTCTCTCTCTCTCGTCGACCGATATGGGTTTTTCTCTGGCCGATGCCGATATTTAGAAATCGCGATGGCCGATATGTGATGCCGATTTTTTTTTTTTTTTTTTTTCCCCTTCATCTCATAAAATCTAACAGTTAGACCTCTTTCACACTGGGGCGTTTTTCAGGCGCTTTTGGGCTAAAAATAGCACCTGTAAAGTGCCTGTAAAACGGCTCCCCTGCAGTCTCAGTGTGAAAGCCCAAGTGCTTTCACACTGAGGCGATGCGCTGGCAGGATGTAAAAAAAAAGTCCTGTAAACGGCATCTTTGGAGCGGTGTATACCGCTCCTCCACCACTCCTGCCCATTGAAATGAATGCGCACCGCTGCCGAAGCGCCTGCAAAGCGTTTTGGCAGCGGCGCTTCAGGGGCGCATTTAACCCCTTCCTCGGCCGCTAGCTGGGTTATAAGCGCCCCGCTAGCAGCCGAATAGCGCCTCTAAAATGACGGTAAAGCGCCGCTAAAACTAGCAGCGTTTTACCAAGTAATACAGTAATACAGAATTTTTTTTTCATTTAAACATTAAACAAAACAAACCTCCAATCAGTTCACTTGTATGTATAATTTAGAAAACAAAAAAAAAAAAAAAAAAAAAAAAAAACTATCTTAAATATTAAATACACAAAAACAGGTAATCAAAACTTTTGGACGAAAAAAAATGGGCTAACTTTACTGCTTAGGTTTTTTTTTAATTCATTAGTGTATTTTTTTTTTTAAATTGCGTTTAAAGACCGCTGCGCAAATACCGTGTGACATAAAATATTGCAACAATCACTATTTTATTCCCTAGGGTCTCTGCTAAAAAAATATATATAATGTTTGGGGGTTCTAAGTGATTTTCTAGCAGAAAATACAGGATTTTTACTTGTAAGCAACAAGTGTCAGAAAAGATTTAGTCTTTAAATGGTTAAACTGAAAACTTCTCCACGGAGTTCAGTCTATTGATAAAAAGAACCTGAAAGATACAAATGTATCTTCTTATCAGATTTGGCTGCCCAGAGGAGGAGAGAATCTTCTCCACAGATAATGTCAGGCAACTTGCATTAACTTCTATTACAGAAGTCATTTGCAAGTCACGGCTGAAGTTACAATCGGCCTTTTTTATCAGCACAATCGGCCGATGCCGATTAAGTAAAAAATGCCAAATATCGGCCGATATATCGGTCGACCTCTAATCTCTATCTATCTCTATATCTTATATATCTCTATCTCTCTATCTATCTTATATATCTCTATCTATCTTTATTATTTATATATCTATATATTTTGGGGTCACCTAAAGAAAACATTCAACTTTGGAGCTTAAAGAACTCTGTCCTACCCACCTTCATTTGTTTCATGAGTTCAAACATCTGTTCAGGGGGTAAACTGGCAACGGCTCGGCTTATAGACTCCGGCGCGTCCTCTGGAGACACTGGATCGCCATACGGGGACTCTATTATGGGGGCACCGGTTCCTAAACCTAGGAGAAAAAAAAAAACAATCAAAATAAAAGCCCACTCAATTACACAGTGCTGCTACGGATTACAGACAACAATGAACCATCAAAAGCAAACTCAAAAGTCCCAGAGGACGGTCCATCACCGCTTTGTACAAACTCAACCACCAGCGGTACATTTAGCCGCAGGAATCCGCTGAATGCTTGCCACAGCCGCCACATTTTGCAGTGTGAATGAGGCCGAAGGCCCCTCTGACGTGGGTCAAGCTGACGACTTGTGATCCGCAATGGATTGCTTCGTCAGCAGCTACAGTGAGGGGGGAAAAAAAAAAAAAAAAAAGTATTTTACCCCCCTGCTGATTTTATACATTTGTCCACCGAGAAGGAAATGATCAGTCTATAATTTTATTGGTTGGTTTATTTTTGAGAGACATAATAACAAAAAAAATATCCAGAAAAATTAATTTAAAAAAAATTATAAATTGATTTGCATTTTCATGAGTGAAATAAGTACTTGACCCCTTCACAAAACATGACTTAGTAGTTGGTGGAGAAACCCTTGTTGGCGATCACAGAGGTCAGACGTTTCTTGGAGTTGGCCTCCAGGTTTGCTCACATCTCAGGAGGGATTTTGTCCTCTTTGCAGATCCTCTCCAAGTCATTAAGGTTTCCAGGCTGACGTTTGGTGACTCGAACCTTCAGCTCCCTCCACATATTTTCTATGGGATTAAGGTCTGGAGTCTGGCTAGGCCACTCCAGGACCTTCATGTGCTTCTTCTTAATTCACTCCTTTGTTGCCTTGGCCGTGTGTTTTGGGTCATTGTCATGCTGGAATATCCATCCATGACCCATTTTCAAGGCCCTGGCTGAGGGAAGGAGGTTCTCACCCAAGATTTGATGGTACATGGGGCCCCGTCCAACGTCCCTTTGATGCGGTGAAGTTGTCCTGTATCCTTTTTTTTTTTTCCACATCAGTAAAAACAGTGTTTGGAGGGCTAAATCAGTTTGATGTTCATTAACTGTCGCCTTCTCGTATTCACATCATAGTGGATTATACTTTTTCTCATTGCTTTTTATATCGCCATAATGACCAACGGATTCCATTACGCCTCTTTACCAACTAGTCCTCTGTCCCTTCCATCTCGTAAGCCCCACCAACTAGGACTCGATAACCAAAGGGACCCATCCTTTTCCAACTCAGTTTAGAGAAAGAGGGGACCCGTAAGAAGGAAGAAAAAGGACAAAAACACCAACAAAAAATACAAGAAGAGAGGTTTGTAAAAATGATCTTGTGGGCTCCCCTTGCCCATCTTCTACTGACCCAGCCTGTATTGTGTACCAAATTACCTATGCCCTAATACCCCGATCCCCCCCCCCCCCCCCCACCTGCTCCCTATATGTTTATCCTATACCCTACTAAACTATATATTTAACTAAAAAAGTTCATATCCAGAAACACTTTATTATAGCATCCTTTGCCTGCAAGGATACCAGTTGCCTATATACCTATATTAAGCCCATCCCTCAGTCTATTCCGTGTCTATGCAGATCCCACTATTAATGACTCTTCACTTTCTCTATCCACATCTTCCACATGCTCTCAAATTCCTGAAGATTGCCCCTTTTTATGTACTCCATTCTTTCCCTACCCAAGGTTTCATTCATTGTAGAGATCCAGTCTTTCACAGTGGGGGGCTCCTTTACCTGCCATCTAAGTGCTATCAACTTTCTAGCCTGAAACAGGGCCCGCGTGACAGCTAAGGTAGTACTCAACCTTTCTCCCATCACTCTTCTATGCCCCAGAATACAAACCAAGGCCTCGTTTGCCACTGTCGTGCCGAAAATATTTCCCAAGTTCCCAGTCACCTCCTCCCAGTATCTAAACAGCTTGGGACACCTCCACACCATGTGAATGAGATCTCCCGTCCTTCGACACCTGGGGCAGTTGTCATTGGGCCTTCTCCCAAATTTAAAAAGTCTTTTAGGAGTATAATAGGCTCTGTTTAACAGCATTAAGTGTGAGAGTCTCTGTGAAGGGGTCACAGAAACCTGCGCTCCCAACTCCAAAATTCTCGCCCATTGTTCCTGGGTCATTCCTCCCACCTCCTCTTCCCATTTAGCCTTTACCCCAAGGAGTATTTCCCTGCTATTATCCGATTTGCTTAATTGGTCATAAATTCTTGAAATTACCCCTCTAGTGGGGGTTATTTGAATTATGCACTGAAATAGAGGCATCTCTTCCCATCTCGGAGTCTGGGTTTTAAATTGTGCTTTAAGGGCATGTTCCAACCGGACATATAGGAAGAAAGACCCCCGGGGAAGCTTAAACTCCCCAACCAGTTCTGAAAATTTCTTTAACCCAGAGTCGTTATATAATTGACTTAGCTTACGGAGACCAAGCTTCTCCCACTCTCTAAATATGCCTATCTTAAGAACTTCCTGCAAATTACGGTTGTTCCAAATAGGAGAGTAGACTGTTAAGGCTCCATACCCTATCTTTTTCTTAACTGTTTTCCAAAGTTTGATTATCAATTTAATTGTTGGAAATTTATCATGGAACGCGTCCGCCTCTAGGGCTTCAATAATTGTATTATGTGTGGAGCTCAACAACAGTAACTTGCCATTAGGGGTGCCTCCTTTCGGTATCCCACAGCCCAATAATTGCTGCAACTGAGTTGAGTAAAAATAACTCTCGGGATGTGGGAGGGCAAAGCCCCCCTCCTGGGTAGGGAGCTGGAGCACTCCAAGACGGATCCTGGCTTGTTTCCCCTTCCAAATCAATTCCCTAAAGAGACTGTCAATTTTTTTAAACCACTTCTTACCTATCCAGACAGGGGAATTATGCAAGACGTATAGCAGTTGTGGCATCCATATCATTTTTATTAAGCTACATCTTCCTGCAACTGATAGAGGTAGGCGTCTCCAAATTCCTATTTTTCGTTTAAATTTTGTTAATAGAGGGACAAGGTTTTTACTGATATATAGAGCAGGGTCCTTCGTCAGGACAATCCCTAGGTACTTCAGAGCTTCCACTGTTACCACTTGAGGCATACCAGGTGCTATTGTCTCATTTATGGGGTCTATCGGCAGAAACTCTGATTTCTCCCAGTTTATCTCTAAGCCAGAAAAACTGCCGAAGTCCTCCACTATCCTCATTGCTCCCGGTAGCGATTTCCTCGAGTCTCCCAAAAATAACAGAATGTCATCCGCATACAATGCGATTCTTTCCTCGCCTGTTTTTCTCTGGAAGCCGGTTATCGCTCGACTTCCCCTTATGGAAATGGCCAGGGGTTCCATCGCTAGTGCAAACAACAGAGGGGAGAGTGGGCACCCCTGCCTCGTCCCCCTCTCCAGCTCAAACCAGTCCGACAATTCGTTGTTAATTTTTAATCTTGCCTTGGGTCGAGTATATAGCATTCTAATCCACCCTATAAAGGCAGAGCCAAATCCAAAGATCTCCAGCACGCGCCACATATAGCCCCACTCCACGCTATCAAAAGCCTTGGATACATCAAGGGTCATCAACGCTCTCGAACCCTCGTTCACCATTGGGGTCTGTACATTCAAAAACGCCCTTCTAATATTCAGGCTCGTGGATCTATTGGCTATGAAGCCCGCCTGGTCCTCGTGGATCAGCTTGTGGATAACCCCATTCAATCTTGCTGCCAGCACTTTGGCCAGAATTTTTACGTCCGTGCATAAGAGAGAAATTGGTCTATAGGCGGCCATATCCAAGGGATCTTTCCCTTCTTTCTGTAATACAATAATAGTTGCTTCTAGCATTGAGGCAGGTAATTGGCCCCCCTCAAGCGCCCCCTCCAAAACTTTCAGCAGTTCGGGGATCAACACTTCACCATAGTGTTTGTAGGTCTCAATTGGAAGACCATCTGGTCCGGGCGACTTATGGGTTGCCATGCCTGCTACTGCTTGGTGTAATTCTGCTATAGATATTGGGGCATCTAATGTATCTCTTTCTTCCTGTGATATGGTGGGGATGTCTAACCCCCTTAGGAAGTCCTCCATCTCAGCCTCCTTACCCCTCTTCTGGGAGGAGTACAGTTTTTTATAGTAATCCCTGAAGGCTTGTACTATTTTTAAGGTGCTTGATACTACCTCACCGCTCTGGGATCTAATCGCGAGAACCGTGGATGGAGCTGCATTGGATTTTGCTAGCATAGCCAGTGTCCTTCCCATTCTCTCGCCCTCCACCATAGATTCCTGTCTTTGGAGTAACCGCCTGGTTTCTGCTTTCTGTATAACCACTGATTTATATACTTGTTGTTTCTCTTGCCAGATACTCTCCGTCTCCGGGGTTGGGTTGCAAGTATAGTTGTTTTCTGCTTCAAGAGCGTCTCTCAACAAGCTCTCCTCCTCCCTTCTAGCCTCTTTGTTGAATGTAGCTATCTGCTGTATCAGGACCCCCCTAAAAAAAGCCTTAAGGGCGTCCCATAGCGTAGAAGGGGACACCGTTCCCTGATTGATCTCAACAAACTCCCTTAAGGAGGAAAGTATCCCATCCGTCTTTTTAATAATTTCAAACCAGTACGGGCTTATACTCCAGTTCTTCCGGGGCCTAGGCTCCCCAAGATTTAAAATGACTACCATAGGTGAGAGGTCTGAGATGCCTCTTGGCCAGTATGTTATTTTTTCTACCATCTGGAGAGCCCTATCATTTCCTAGGGCTAGGTCTATCCTTGAAAGCACGGAGTAAGATGCAGAACAGCAAGTATATTGCAGCACGCCTGGGTTCCGTGCCCTCCACAAATCCATTAATCCCACTTCTTCCAGAAAGAAGCTTAACCGACTCCTTACTGAGTCCTCTGAGCTTTTTCGTAGTGGGAATCTATCCAGCCCTTTATCTAGAACCTCGTTGAAGTCTCCCATTGCTACAATCGGCACCTCTTTTTTATCTAGCAAAAATTCATGCAGTTTAAGCAAGACATCCAGATTAAAGGGCGGAGGGATATATATATTTGCCACCACATACCTGGCGTTTTCAATAGAACATAATAAGAAGAAGATGTATCTACCCAACTCGTCTATCCTGACCTGGCTGCAGGAAAACTTCACCAAAACACTCACTCCCCTACTGTAGGAGGAGTGAACTGTAATAATCGAGTTATTTCTGTATTAATAACTATATTTCAATAATTCATATTGATGAGAAAAGTTCCAAGAAAAATCTGTTAAGTTCTCGTGTAAAACCTCCAAAATTGATTTAATGATCAATTAGCAAAATGTTACAAAAACAATGTCAAAATGTAGAATACAAAAATAGATTATTCTTAAAAAGAAGTTTAAATCAGATATGTCTGTGTGTATGTCTTGAGATCTGTGTGTGTGTGTGTGTGTGTGTGATGGAGACCTGCAATGCATCTGACCCTCTCCCCACAGCCTGTCTGTACTCCTACAATTAACTCCCACCTTTTTCCATAGAGGCTGGCTTAAAAAAGGTTCATTTTACTTATAGTCCCACAGAAAAGACCGCGAAATTTGAATTACTCCTTCCAACATTCCTAAGGGCGGGGCTATGAACGAAGTGAGAAAAGCTATCTTTTAAGAATCATTTAACTTACAATATATACATTTCCTTTAAACATATAAAATCCTACATATCAGTATACATATATGTAAAATGCAGTGTTCTTATTAATACCCTAATCAAGAAATATAATAGTGTAAAGAAACAGCTTATATTCTTAACATAATGAAACTTTGTGTCTTTGGAAAGACTGTAATCTAATCTTCTTACGATGGGGGAGGTGAAATGGTCTACACTAAATTGTATCCACATGTGAGATGAATCTCTCCCAAGCAATGCATACAAAGCCTATACCAGCATAAACTTATAGAAGTTATAAAAACCTATATAACTTCACCTTTTCCATACATAGAAGATATATATATATATTTATATATATATATATTTATATATATAATTCAATTATCACATGAATTCAACCATTCATAAATTCTGATATTCTAACATGAACCGCATGAAATTGGGTTTGAAATTTTTTCATCTGTAGGTGATGAATAGTTTCCTTGGTTAGGTGGGTTTCCTGCAGACAGACCAGATCAGCCCCACAACTCTCCATCATAGAGAACACTGCTAATCTTTTAAGTGGTGTACCTAGGCCCCTGACATTCCAGGATCCTATTTTCAGAGTCTTAGCTAACATCTAAAGACTGAGGAATATCCTTTACCCCGACACATACAAACGTATATAACAGAAAGATATAAGAGAAATTTAATGTATACAACCCTAACCCAAAACAAAATTTTTCTCCTCCTAGTGGCTGTGATAACAGTTCCGTGTGTGTGCATACTTGGCCACTAGACCACGTATTCATTTTGGCTATATTAGCCTTACTTTGGGCATAAATTTGCCATAGACGGTGCTTGCATGTGCGTGTAGAACAACCAAAAACCTATTTACTATAAAAAGTGCCTGTATGTGCAAAAATAATCTTAAGGAAGGTCTGGATACCTCCGTTATAATTTCTAGTGGTATAAGTGTTCGTAAGGAATGATTTACCCCCCCTATTTCCCCTCCCTCCCATCTTCCCACCCCTTCCCTTCCCTTCCCTCCCCACCTAACCTCCCCTACCCTCCCACCCCATCCTCCCCCCCCCCCCCACCCATACCCACCTATCTAGGTGTACCCCCTGGGGGTTTACCATGACCGTTGCCTCTTACACTAACACCAACCTTTTACACCAAATCTTCCACACACAACCCCACACCACCCTACCCACAAATAGCTGTGTGCACCCATCCCCTCCCATCCCCTTATAACAAAAAGCATTAACAGATGGCAGAAAGGGGTGGAAAAAAAAAAAAAAAAAAAAAGAAAAAAAAAAAAGAAAAAAAGCAAGAACAAGAAAAAAAAACAAACAAAAATACAGCCCCTGTACCTCCCAATGCCTTGTCGTGCCATCCTATTGATATCCCGGCCTATTATATCTTCCCCCATTCTCTATGTAAAATTCGTGATTTTTTCCTATTATCTTCCAGCCACTTCTCAACTTCGGCAGGGGAGTTAAAAAACAGAGTCTCCCCCAGAGCCGCAACCCGCAACCTTGCCGGATATAAAAGAGCATAGGGCAACTTAAATTTTTGTAGATTGCGTTTTGCCTGGGTAAACTCTGCCCTACGCCTCTGCAAATCCGGAGAGAAGTCGGAATAAAACGATATTTTTGCTCCTTTAAAAAAAACCTCCCCTGCTTCCCTGATCTTCCGTAATAAGGTTACTTTATCCTGGTAGTTAAGAAATCTCAGGAGGAGGGGTCTCGGGTGGCCCCCCTCCGATGGTGCCCTGAAAGGGATCCTATGAGCTCTTATGATGGAAAACGAAGCCGAGAATGATTCTTTCCCGATTAGCTCCCCCAGCCATTTTTCTAGGAATGCAATTGGGTTGGCGCCCTCACTCCTTTCGGGTAAACCTATCAGCCTCACATTATCTCTTCTACTCCTGTTCTCCATCTCATCTAACTTAGAGGCTTGTTTAGATAGCTGTTCCTTCAGCCATTTTATTTCTTTGGTTATTGGGAGCACATTATCTTCTAGCCCACTGACTCTTTCTTCCAGGGCCGTTGTTCTCTCCGCCGTTTTCTGCAGATCTTGTCTAACCAATAACAGATCTGCTTTAACACCTTTCATCTGTTCACAAAGATCTTTAAGCGAGCCGTTACACACCCCTACAGCCATGTATACGTCCGTTATAGTTGGTTCTCTGTTCAAGGGTAAATTCGGGTCATTTATTAGCTCCGAGTTTACGTTTGTGTTTTGATCACTTAGCCCTGGGCCTTTATTACATAAAGATTTGGAAGGCTGGGTAGCCGGCACAGCCCCTAAGGGCTGTAATTGAGGCTGGCCCTGGCTTTTCCTATCCGATGCCCCCCCTTGATGACCCTTCTGCTGCGACCCCTTTTTTGGAGGGGTCAGAGCAGAAGCATGGGCATATTGCTCCAGTTTTGCTGCTGCTGATACTGCTGCCGCATGCTGCGGGTTTTTCTCTTTAGAGGAACGTAGATTCTGCATCATTTACACTTATAGGTATATATATATATACTCTAACAGCAACAAATTAGAGACTGACAGTTACCAACGTCCTCCACAAATCCAAAAGGAACGAAGGAGAGAGGGGGAGGAAAGGGAAGCCGCTGCACCCATCAGCACTCAACTACCCGCTGTACAGAGCATATACCATAAAGTGTATAAAGCGGAGTAAGTCTCTCCTCTCTACACTCTTGTACACCCCTGTAAAGAAAAAGAGAGCTCACACAGAAGGAAGCCACAGTACCTTAGATGGCAGGTGTGGGGCAACTCCCTACCCACATAAACTCCACAGCTACAACTTAAATTGGTGCAGCCCCTCACCTACACCGTAGTTTTATACAGTTGGTTAAATGCCGCTAAGGCAGTCGCCATCAAAATACGGTTAGTGGGGTTCATACGCCGAGTATCCCAACCCCTACCTAAACCTCTCTCCTTGCATCTGTTGGGGATCCCAGGGGTCCCAGGGCTTTAGCTAGTCAACAGCACACAAAAAAAAAAAAAAAAAATAAAGGAGAATATACTTTGCTTCCTATATTAGCACACTCTGCACCCAGACTTAGTATTACCCAAGCAGCAGGCAGGTCAACACACTGACTCACATAAATAACTCTGTTACTACACAGATGTCATATTACCAGGATTTACTTCTAGTCCGAGGATTGTCTAACAATTTTTAAAACAGCATCTAGTTACTATACTAGTGACTCCATACTGTACCAGCTCTGGCCGACTTCTATTCCATGACTAGTGTAGAGATGGGAAAGTGAAAGTAAAGCTGCTTATCTCACAGCAGAGTGCAGGGGATGACGTCTCACCCAGAGGATTCCTCAGCGCACCTTTAGCAGAGAGAGAGGAGGGGCAGCGAGGCACCGAGCGACAAGGGAGCCAGAGCCATCCAGTATGCCGTTCATACGGCCAGGGGAGAGAGAGATGAGAACGGAGGAGGGACGGAGCACACAGCGTCCATGCTCACACTCACTCCATGCTGCCTCTCAACACACACCCGCCCATCCGGTCACGCCCCCTTCCCCTTGTCATTTTGTTTCTGTATCCTTAGCAGAAAAACACCCCCAAAGCATAATGTTTCCACCTCTATGTCTGACGGTGGGGGGATGGTGTTCTTGGGGTCATAGGCAGCATTCCTCCTCCAAACACGGCGAGTTGAGTTGATACCAAAGAGCTCAATTTTGGT